>JAJQXH010000038.1:527500-785000 GCA_022343465.1 Oscheius sp. G VE-2021 | reverse complement strand
CCAGGAAGATGAGAAGCTCCAATCGATTGAAAGATAGAGACGAGGAACGGAGTGGCTCCTAAAAGAAGAAATTTAGCCAAACAATCGATTAATAAATGAATTGGTTACTCGAAAATTGAAATTATCGATTTTAGCCTAGATTATCGATTGAAAAAAGTATACTTGCACCCGTGGACGCAACGATTCCACCGGGATGAAAGCCAGAGAAGTAGATGAGAGCAGGAATGAGAAGGATAAGGGGGTTATTGACGACATAGTGAATGGCAATCACCGCCAGAACTAGGTAGAGAAGGGGGTGCATTCTGAAAAGAAACGGGACCTTTCAAATTAAAGTCTTTTCTGAAAGATTTAAACAAAAAAGAAGAATGAATCAGGCCTCTAGCCGTTTGCTGTTAGAAAACCAGGAAGAAAGTCGACGTGGCATACGCGTTATGAATCAAGGGAAGGGAAAAGGCCGCGGAAAGAAAAAAAAACTTTAAGATAACAGAAGATCTGATGCGACGGAATTTGTGTAATATTTAGGCGCTGCAGACGCGAGGATTGAATGGATTTCCCTTAGCGCGCTATAAGGAATCTTGGTTTTTAAACTGAGCGCGGAAAAAAGGTAACAAAGAAAATCGATTGAAGCAGTTGGTTTTAACGAAAAACAGCCGTTTCATGCAGTTTTGCAGTCTCAAAATGGAATCCCTTTATAGTCCTTTAATTCAATTTAAGGCCTTATCATTCACAAATGAAACACCCCCCCCCCCCCCACTGAACCTTATAGTCTTAGCCAAAGCTAGTTCCATCGAAAAATGGCGTTAGCGCTAATTCATGAAAAAGTTATGCTGTTGTAAGGGGAATTTCGAATAACAATATCAGAATAATTTCCACCTATTATATTAAATCACCCATTTCCAAAACTCGCCGAACTAGGATTGGCTATGAGTATAGTTTAAAAAAATGGTGTGTTCACATTTATTATTTTGTTTTTTCTTTATTTTACATTTTTTTATTGCGTTGACAGCTTTTAAATGGAATGTGAAACAAACAAAAATCCACAAAAATAGGGATTTTTGGGGGTTCCTTGCTCAAATTTGCATTTTGAAGGGAAAAAAGTTGTGTGCACGGCTAAAATTTTGTTACCTCCCTAATCTTGTCACATTTCTTCCATTTTGGTCCATGGCTGGTTTCCGATTAAAAACTGTCCCTTCGGGGGTCGAATTGCTAGAATTGAACTATCAAACACCGGCAAATTGTTTGCCGAAACATTGGAAAAATATGTAAGAACATATTTTTTCATTAATAAAATGAAATTAGAGATATAGTAAATCGGATAAAAGTTCGAAAACAGAAGGAATTGAGCAGTAAAGTGCAGTGTGAAAATGAACGCTGAACGCCGATTGCGTTCAAAAAACGGGAAAATCGATGGAAAGGGCAGCTGGGCAAAAACAAATTCGAAGGGAACGTCTGAAACATTGAAATTTCTATGACAAAATGAAAAGGTTTTCTGTTTTAATTGAGTTTTTAAAGTAATTATTAGTAATTATCGCTAATATTTTATAATAAAGCGGCGGCCACGAAACTGCAAACCACCTTATGTAGTGGTTATCGCATATTTCTAATACACAGATGGCCGGTGGTTCGAGCCCGTCCGAGAACATATCTTTTCCTTTTGTATTTTTTACAAGATGCTCCTTTAAAGGGACCATCAGCCTCCTTTTCAAAATTACGGCTAATCCTATGCTAATCAGACCCTTTATTATAAAAAATTGCTTGGAGCGGTGATGGAAAAATTATCCTAACTGAAATGAGTGAATTAGCATATGGGTTTTTCTCATTTGGAAAAGGAAGTTGATGGTCCCTTTAAGATTTTTCTTTTGCAGGAGTTTTCGTCAAATCGGTACAGCACTTAACGGCTGAAATGTGTTTCCATGATTGCCGTAAACACTTTCTCACATACAAATTTTATTTCGAATTGAGCGCGATCCCATTTCTATAAAAGAGCCGAATCCAATAATTCTACAGTTCGTCTGCCTCTACCGTATCTTCTGTGATGAGGAGTGGCCTCCTTTTTGCCACGTGGCTTCTGTTTTTGGTGGGCGCAGAAGGCCATCGGAATCGTCCTTCGGATAGCCAGAAAACCAAGAAAGAACTATTGGAAGTAAGTTAGAAGCTTTTAACCAAAACTTTCTTTTAAAGGGACAGTCAGGGGCCTTTTCATTTCATCATGATAGGATACGGTCGTCCATTTTCTCGCGCACTCCTCATTTCCCTCAATGTCTCATTCAAATTTGAATGCCACTAAACGCAGGACACATTGACCGTCCGGGCCATCCGCACTTTCTGCGGATGGAAACCCGAAATCGGCTACTTTGAGGTTAAATATCTCAAAAACTAGGGATTTCCGACATAAGGTCCCAAAAAGTTTTTTGTACAGCTGAATTTTCTCTTTCATATGAGACAAAGTTGCAAAAGCCGCCTGACTGTCCCTTTAAGGAGCTCCACAAGGTACGGAAGGAAAACAAGAGACTACGCGAGGAACTGAATGAATGTAAGGGACACTCTGGACATGAAGGTCTCCATGACCACAGTAATGAACACCATGGTGGACACCATAATCATCATGGTGGTAACCATAACCACCACATCCACAACCATGGACATCCTGAGCGCTACGAAAACGGGACAATCTACTTTCCAGGGGTGAGTTTGGTGAACACACACACACACACACACACACACACACACACACACACATTCAGAACTCACTGGTTAATATTGAGGTAGAAAATGTTAAATTAGGCAATTGTAGAGGACCTGTAAGTAATACGAGTGAGAGATACACTAAAACATTTGAGCTCTCGGATCACCATCTGGATCTGGCAATTGGCAAAAGTCTTTTTTTGAAAGGAATCATGTCAAAAGAGGATTATGTGTTTGTCATAGTCATGAAGAATAACAACGGAGAATATCCCTTGCGATTTGGAACAAGCGTGGGATCTGGACTTTATGATGATGTTGGAGAATTATATAGTTTGTTGTTAAAGCTCATTTTCATTCTTTTTCGGGACAAACAAAGTATAAAAACGGGACGTGGGATTTTCCTAAAATGCCTTTCAAAAAAGCAGGAGTTTTTTGGAAAGCAACAGAAGTTGTGAAAATTGGTGTTGAGTTTACGATCGAGATTAGGATCAATCCGGACAGCTATGAGGTAGAATATCTTTTATTTAAAAAAACTGTAGTTTTCAGATCTAGGTTAACAACATTCATGTGCAGACTTATCCACATCGTGTATCTGCCAAGGACCTGACCAGTTTCTTCATCTGCAGTGAACCGTTCAAAGAGTATCCAGGTCACAAACTTCACATCAGCAGTGTAACTATTCGATAAGCATCGCGTCTTCCCTTTGTTTTTTATGGATTATATGATTTTCTTGGTTTGTTAATTTGACCATGGAATAAAGAATCAAAAAAGCTTCTCAAAAACAAGTTCATTAAAACGATCAACGACAAAGTGTAGTCGTTTCTTCAGAAGCCTAGAGACGGCTGGTGGAGATGTCCTCCAACGAAGAGGGCGCAGTCACGAAAAGAGTCTGATCAGCCATCTGAACTTTCTATTTCAACAGTGAAACAAAGGGATACCGTATTTTCGAGGATGGTCTTCTCATTGAGATGGAGTCTGTTGAGAATGGGGCGCACATTGAGAATATCAGAGTAACCGGTGGCGTTGAGGTTGGTCGGCTGGAGACTGGCGCGGGTTTGGTAGGCGATGGGGGTGGAGATGAAGGAGGGGTCCTAAAGAGAAGATTAGAGAGAGGGTTAGAGAGAGAGAGAGAGAGAGAGAGAGAGAGAGAGAGAGAGAGAGAGAGAGAGAGAGAGAGAGAGAGAGAGAGAGAGAGAGAGAGAGAGAGAGAGAGAGAGAGAGAGAGAGAGAGAGAGAGAGAGAACCAACCTGAATCCTAGGGCGAAGGAAAGGAGGGAGATGGGTGGGACGGTGGTGGTAGGGGAAGACGGGGGTGCTGTGCAGGGGGTACCCTCCATCAGAAGAAGAAACAGAAGAGTCGTAGATGGTCGACAGCTGGCTCCATCCGGCCTTCGCACGCTCACTTTCCTCACCAATCCTACTGTTACTCAAGATTACTGTAGTCCAAATGGATTCTTACATCCTAGAGGAGATCTCAACTGCCTTGGCTCCTTCCTCTGGCTCTTCAGAAGAAGAGGTAGGGTTGGGATTCTCCTGAAGACCATTCTTCCTCTTCTCAATGTCCACGTTCGCCTTGGCCAATCCAATCGTAGCCACAACAGAAGCCAATCCGTCGTTTGGAAGAGAAAGGACCCTAGGGACAGTCTGAAATTGCAATTTCAGTGTAAACTTTGAGGATCCTAGTTTGAGGAGACGAAATGAAGGAAATAAGTACCTCAACCTTCTCCTCAACGAATTTCGGGGCAATCGGGGCCTCAGAAACCCTAAAAACCTCCTTTTTCCTCAATTTCTCTCAAACCCACTGTTTTTCGCTCTTTTCGCTCTTCTCAGCCGCCTCCTCGGCCTTTCGCAGCCTCCGATTGGCCTTCAGTCTCCTGACGATGCAAAGAATAGCCACAATGATAGCTCCAATCAGCAGAAGAACGCAGATGAGGGAAATCACCAAAGCAGCCACGTCTAGACTTTCAATCTCACTTTAAAAGTGGATTTCCCACTGATCGTCTCCTTTCCCTCGGCGATGGCAGCCAAAGTGGTGGTCAAAATGGCAGTGGCGGGCTTGGCGATGTTGTCATTCTCGGATTCAAAGTGGGACAGAGGGAGGGCCCTGAAATATACTATATATTGGAAAATACTTAAATTTCTGGAATAATCTATATCGCAAATGGGCGATGCCACCACGTGAGGCAGCCCCGTTGCGGCCACTCTACGTGGCAGCTCCGCACCTTTTGTAAAATTGCTCTAAAACTACCGCATCCCATTCTTCTTTACAGTATATACCTTAACTTAAGGTTTAAGAACTTAAATACCCACCTATCCATGACAAATTCCGGGTCTCCGAGGGCGGTCATCATCAGTTCATTGTTGTGAGTGTTCCTATCGAAGACGGTCAATTCGCTGCTGATAAAACGGCCATTTGGAGACTTTTCGTCTGAAATTAAGGGATTCAGAACCTTATCAAGTCCTTATTAAGGTATTTAACGTAAAGAATAAGGAAAACTAACCAATCTTCACAGCGACCCTGGCTCCTCGCAGCCTCTGCAGGTCCTGGGCGTCGGCCTCCTTCACAAGAGTCCTGCCCACATCGATCGGAAAGGCCAGGGCTGAAACTACCGTACTCCCGGAGCTACAGTAACCCACGAGGCGTGTTTCTGAGTTTGTCCGGCAACTGGTAGAGATTGCTAATGTCCACTTCTTGCTCCACTCCGGTGTCCAGGAAGTAGACTTTGACTTTGGAGGCGGAGACTCGCTGGAGGAGGAGCACGCGAACCCACGACTTGAGCAGTTCCAGAACACCCAATTGGCCTAAATTACTTTATTCCTTAAGAAATACACCTTAAGGCTCTTAAGAACCTTAAGGACTTACCCGGTTTGAACTGGTTGAGAGGCTTGTGCTCCTCGTAGCTAATGTTCTTGGAGACAGAGTAAATGTCCTCGAAATTGCGTGTAAGGTACATCTCCCTTAGGCCTAAACCCAAATTTATTAAGGTAGAACCCTTAAGTTAAGGTTTAAGAACTAAAAAAAACTCACTTTTAGCGTGGGTCACATATCCATCGAAGAATCCTCCCCTGGCCACGGGAATCTCCAGCGGGGCAAGGCCATTGACAGAAAGGGTACTGTAGTCTTCCGTCTTGTTTCCTAAAATCAATAGATTTAAAAGAAATTGATTGATTTCCATTAAAAAATGAAATATTGATTACCTAGGACGATTTTCATGGTTGGTCGACCGTCGGAAGGGAGGAGGAAGGCAGGAATGAGGAGAAGGGCGGCGGCCAATGGCATTCTAATTTGGCCGATTCTAATTTTCCATATTTTAATTTATTTTCAAAGGCTAATTTTCAGCTTCTGGTTGCTTGAAAGGGTCGATTGGTGGAAACCATTGAAATTGATCGTTTTCTTTTGAAAATGCATCCAATGAAGCCTCCTTCCAGCATGAGATGCCTCACTTGAGGAGTCAAAAGGAGGACAGTCCAACAGGGAGAGAAAGTCATGAATTCAGTCCAATAGAACCTTAAAATGAATGTTTTATTCAATTTTGAAATTAAATTACCAAAATTCAGTTAAAAATATTAACCAGGGTTGATTGTTGGTTACTGTAGCCCATAGGAGAACTAAGCTCTTCAAAGCTTCGATGAGAAGAGGAATGGAGGAAAACAAAGAGAGAAAGTAGAGTTTTCGTTCGATTGTAGATGACTGCTAAAGATACTGTAATTTAATAGTCTATTTTAAGAAAGTTTAAAATATATCAGTGGCAGACGCCGCCACGTGTTCTTAATGCAGCGCCACATGGACTCCATAATGTCCGTTGTGGTCTAGTGGTTAGGATTTATGGCTCTCACCCATAATGCCCCGGTTCGATTCCCGGCAACGGAATAACTTTTGCTTTTGGTTTACAGAAGACGATTGCAATAAACACTTTCTCACAGACAAATTTTATTTCGATTCGGGCGCGATACCAATTGCATAAAAGGGAAGCTATTGGGAAATTCTACAGTTCGTCCCTTTTTGGCTGAATCTACCGTAATCCAATGTGGATTCCCCTTCTTCTGGCAACGGTTCTCCTGCTTCCACGGGACACCGAAGGGCACCGTAATCGTCACTCAAAGGAGCCTAAGAGGAGCTATGATGAGCTACTTGAAGTAATTTTCAAAAGCTTCTGACATATTTTGAGTTTTAGGATTACAATAGGATTAAGAAAGAGCTGGAGGAACTGAAGGCACACTGTGGGCACAGCGATAGTCATCATGGAGGCCACCACGGGCACTGGCATAACCATGGACACGGGGATCCGAACCACAACCATCACGTACACTACGATGAGGGCTTTATTCCAGGGGTTAGTTATCACACGAGACGTGTACAACCCCTCTCGACAACGTTCCGTCCAATCGGGCATGTTTTTTTTCTAAAGGTGCTCTGCCCATCCACGTTTTATCACGAGATGCGAATTCCTGATGCAAATTAACTAAATGAACAATTAATAGCAAATTTGCACTGGGACATACATGCATAAGTTTAGTTTTTGGATATACCCGTTTTTCAGAACCAGCTTGTACCTATTGGGAACCTTCATCCTACGAATAGTGCAGTAACAAATTGTAGAGAACCGTTCAGTTACAGTGAGTGAGTGAATCGTGTATAGAGTTTTACATTGAAGAGACCGCCAGGGATGTTTTGTTGTTGAGTTTATCGCATATTCAACTTTTTAATCTTGAAAACGTGTAGGTGTTCGAAAAAGCATAGACTTGTCGGTCAGTTGTTTTGAATTTTCAACATTCCCGCCGACAAAACATGGAAAGGCATAAATCTGGTTGTCTGACATGGTAGCGCTGTCAGACTCGCCCCCGTACGCTATCGGCGGAATTTAGCAAAACAACCTGACAATGGCTGTTTCGATAAAATGTCTCTTTCAGGCAAGGAAACATATAAACTTGGGCGTTGGCAAGACTCTGATTGTCGAAGGAATGACTTCAAATGCAGATCGTGCATTTTCGGTCGCTTTGAGGAATAGAGACGGAAACCTCCCTGTACAGATGACTGTTCTGATTAACTCATATGTATGAGATTTGTTCTTTTTACGAGAAACAGAAAGTGCGCTATGCGTATATCGAGTTTCTGTATCTGAGGAACCTTACGCAACTGTTTATATTTTTGTTTAGATTGCTGCGGCAAGATTTGTCAACAAGACGTTTCACGACAATGTTGTCTGTAAGGAAAGAACCGGAAAGAACGGAGAATGGTGTAATCCTGACAAGGCTATATCTGTAGGAAAGCCTTTCAAAGTGGAGATTAAAATCAACGAGAAATACTACGAGGTGACTTTTTTTATATTGAAAGCGCCAATTGTTTTTAGTTTAAAATTGGTGATGTTTATACTTTCACCTTTCCCCAGTATCACAAAGTGGAAGAACTAGACAGTTTCATTATCTGCAACTATAGGAATGATACACCTAGGGAAAATAGAGATAAATTCTTTGAAATCAGTGGCATCACTATCCGATAACTTCGCGTTTACTTGTTTTACATGGGAAATCAATAAATTTATGTTGTTTCTATTTGTTAAACAATAAAAATTCAGTGTTGTAGCGGTTTTCAATAAAGCATCTCGATTCTCAGCGAAGCGCCACGCTCGAACCTGGTTTGTTGTGGTCTAGTGGTTAGGATTTATGGCTCTCACCCATAAGGCCCGGGTTCGATTCCCGGCAACGGAATAACTTTTGCATTCGAAGTAAAAAAGCTTCTATTGGCTTTACAAAGTCGTGTGAAAAGTTTCTGATCCTTCTTTTTGATTAAAAACCTTACTGGATGATTGGTCTTCGTCGAGAAAATGGCGCTCAGCCCATACATCAGAATACAAACAACAGAAGCAATCAAGCTTACACCTGTTGACAAAATGGCATCCAGCTGAAATATTCGCCACCCATTAAGAAAATTAACAAAAAAGACGTACATAGAAGTATCGATTGGATATAATCTGCATGACGCCTGAAGGCAGAATCGTCCATTCCATTTGAATCGGATCCCAGACAAATAGGGCCAAAGTTAAGAAAAATGCAATTAACCAGATGATTACGGTATACATTATTACGTATTTTGTACGCCAGATCTGAAAAATAGTTTATAATTTTAATTTAAATTAAAAACTTTACTTTGTCATACTCCAGGGGTAAAAGAAAGGCTGTTATTCTGTTTACAGCCATGGGGATGTAGCTGATTTGCATAACCGTTCTTAGAAAGCAGGAGAGGAAATAAGAATAATAGGCGAACCAGGTGGGAGTAGATGAATCGAAAATATCGAAAAATCGAAATTTTCTGGGTCTCATAGCGATTTCGACGTGGAAAAAGAGGGCGAGGTCACCGATTGCCTGAAAAAATTCTCTGCGTCTCTAACAGTTTTGTGTGTCTGTCTGTCTGTCTGTCTATCTCTCTCTCCCTCTCTCTCTCCCTCTCTCTCTCTCTCTCTCTCTCTCTCTCCCGAAACCAACATTACAAAGTAGAATCGTATAAAATGGAGAACGTATTATCAAATGAGATCTTCTTTTAAACAGAAGAACCATTATCAATTGAATATAAACGAAAAAGGAGATCCATGAAAATGTCATAAGAACTATTTGAGACCATGGAAGTGGCGGGCTCGGCGCCATATCAGCCAAGACAGAGAAGGAAAGTCAATCTAATTACTCGACAGATGTTTTTCTTTTGATTATGGTGAAAAGATTTCTATTAGCTTTCTGAACTTTGAAAATGACTTTTAGTGTGGCCGATTGACGAATTCAAAGTTTTTGAGGAAATGTCTACTTGAATGTCCCAATCACTGGTTTCTACACAGTAGTCTCAATCAGCTCTTCTTAAATGGTGATGAATAAAGGGTATGACACACATCTGAACTTGAGGAGGAAAAGAACTCAAACAATTTAAAAAAGCAGTTTTTGAATAAGTTCATTTATAAATATCGTACTTTGATCATTAATCGTCAGCAAAAGAGCCAATCTGCAGCCAGTTGCCGACGAGCTTCATCCTCAAGACCGCCATAATTTCGCTTAAAGGGGAAGGACAGCGTGAAAATAAATTTTCTGATTTGGTGATAAAAGCCTAGATCTCATTCGCAGGATTCCGAAAAATACCTCATTTACCCATTTTGGATCAATGTGAACCGATTTAGGAGCCCTTGAAATTTTGAGGAAATTCATGTTTGAATTGCCGCCAACTCTGCGTCTCCCCATTTCCCACACTCTCTCGCCCACTCTAGCCGTGTTTACGTGCGGCAAACGCGTAAAACGGCCGTGTAAACGCGCCCCTTTTGCAGTCCAAATCATATAAAATGGGTAGGTTTCAGAATCGTGAAAACGATATCTATTCAATGAAATAATTGTAAATAGACTTTAAAAAATCAATTTTACGTGGTCCTTCCCCTTTAATAAGGATGATGTGGGTGTCAAAATCGAACTAGTCGATGTCACCCACAGAGGCATGTTTATAGACAAATATCCATATAACACGCACTCACATGCACACATGCACACACTCACACAAGCGCATGATCTCATAATCTCAATAAATTTATCTCATATTTCCTCTTATGTACAGACAATTTCAACAAGATTGCACAGGGAACCCTCCCTTAGTCGTAGTCATCAGGAATATTCAAGAAGCTTCCAATCGTGGGGAAGTGGAGGGCACTGAATCCGTCAGTTCCTCCAACTCCAGCCGCAGGAACCGCCCAATGGGCTCCCCATGTCATCTGAAGCCCTCTTTTTTAGTAACAAAAAGAAAGGTGAATTACCTGTCCATTCAGCCAATCGACCATAGTTGATCTGACATGGTAGTGATACTTGTTAGTGGGATCTCTCGTGTGAGGATCGGCTGGATTGGGCTCCCAGAGACCTGGCTTGGTGAAGGGACTGGTACTTCGAGGGCGATGGAGAATACCCCTACTGTCGGTTAGGCCATCGAATTTCTGAAGATTAAAGGGGATTAAAGTAAGAGTTAAGGTAAGTACCCTAAACGTTTCGTCACTGTAGGCTGCATCAGAAGGCTGGGGAATGGCACTGTTTGCAGCTTGGGCCTTGGGTCGTTCTTCGCCTCCACTATGGCCGAGGAGGTCTTGGGTGAGACGGGTTGGGTCCTTGGTTAGTTGGTTTAGGGCTCTAAAACAGGTGATTAAGCGTAAAATGCGGCCTGAGAATGCCATCTGCGGTGAACGCGGTTTACCAATAACGGTCATCAGCGGTAAAAAGCGGCCTGGTGATGCAATCTGTTGTCATCAGCGGCAAAATACGGCCTGAGGATGCCATCTGCGGTAAAGGCGGCTGCCAACTGCGGTCATCGGCAGTTAAAGCGGCCTGCGGCTGCTATCTGCGGTCATCTACTGTAAAGAGCGGCCTGAGGTCGTCATATGCGGTCATCAGGGGTAAAATGCGGCCTGAGGTTGTCTTCCATGGTAAGAAGCGGCCTGAGGATGCCATATGTGGGATGTCATCTGCATCTGCGGTAGAAAGCGGCCTGCGTCTGCCATCTATAGTTGAAAAAAACGGCCTGAGAATGCCATCAACTGTGAGCGGCCTGAGGATGCAATCTGCGGTGAAAAGCGGCCTGAGGATACCATCTGCGCTAAAAGCGGCTGCCATCAGCTGTCATCTGCTGGGAAAAGGCGGCCTGAGGATGTCAATTGCGGTAAAAAATCAGCATGCGGCTATCATCTGCGATAGACAAACCCACGCTCGTCTCACTGTTTGAACCATAAAAATAAAAAAAATGGGTTGAAGCATTAAAAGTTAAAAACATAACAAACTTAGAATAACTTAAGAAATCTTCCCTCCATCGATTAAATTTCCACGATAGTGTAGTGACGCTCACCTAAGACTTCTGAAAATCTCCCTAGGCGACGGGGTGGTAGAAACGGGCGCCGTCTGCTTCTTCCTCCTGTGGACCCTCCTCCCCTTCCTCGAAGTAGGCTTCTTCTTCTGCACCAGATCCAAGGCATCAATCGTCTCTTCCTCCTCCTCCTCCTCTCTCCTCTGGCTTCTCCTAATCTCCTTGAAGTTAGACGGCAAATCAGGAGGAATAACCAAGAAAGGCTCTGCGGATCTACGCGTTCTAGCTATGGGTTGGAGGCGGGCCCTAGAGATATCGATTGATCACAAAGGAAGCAGAGAGTTTATTACGCTTCGGTTCTAAAACGATGAGCAGGAGTAGGAATGTTGTAAGGATTCGGGTTCGAAGCCTGGGGACCGGCTGGAAAAGACGGGGTTACGGTAGGTTTTGGGGGACTTACGGAGAACTTTTCCCTTTTCGGCCTTGGAGTAGACGAATTGGGAAGAGTAGTGGTAGGCCTCGTACTTGGGACAGCCGTTGTACCACAATCTGGAAGAGATGGTAGAGAGAGAGAGAGTGAGAGAGAGAGAGAGAGAGAGAGAGAGAGAGAGAGGTACCTGCAAGTATTCAAGAAGAGAGGCATAGGAGGAGGGTTGCAGAATCGCTGAACCGCAGGATAGAGGTAGTCACATTTGCACTCAGCGGTGCAGTGAGGGAAAAGACGATGGTCACAATCAGGCTTGCATGGGAAGCGTCTCTGAAACGTTTATGCTTCTCTGATTCTCTCTCCCTCTCCCTCCCTCCCTCCCTCCCTCCCTCCCTCCCTCCCTCCCTCCCTCCCTCCCTCCCTCCCTCCCTCCCTCCCTCCCTCCCTCCCTCCCTCTCTCTCTCTCTCTCTCTCTCTCTCTCTCTCTTTCTCTTTCTCTTTCTCTTTCTCTCCCTCTCTCTCACTCTCTCTTCTCTCTCTCCCACCTTCAACTCCGCATGATACAACTCCTGTTCCGTCACTTCCGGCTGATCATCCTCCTCCTCCTCTTCCACCTTCTCAACCGGAGTCTCAATCCTCTTCGGCTTGTTCACAAACGGGTCCGCTGGCCACGAGGTGATGGACTTTCCCGCCTTTCCTGGGCAAGCCCTCTTATAAGAAGGACAGAACTTTGAAACAACCTAAAAGACTTGTTGAACTTTGATTTTTCCACAAAATCTCACCTCCTGTTGTCCATCATTCGAATCTCCAGTACAGTAGAAGGAAAAGTGTTGTTCGTACTTGTCACAGTAATCCTCTCTCTCTTCCTTCACTCCCCTGTGTTCTTCTGTGTCTTCTGAAGCTGCGATGGTAGGCCTGCGCTCCATGATGAACTGAAATTGAAATTTAACCAATTCTAAGGAAATCAATCGATAATCGATTGATGACCCACCCCTTCGGCGCTGTCGTGGCCCTTCTCCCTCAAATCAGCCTCCTTCCTCTCATCGTCTTGCCTCGCAACGCGGGCCTTTTTCTTCACCAAAGGATCATCATTGGCTACAATCAATAAAAGTAAAATGGTCCTGAAATGGGTCCTACCGCGATGATCAAATCCACAGAAAGAGAGGGAAGGGTCACGTTCGCAAGCAATCTGAACGAGGGAGGAGGTCCTGAATCCTGAAAGCACATTTGTTTTGAAAACTCTTTGCAAAATGATAGTTTTTGGCCACGCCCATTTTTCGCTGCGCCTCTTCCCGCGCGGACCCAACCGTCTCTATGGTGTAGTGGCTATACGCATTGCCCCGCGCGCAGAACCATAGTTCGATCCCCGCCGCGGCTAGTTTTTGTCTGGAAAAGCGCATTCGACGAAATTTGTTATTTGAACTCACATTTCTGATTGTTTCGCTCATTTTCCACCAAAAAAGCCACCACGGGGAAAGAAAACCCGTTTTGCTTTTTCTGGAACGCGCCAATCGTTTCGATGATCTTCAGCTTTTGATTGTTTGCCACAATGAAGGAATTTGGGGTTCAGCTGGACCAGCCTCAATACAAACGGGTCCCGAGGCGACTCGTTTAGGTCGTGGCGAGGCTACCTATCTCGACCACCCAGGGTGTCAGTTCACGAGGCCCGCCCAATCCAAGCAGCTGGTCTATGCTTAACATCCCATTAAGTTTCGATTTGGATTGGTTTCCTCCTTTCTTTTGCCTATTACAATTGATTTTATTCAATATTCTACTACCAGAGTTCCGTTCATTCGCCCCTACATGGTAAATTCAAGCTGTGGTGTAGTGGCTAAAGGTCTAGTATCCCGCGCGCAGGACCAGGGTTCGATCCCCGCCGCGGCATATAGTGTGTACGCGATTTTACAAAGACTTTTGAGAGCTATTTTATATTTAAAGGGACCATCAGCCTCCTTTTCAAAATCAAGGCTAATCCTATGCTAATCAGCCCCTTTGTGAAAAAAACGTTGATTGGAGGGGTGTTGGAAAAAATTATCCTAACTGAAATGAGTGAATTAGCATATGGGATATTCTCATTTGGAAAAGGAGGCTGATGGTCCTTTTAAGCAAAAGGATGACAGCCAAATTTACATGTTTCGAATAACGGTAGGTGAAAATGATACTCAGTCAAGGCATTGTATGCCAAATTTCGATTCATGATTTGTCGAGACCTACAATTTTCGAATGAAGGTAAGCTTTCCGTGGACCAAGCTCAAAAAGTTTCTTTTTATCGATTCATTGTTATGTGGTTATGATCCTCAGGGATATATCAGTAGCCAAATTGAACGGGCTAGAGGCTGGCTTGAGTGAACCCACCTTGACTTTGTTGACTCCAACTCAGAAGACAAACGAGAGCTAGCAAAGGCGTCGACCGCATGCCGACAGTGGCTGTCCTCTGCCTGCAGTTCTGCCGTCGCGGTGTTGTTTTCAACCGGTGACGGGTTCGCCAGCCAAGGACATTCTGGGCGGTCTCGTTGAACGCAGTTTTTGACGATTGGGAGGGTCAGGACGGAAGTCACACGGCCATCTTTTTTATGGCTGTGGAGTGGATGGGAGAAAGCGGGAAGTGGGAGAGAGACAGGAAAGGGGAGATAAAAAAACAGAAACTGAAAAGAGAAGAGATAAAACTATCAAGAGACAGAGATACAAAGAGAGAGAGAGAGAGAGGCAGAGATACAGAGGATGATAAATAGAAAGACAGAGAAGCAGAGAAAAGATAAGGAGACGGAGACGGAGATACAGAGAAACGGAGAGAGAGTGAGAGAAAAAAGAGATAGAGATACAGAGTGGGAAAGAAGCGCAGGGGTCAGAGTGTTAGAGAGTTAGATTAAAGAAGGGACATAGAGAAAGAAAGACATACGTACAGACTTATAAAGAGATTTAAATACGGATGGAGAGACAGAGAGACAAAAAGACGGAGAGTCAGACAGTTTGAGAGATTTAGAAAAAGAAAGAGAGTTAGAAGACAGAGACTTAATGACATAGAGACACAGAGACACAGAGAAACGGAGAGAGAGAGGCATAGAGACACTGAGACAGAAACACAGAGTCAGAGAGATAGTGAGATTGGCAGACAGAGGCAGAGAAATAGAGATAGAGACGGAGAGGAACCAACTGAAACATCTATTTTCTTCCCATCTTCTCTCTCATCCAACCATCTGTTACCGTAATCCGACCAGGCAACACCTATCATCAGCACCTGATCTGCTGATCTTGCGTAATCTATCTTTAAAGTTTAGCCAAACGGGTTGCCCGTGGTTGCAAGAGAAGCCCACGCGCAACGGCACTGGAACGCACGTGCAGACCTTGTTTTGAGAGATTTACGCAGCGTAAACTATCGGGGAAAGGCGCTGGATTGGATACGTCGTCTGTCTAAGACACATTACAACGCAACGCTTTATCGCTTCTTCGCTATCTCTTCAAAAGTGCACGAGTGACAATGTGAGACAGTGATAAATGAATGCATACCAACTAAGAAAACCAAAACTGTTGAGATGTTATCATCGTTTTATCTCAGAATCACAGGCAGAATTATATCTTATTTCTGACAATCTGCACGGCAAAGTACGGGATTCCGACGATGAAGGCGGTTGCGACGAAGACTCCGTAGATGTAGACGAAGTAGAGGCCGACGGTTCGGTCCCCAGCCATCTCCACTCCCTCGCCTCTCTCGCTGTTATTCTCCCTGCTCTCCCTAGATCCACTGCTGGTTCCATTCACTCCGCCGGTCTTGGCTGTGGTTTCTGTGGATTTGGCTGTGGTTGGGGCTTCTGTGGTCGGAGCGTCGGTTGTGGTCACTGGGATCGTCGGACAGGCCTTGGTTTCGATTGTCTTGCTTCCGACGGCGTTGATGAACAGCTGGTTAAGAGTGGCCTCTCCGTCGCAGATTTGGTCGTTTCCGGTGAAGACTGAAAGAGGAAGGTTTCTCTCTCTCTCTCTCTCTCTCTCTCTATCTTTCTTTCTCTCTCTCTCTCTCTCTCTCTCTCTCTCTCTCTCTCTCCTCACCAACATTCCCCGTAATCTTCGTCCCATTCAAAAACTTCAGCTCCTCCATCGTCAGATTGGTGTTCTCAATTGTCAGATCTCCCTCGATTCGTTCCATCTCCGCCGTCCTTTGTCCTTTGACATCAGAAGTCAGGATCAGATTACCGTAGACACTTCCACATGCATCCAGTTGGCTCAAATCACTTACTGGAGCATCGATTATACATTCTGAACAGATTTTATTTTGAATTCAAGAAATGTCCAAACCGTGGAAGCCCTGAATATCGCAGGTGGAATCACAAATCGCCCTCAAGTCCTGTATCGATTGGTTGGAAAGTTTGTAGTTTCCTCGGACGCGGATATTGCTAAGTTTTCCATCAGAACTCGCAACAATTGACTCCAGATTGGGATTGTTGAAGACGACAAATTCCTTTGGATTTCCAGTTGAGGCTTTTACTTTTCCAAAAGTGATGTCTTTGAGGGCAGGATTGTTTGAAATCGCATTTGATCCTTTGAGATCCGTTTCCGGTGTAGATCCGATGTTTACAGTTACCAGCGAGGGGTTGTGCTTAATGCTCAGATCTGAAAGAGGATGATTAACAGGTACGAACAGGAAGTAGTCTAGCAGGCAACATGGGAAACTAAGACATGATGCGTAAAAGTACCGCTAATCTACATAAGAAACAGTAATACAGTGTCTCCTTCACATCCATAATAACAATTGGGTAATCGTGTCCTCTGAGTTTGTTCGCCTCCTTCATTTTCAGTTAAGAGAGGGGTATTCCGGTGGGATAAGCGAGGGAAGGGTACCAAAGTGCGGCCGCGGTCGGCCACACTTTGGTACCCGACCCGAGCGCTCACCCGCAAATGAAAATGTCTGCCCGTAGGGCCGCGAAGCGGCCCCGAGGCGGCTGAAGGCCGCCGAAACCAGAAGGGAAAGCCCCGCGAAGCGGGGCTTTAACTTCTGGTAAAACTACAACAAAATTTGGCACTTGGTTATCCCTGGTGAAATATTCTAAGTGACCCCCTCGTTCATTTTTCTCATGTTGCCTACTAAACTATTACCGGAGAACCTTTTCTCTCCCTCCCTCTCATTCTCTCGCTTCTTACCTTCTATCATTTCCACTAAGGGAGTTTCCACCATCTCAAGTTTTCCGTTATTCTCCACGGTAGTTTTCCTGATCTCCTTCACTTTTGGAGTTTTCATATCCTTTAGGAGAAGGTTGCCAGTAACTTCCATCATTGAGATAGTTGTCGCACTTTCCAAATTGAACTTGTTAAGAATTTTGTTGTTGTTGATTTTCAGAGATGCAATTTTTGTTTCTTTTCTTATTTCACCAGTCCTGATATGGTCATTATTGCTGAGCTCCAATGTAATACCTAAAATAAACATTTTCATTTCTGAAGCGGAAAAGTTACCTGTGTTCTCAGTTTTGAGGTCTTTTCCATCAAAACCAGTAAATGAGGTTTTTGTATTATTGCACATTTTGATTGGCATGTTTATATACTGTTTTGATTCTATGAAATATCGGCTGTGAAGTTTTGACAAGTCTAGGAGTTTCCTTGTGCCACTGATCACATCTACCTCATCGCAATTCTTTATGATGTCTTCAATTTCGTGTCCGTCGGTAAGAGCTTTACCTGAAACAACATCATGTATCGGGTAGAGATTGGTTAAAGACGGAGAGGGATACAAAGACTTACAGAAGTCTTCCTTTTCCTTTGGTGTCAAATCCACACAACTGACAGAAAAGTCGTTTTGGAAATTCAAAAGGAGAGCCAAGCCGATAACCAGAACTACTGAAAACACAGATTGGGTTAGTACAGGAGGGGAAAAGTAGAGATGAGAAGAAGAACCAACCGTTCATGGCGAGGAAGAGGGATCGAATGACCTCCCAGATCTCTCGGGAGAGTGGCCATGCGCGGCGGAAATTCGTATGGTAATTAGCCATTTTGTGCTAAGTGAGTGCTAATTATTCAAAATGTCTTTAACCAGGAGTTACGGCCCGCCTTCGGCGGTCCTCACTCCTGGCATGTGTAGAATCGGCACATCAGTAGCTTTCTTTTGATAGTAAACTTGCTGGAATAGGCATTTTCAAACAGGCGGCCTACGGCCGCAGTGTTCGCAGCCTTCGGCCGCGAAACGGTGCCTGCGGCACCGCCAGCCGCATTTGCCCGCCAACCGCAAGGAAATGGCCGGCCATTAAAATAGGCTAATTTAAAAACAACCATCGAGAGAATGCGAGAGATAGAGGGAAATGAGAGAGCGCAGGCAGCGCATTTTCGCGTCTAACAAACCTCGATACACACACACACACACACACACACACACCGTTGCTCAAATGTATTAAGGAGGATTCAACCACGGCTAATTATCTAGCTTGAATATTTCGTGCTCTTCTCTTGGTTTCTTGCTGTACCCATGTGTTTGAATTTGATAACTGCCTGTACGCCGAACTTGTGCTCATTTCCTGAAAATCAGCGAAAAAGTGATCCCGAACTCACACCTCTGGCTTCAAAAAGAAAGCCATCTAAATTTCGTGACCTCTTAAGACAGAAATGTAACTCGTTTTCAAGGTGGCATAAATCCATACTAAGGCCCCGGAATGATCTTCTCCCAGAAATTGACCTGGCTGAATCCCTTTAGCCCAAAACCAAGCTAAACGCCACGGACAGCCCTATCCACCGAAATCCCCTCGCCTTAAGATAGTGGTCCTTATTCGACCACTACCTTAATATCTGCCTTGCACTTCCGAAACTTAACAAATGTTCAATCAGCATACATGCTCTAAACCTCTGCGAGTGATTGTGTGACTAAGAAAGCGTACGTGTCTGAATGTGAGTGTAGTCCAACTACCTAAACACACTTGACATAAAGACAACCAATGAACAAAAATAAAAAAAAACATTTTAGATCTTAGATGAGTCCTATGATGAAAGCGAATGTGACGAAGATTCCGTAATCGAAGATTCCTCCTTCGTTGTTCTTCTCCTTGTTCTCCTTTAATCCACTTCCACTCTCTCCGCCGTTCTTGGGAGTTCCAGTGGTTCCTGTGGATTTGGCTGTGGTTGGGGCTTCTGTAGTCGGAGCATCGGTTGTGGTCACTGGGACCGTCGGACAGGCCTTGGTTTCGATCATCTTGCTTCCGACGGCGTTGATGAACAGCTGGTTGAGAGTGGCCTCTCCGTCGCAGATTTGGTCGTTTCCGGTGAAGACTGAAAGAGGAAGGTTTCTCTCTCTCTCTCTCTCTCTCTCTCTCTCTCTCTCTATCTTTCTTTCTCTCTCTCTCTCTCTCTCTCTCTCTCTCTCTCTCTCTCTCTCTCTCTCTACTCACCAACATTCCCCGTAATCTTCGTTCCATTCAAAAACTTCAGCTCCTCCATCGTCAGATTGGTGTTCTCAATTGTCAGATCTCCCTCGATTCGTTCCATCTCCGCCGTCCTTTGTCCTTTGACATCAGAAGTCAGGATCAGATTACCGTAGACACTTCCACATGCATCCAGTTGGCTCAAATCACTTACTGGAGCATCGATTATACATTCTGAACAGATTTTATTTTGAATTCAAGAAATGTCCAAACCGTGGAAGCCCTGAATATCGCAGGTGGAATCACAAATCGCCCTCAAGTCCTTTATCGATTGGTTGGAAAGTTTGTAGTTTCCTCGGACGCGGATATTGCTAAGTTTTCCATCAGAACTCGCAACAATTGACTCCAGATTGGGATTGTTGAAGACGACAAATTCCTTTGGATTTCCAGTTGAGGCTTTTACTTTTCCAAAAGTGATGTCTTTGAGGGCAGGATTGTTTGAAATCGCATTTGCTGAAAATATTAATGTTTTAAAGTAACAAAGATGGATTTACTTCCGGTGAGCTCCGTTTCCTGTGTAGATCCGATGTTTACAGTTTCCAGCGAGGGGTTGTTCTTAATGCTCAGATCTGAAAAAAAAGGAAATTTTTAAAGAAAAACAGGGGTCTCTGACCTTCTATAATTTTCACCAAGGGAGCTTTCATTAGGATGAGTTGCTTGTTATTCTCCACAGTAGTTTTTCTGATCTCCTCTAATGTTTCAATCTTCAACTCGTTCAGGCTAGGGTTGCCCGTAATCTCCATCAGTGAAATAGTTTTCGCATCCTCCATGATGAACGATCCAAGTATTTCATTGTTGTTGATTTTCAGAGATGCAATTTTGGTAGCCTTTCGTAGTTCGCCAGAATGGATTAGCGCATTATTGCATAGCTCAAGGGAAACACCTGAAAAGCTTTGTTCAGCGTAAACACGGAAAATCACCTTTGTTGTCAGTTTTTAGATTATTTGCAACAAAACTCTCGAAAGTGGTTTTAACATTGCCACACATTTTCATAGGAATGTCGACGTCAGTTTTGGATTGTATGAAGTATGGGCTGTCAAGAGTTGACAAGTCCAGAAGTTCCCTTGTACCACTAATCACTTTTACACATTTGCAATTCTTTAGAATGTCTTCAATTTTGTGTCCGTCGGTGAGAGCTTTACCTAAAACACCAAAAATTAGAGAAAAGAGAAAGAAAAAGAAACGTAGAGTGATAGCGATAGAAGACTGAGAAGGTGAAAAACTTACAGAAGTCTTCCTTTTCCTTTGGTGTCAAATCCACACCACTGACAGAGAAGTCGTTTTGGAAATTCAAAAGGAGAGCCAAGCCGATGAACAGAACTACTGAAAACACAGATTGGGTTAGTACAGGAGGAGAAAAGTGGAAAAGAAAAGGATAACCAACCGTTCATGGCGAGGAAGAGGGAGCGAATGACCTCCCAGAGCTCTCGGGAGAGTGGCCATGCGTGGCGGAATTTCGTATGGTAATTAGCCAACTTGGTTTCCTTAATTGCAATTAGATATGCCTCCGAGCGAACCCTTATATTTAGTCTGCATTTGAATCGCTCGAAACTTGCCGGTTTTCAACATTCGATTCCTTAAAGAAAAGACTTTCCCCATTGAGTGTTCCCCTTTTTCTACTCCAGACTCTTCCGTTCCCTAAAAGTTCATTAGAGTGGAGCAGGAAGGAAGTGTGTCCACTTGTCAACTGCAGACGGCCGCACCTTTCAAAAACAACACGGCTGCAGACGGAATGAGGCGAATTTCCACGTCTTTAGTGCAATGAACAGAGGTTAATGGGAAGAACTAATGACCAAATGAGGAGGATCACGCACGCACATACACACACACACACACACACACACACACACACAACGCACACATACATACACGTTTCTTCCCAAACAACGTCTCATTTTGATTTGTACGACCATCCCTTTTTCTATAAACTGAATGTTATGTGATCCAATAATGTCCTCTGCAAAAAGGATTAAGAGGTCGTTTATAACTTGTAGGGCTTCTGTTGTCGAGCCGAGCTTGTCATCTGTTTCTGATAAATAGTCAATTAATGGTTTACGTCAAAGATTAGGAAGGTCATATTACCGACTGATTATAGAGGATTCAAGAGAAGTTATGGCTTTTCTTCCTACGGCCGTTAACGGAAAGAGAGAGAGAGAGAGAGAGAGAGATTGAGAGAGAGATTGAGAGAGAGAGAGAAGTGCAGTCCCTCCACGCGCTGCCGATTTCGTTCGGGTTTGAGTCACGTAATGACTGAGTCTGGGGAAAGGGCGCCCGCCGGCGCGAGACGCAGAGGGCTAGCGCGTAAACGCAGTGTGCGCCATGCGTAAACTTAAAACACATTCATTTTCGCATCTTCACATGTAAACATCATTGCCAGTGTACTGTTCAAGAGTGATGTACCAATTCTTGCTCAGTCCTTTGAACATCTCATGATTCTCCTCATCTTCCTCGTTCACACAGATCCCAGTAGCTGCACAAATCCAATAGTGATGGGGTTTTACCATCGAATTGAAGGCCTTGGACCCGGCTGAAATGAAAATTCCAAAGGATAATTGTTTAAACTACTTGGACGTTGATGTTGTAGTTTATATAAGCCGGCACAATTAATTGAACCACCTGAAATTGTGATTTCATTTTATAAAAATTCAAGGGGTACCTGAAACTGGAGCCACTACATAGGCCCTTCCACTTCTGTCGTAGCGAACTTTTCCGGCGCCACTGTCACCCTGTAATTGAATTAGATGAGATTTAAAAGTTACTGTACCATGCAACTGGATTGAATCGGATGGTAGTCACAGAAAACATCTTCTCCCGATTTGTCGTAGCATTCACCAGCGGTGCTCACGAATTTCCTCAATTCATCGGTGTCGGTGTCATTCAGACTGGGGTTATATCCATATCCGAATATTGTAAGTTCATCGCCAGTTGTAATATTTTTATCTGAATCACGTTTGAAAAGGGGAAAGTCGACATTTCCACTAATAAGAACGTTAGGGCCCTAATGACCTTAGCAAACTGATTTACCTTGCCCATACAACTTACTTTTAAAGAACACTATTAAGGACTTAATTATCAATTAAGGCAATTAGAGCCTTAACTGATCATTAAGTGCCTAAGTTACCTACGTCATGTACCTAAGTTCGCCAGCCATTAAGTGATTAATGACGTTAACACATTCATGTCATTGAAATTTGGTACATTACACATCTGGCCACAAAGATAATAATGACCTTAAGGGTCCAATCACTTAGAAACATATTTCTTAAGATCTTAACGCCCAAATGACCATAAATACTTCCATACGTCCACGAATGCCTATTTGATTTAAACTCTATTGACCCAACTAAAATTATGAAAGCATTTTAGTGAATTTACAACTATTATATTGGCCTTAAGCTAAGAACCTTGAAAACCGCATTTAACTGTAAGGCCTAAAAAATAAACTGTAAGGCCTAAAAAATCCAAATTGCATAAAGGTCAAATTTACCTAAATGTTTTTACCTTATCGTTAGGTGCTACTTTCTAGTGTCGGTAAAGTCAAATGACCTTAAATGCTTAAACTTCAAATCATTTGATTAATTAAGATAAAACCCTAACGACCTTAAGCAATTATTGTTATTCAGGTATTCTAACCTACTAAATAGCTGTGTAATGTGTAATGACCTTAACGCTCTGAGGTCTTTACCTTAACGCTCTGGGGCCTAATTACCTTAAGAGATCTTTATAAATAGTCGTAGATTACCTTCACAACCTTCACAAACCAACTCTCTCTCTCTCTCTCTCTCTCTCTCTCTCTCTCTCTTCACTTACCGTTCAAACAAACTGTATGTAGTTGGCTCGAATAAGAAACATCTTCAGCCAATTCGATGATTGCCACATCCCCTCTCATTAGCCCTTTCCAGTCTTTACCCTCCTGTGTATTGCTTAGCAACAAATATCTAAAACCACATATTTCACTTGAAAATATGAAAATGCCAATCCTTCTTAATCGGCAAATGAACATCTTCAAATCGACCCTTCTGTTTACACTGCTCTCTTGGGCACGACTCAGTGAACTTAACAGTGATCCTGTCTATATTCTGCTTGTCGTATTGTGAATTCACAACCTCCCCTTTTTCAGTACTGAAATTCAATGCATATTCAGTACGGAAAACTTGACCTACCACTCGGAGGTGATGGAGACTAAGCAATGGGCTGCCGTTAGGATATGCCTGGAGCTTATGAGGGATCCACTGCAGAATCCATGAGTTTTGTTCTCTCTGTCTTCCATGGTCATGCCTGGGAACCACTTCTTGGTGGTCTCCAATCGGACCACCCACGGCGCTTCTGAGCGAGCCACCTGATTGGTATGCATCGATCGACGTGTGTAGCCCTTTTTGGCTGAAAATGAATTTTTGAATTTTCGAAACCCCAATCCTCTAGACCACCCAAGACCACCTTTGCTGGACCCCCTGGACAAAATGGGGGTCTCAGATAAGGCTACTGCACGCCTGTTTGGGTTTTCTAAAGCGGTGGCCTTCACCTGCCGATTTCGTACGGGTTTGGGTTGTGCGAGGCTACTGTCTCTAACATTAGATAAAATCGCGTAAACAGAAGGCATGTCAGGCGTTAAGGCCTCGGTAAGTTCCAGATGAAGTACTTCAGAAGCTAAATTACTTAATATTTTGAGTAACTTACTTATTTTTCCGCAGGTACGTTGAAGTGCCTCATTTTCTCTTTTGGAAAGTCTTTGGGCTAGGATTGGAAGAAGAAAACAAAGCCAGAAAAGCTTCATGACTACGAAAGGTTTCGAAAGCCAGCTGGGTCGCCCATGACCAACGGGCGCTTGCACAACCAAGAACATCTCGTGTGGACTACTTTGACTGGACCACCGAAAAACCACCGGCTGACCACCCCAGTTCCCAGGTGCTAGACCACCTAGACTGGAACGCCCAGCACCACCGACCCACCGTATCGGACCAAAAAAGGAAATCTTTTGACAGATCATCCATGATCATTGGACGCCTGAAACACCCAGAGAAAAACACGGGACGGAAAACCAAGGGCCATCTAGGGCTACCTCAAAAAGACCCCCCAGGACCACACATAATTTAATGAATTTAACTGGACCACCCGAAAAAATTAGGCTGGACCACCCAGAAACCCGAAATAACCTAGTGGACCACCCAGAAGAACCCTATTTGTATAGCAAAGGCTACACAGGACAGATGAGCCATCACCCTACAACCGCAAAAGACCACACCGGTGGAAGAGGCCACCCAGGCACAACCTAGGTCGGCCTGCAATCCAGGCCTCGGCATCGACCTGCCGCGTCGAGGACAAATCAATAGTCTTGATATCCCAAATAAATCCTTTATTAGATCAATATGTACACGTTATCACAGAAATTACTTTAAAACCGGCGATTTCCCTGCTAATCGGTGGTATAATTAGAGACAAAAACCCTCGACTCCCTGACTTTCGTGGAAGGCATCAGAGGAACTCTGAAATATTTTCCATATTTTTCTCTAAAAAAGAAAAGTTACCTGGAATATTTAGCGCAAGAGAGCAATTCCCTGATCTTTCTGCGGAATTTCATGGAGAAAAGGGTGTATAAGAGAGGGTTCGAGGCCGAACAAGTCATGGCCAAGGCGTTGAAGACCAAGAGGAACCCGTAGGAGAGATGGTAGTGAGAGTGGAACACGGTCCTGAAGGGAAGAGGTTTCAGAGGAGAGGGAAAGGGAGGTACTTGGCTAGGAAGACTACTTGGATCGGAGAATAGCAGATGAAATAGACGGCCACGCAGGCCACCAGCATTTTGACGACGTTGCGGCGCATTCGGAGGGTGTCGTTCTTCTTGCAGCCGTGATTTTGCCGGTGAATGTTGTCTGAAAATTGAATATTGGTTTAATTTTGAAATAGAAATGGTAAATTACAGTTTAAACGCCAGCTGTTTACGCGGCGTGCGTGCCCGGCACGCTGAGCCGCGTCGCAGCCGCGCCACGACCGCACCGCGACCGCACCGCACCTCCAATTCTGCATTTGTGTTTATTGCAATAATAAAATACTTCGATTAATTAAAAAAGGGATTGATTTATAAAAACAACTTTTAAGAGAATTTTAGGCCTTTTTACAATTAGGTTACGCCCCAAAAGAGGTACCCCAAAAGAGTTGAATTACCAAAAAGGGGCGTGTCTTAAAGGGGAAGGACCGCGTAAAAATAATTCTTATGATTTTGCGATAAAAGCCTAGATTTCATTCTCAGGATTCCGAAAAATACCTATTTTACCCATTTTGCATAAAAATGAACCGATTTAGGAGCGCTGGAAATTTGGGGAAATTATCATTTGAATTGCCGCCAACTCTGCGTCTCCCCATTTCCCACACTCTCTCGCCCACTCTAGCCGTGTTTACGTGCGGCAAACGCGTAAAATGGCCATGTAAACGCGCCCCTTTTGCAGCCCAATTCATATAAAAGGGGTATGTTTCGGAATCGTGGAAACGATGTCTACTCAATGAAACTATAATAAAGAATCTTTGAAAAATCAATTTTACGAGGTCCTTCCCCTTTAATTTCAAGGTTTTAAAAATTGAATAATCTTTTAATCGAAAGTTTTTACAGTTTGTTTCAGTAGTAGATTAAATTTTTCAATCGATTTTCTCAAACTCACTATCAGAAAAATGAGGACTCTGGACCCAGAGACAGTAGATAACTTGAGCATAGACGAATATTATCACAATGCAGGGAGCAAGGTAGAAAGATAAGAATTCCGCCTGAAAATAAAGATTTATTTTCAAAAATGTAAGTTCCACTAACAAGTTTGAATTTGTGCCACCAGTGGAGGGAGGCAGCTGTGTTGGAACAACTGGCTCCGTCTGAAAAGTTGGGTTTGAAATTTGATTTCAGGAAAACTGGCATGTTGTTCTTTTGACGGTGTGATACCAGGCATAGGGAGAGGCGAAGATGCCTACGAAAAGCCAAATCCCCGCAACTGCCCAGAGGGCACTCTTACGGGTGCAGTAGCGGCGAGCATGCATTGGATGCACTATGGCTATGTACCTGAAGATGGATGGGTTACGGTAGGATGGGGTTACTGTACCTTTCGATTGAGATCATGATCTGGGTTGATATTGAGGCGAAGAGGAAGACGTACTCTAGGTAGCGGCAGATGGGACACATGTAGTAGGGCAGGGACCAGTGGATGCGACCTAGTATCACAGTGGGGATCCACTCGCACATGTTCAGCATCAGATTGCAGAGATCGGCTATTGCCTGGAAGGGAGGGAATGAGACTCACGCACTCACGCCCTCACTCGCTCACTCAGTTTCCACTTTACTGGTTTTACTCAAAGTGCACTTCTGACGTCCCTGTCTTACCTCATCTCCCTCGACAATTACTTTTCAAAAAGTTATTTTCAGTTTCATAACTCACTTAAACTTCTTCGAAACTCAATTTCCGACTTGAAAATAGAAACCAACTCACGAGGTTAAGCAGTAGAATATTCAGGCCTGTTTTCCTCATCTGGGGATCCCCGGTGATGGCTATGATGACAAAGGCATTGCCAAGGAGTCCGATTATGGTGAGCAGACTGAAGATGATGGCGAATGGGAGCAAGAGGTAGCCGGGAATCATCTTCTGGGTGGAATGGTCGGTTCTGAAATGGACACATCTGGCACAGACGACAATTGGCAATAACGAGTGGGTTGGAGAGAACGGATTGGAAAAACAAGGGTGAAAGTGGGAGAGAGAGAGAGAAAAAGGAAAATGAGAGAGAGAGAGAGAGAGAGAAAGAGAAAGAGAGAGAGAGAGAGAGGAAATGCAGCATGAGGGTGTTTAAACTGTTTGGTTATGAAAAGAAATCCCGATGTGGTCTCTGTCAAGCGAGATTAGCTGATTCAGTTTAATTTGTTTAAGAAGATCCAAAAAGGTTTATGTGGTTGAAAAATCGGATAAACAGAAACGTCAAAAGAAGTTGTTGTGAACAAGTGAGGAAATGAGTAAGACCGCAAGGCGAGAACGTGAAGCCGTGATGGGACAGGACGTGAGGATGTGAGAAGATGAGGACGTGAGGTTGTGAAGTGATAGAGCTTCAAAATGTGAACGTCTGTGGTTGTTTTCTTGATTTCAACTCTGAATTACCAGTCGCAGAGCATTAAAAATAGTCATTAAGTGGTACTGAAAACAGCAATTACAAGAAGAACGTCAAAATCTGAACTAGTAAAGTTATTAAAAACAGACAAAATATGAAGTTCTAAGTGAAAAACAGAATTGTTCTATGAATTGACAATGGCTGGACTCGTGAAAAAATGTTCTTTGGAATAGAAACAGTCATTCAACTTTAATGTTTCTTGGAAGAGAGAGAGAGAGAGAGAGAGAGAGAGAGAGAGAGAGAGGGAGAATTCCAAATCTCCATTTGAAAAACAGAATTGTTCATGGAAATTTCAAGATTTTCAGTTCCATGGAAAAGATCTTTTCGAAATGAAAACATTGTCAAAATTGTGAATGTTTGCTACATACATCCTGCTAAATCCAGCTAATACCGGTGTAACTCCAGACATCGTTTTGAGTCATCACGATTAGGCGAATTTCCGAGAAGAAGCGATTCAGACAAAAATAAGCTCTTCTGCAAAACAGATGTTGAAGGATAACTTCCTTATCGTCGAAAGTGGGATACGTAGACATGTAATAAAAAGACATACAGAGACAGAAAGTGAGTGAGTGTGAGTGTGAGTGTGAGTGTGAGTGTGAGCGTGTGAGCGTGAGAGTGTGAGTGAAAGAGTGCGTGACTTTCCGTGCCTCCTACTCAAGCGATGCTCTGGGTATGTTTTCCTCGCAACGACCAAATATCAGCCATAACTATTCAACGACTGCCTAAGAATTCCGATCATCGGCTATTTCTGTCAAAACGTAATTAGATACTTCTATTTTTGGGTTATGGTAGCACATGTCTGTTGTTTGCCCTGAGAGCATCACGTCGTTGGAGGAAAACAAGGCTTCCCTGCCATAACGAGAGATAAGCTACCAGATGAGGTGGAAATGAGGGAGGAAGTGAGATCGAATCCGGAAATTGAGGCTGTTTATAGTAGCACATGATACTCGTTAACAAGTTAGCCAACAAGTAATCCAAGTAGATTGATCTCTGACAAGTTATGAGCTTTTTTCCATAAGACCTTAAAATTCGAGGTTTTCAGGAGAGGAATTAGGGAAAACAATAAACACCCTCATAATTGAAAATACCTTTCAAAAGGTTAAAACGCTTTTTTTTTCTTATGCAAACTGAACGCCTACGGTATTTGTCCAATGTTCCCACGTCACTTTCACTTGTCAATTAAAGGGTGGAGGTGTCAACGTCAGCTGTCTTGCAGAGGGCGGATGTTGAACGTCCAGGAGATTGCAGGGTACAAGTAACAGAGATCAAAGAGAAAGAGGGAGAGAGAGAGAGAGAGAGGGAGAGAGAGAGAGAGAGGGAGAGAGAGAGAGAGAGAGAGAGAGAGAGGGAGGGTGCGAGAGCGAGAGCGAGAAGGAGAGAGAGAGAGAGAGAGAGAGAGAGAGAGATGGGAGAGAGGGGAGAGAGAGAGTGTGTGTGAGAGAGAGAGAAGGAGAAAAAGAAGGAGAAGTCGAGCGATTCTCACGTCCAACTAAGTTCAAATAATCCCTGACGCAGTATCTTGAAAATTAATTGTCGTTCCCGTCTAAGCGCTAAAAAATGCGGAACATGTGAAAGCACTTTTAGTGTTTTTTTCTCGTTTAGGAATTCAACAACTACTTTATTTTCAGAATCGAAAACGGATAACATCGGAATTCCAGCTGTTCTAATTGTGAAAGCTACGTTTGGGCGTTTACTACGCCTATCGTGCGTGTTTGGTGTTAGATCAGCTGTGTTTATACATGTTGCGCCTGGTGTGTTTTCCTTTCCCGGAGATACATTCAACAAATTGTGCAACATCGAGATGGGGAGGGGGAAAAGCATCACACACGTGCACACACTGACACATACACACGTGAGAGAGAGCGTGTGGTTGTGAGTTAAGGACAACATCAGACTAAATTGAGGACTACAGTAAGATCTTCCAACCTTCTCAAAGTTCCTCCTTTAAATTCGACTGTTTTCGAAAAAGAGACAAAACTTAATTCTCTCTTTGTCTGACTCAAGTGCATTTTTATTAAAATCTTTTCACTCTTCACAATAAAATCGTCCGATAAAAACGAAAGGGCAAATTTTTCCGAAGACACAATATAATTTCCCGACCTGAAAAGTGCGTCAGCCTGTGACGATATTTGTCATTTTCTTTTGAAACTTTCAGACATAACAAAAATATAATTTTATCAAAAAGGAGGAAGAATCATATGGCGAGACATACAAAGAACCTGAAAGGACAGGAGAAGCTGCCTTTTTAAAGTAAATTGGATGTTTAGTTTCTTAAAGGACTGGGACAACAACAAAAATAATGAAATGCAAAAGTTAATGTTTGAGACTCTCACTTGGCACTTCAATTAGGGAGAACTTGTGCTGCAGATGCAGAAAGTACTTCCTAAATTGGGTTGTTATTAGGTGAAGAAATTAAGGGCGGACGAAGAGAGAAAAATAGAGAAAAAGAGAATTAGACAGTAAAAGAGAGAGAGAGAGAGTGAACGAAAAGAGAAAGAGACAGAGAAAGAGAGAAATAGAGAGATAGCCAGATAGGGTGAGAAAAAGAGAGACAGATATACTGATAGAGAGAAAGGAAGAAAGAGAAAAAGAAAGAGACAAATAGACAGAGAGATAGAGAGCAGAGCGAGCAGAGAAAGAAAGAGAGAGTGCGCAGAAAGAGAGAGAGAGAGAGGCAGAGAAAGAGAATGGGAGACAAAAAGAGGAAAAGACAGCCGTCTGAATTTCGAGGTTTCCGGTGTGTTTATGACAAAGGAGTTGGCAACAATGCGTCCAGCCGGAACTAGGCGGTGTTGTTCCGAAAATGGAGCATTCAAGAGCCATCTTGAACTGAGAGCTAATTATAAATTCAGTTATTTCCTCCACAAGTAGGAATTATTCAGTTTTGTGACCTTTTGTTGTTAGGCACAAAAGAACGAAGTGGATGATCCCATGCGTGGAAGGAAGGGCAGATATGTGACGACAGAGAGAGGGAGAGAGAGGGAGAGAAAGAGACATTTTCAGTTTTGGCTAACGTAACTTCAAAACAACGATTTTTTAATACGATTTTTTTTAATATGAAGCCTCAAAAGTTATAGACCACCCACGAAGATTTTTTGTAAATGCTCTTTAATATGAGATTAATCAAGCTAATCTGTTTATTGAAGCCCGCGTGTGAACTTAGCTTTCTTTATCTCTCTCTCTTTCTCTCTATTTTTCTCCCTCTCTATCTTTCTCTCTCTCTCTCTCACCACGTCCTCTGCCCGCCGTTTAACAGTGACGCAATAGTTTCGGTGCAAAGTTGTCAGTTTGTTTGCAAATGTCAAAACTTCCGATCTCGGAGGAAAAAAAACTTCAGTCAAGTGAGAACTTTGCGATAGACGTAATTTGACCAATGCTACAAAAGTGTTTCATATGAAACACTGCACTTTAGATACAAACGTTTCATATGGAATAAACTATGTAAATGAATTATTCAGAATCTACTTCCTAATTAACCAGGTGGAACTAAATTGGAATAATAGGTTATACAGTACTCCAATTTATAAAAGTACTTTGTAAAGGAAACGCTGAACTCTTGAGGAACTTCTAATGAAAACACGGTTTATAAAGAAAAAGAATAAAAACTTTTGAAAAAGTAAAAGGAGGACAATATAAGGTTAACGAAAGCGATGCGCTATAAATCTGTTTACATGTAATTGAAGAAAAAAGTAAATGAACTGTAAACTTTTGGGTGATATTTGAGAATTAGTTTGTCAAAAAACAGATTGACGTAGGTTCTTTAAAAATGTTTTCCAAATGAACAGTTTTGTGATTTTTAAATTTGAATTTAATTTTACAAAACAAAAAATCAAACTAGTTTATTGATTGACTGATCATCAATTTCCCCTCCGCATTGAATCAATTCCGGGCCCCAACTTGTCAGATCCGAAAATTTTTAAATCTATTTTTCAGAGCAGCTTAATTTTTCAAAACTTTGCAAACGAATTTGTGATAATTCTATTGTCAACATTATAATTATATAAATCAACATATAAAACCCGAAAATGAAGACATTTAGTGATTTAAAAAATTTTATTGTAAAATAAAAATTACCTTTAAAATATTCCTCAAGCCGATTAAAGATTCAGAGTCGACATAAAGTCTCCAGTCCTTACCTAAAAAAAATAGTTATAAAATCTTTCTACCTTTTTGGTGAAAAGAAAAAAAACTATGAAAAGTAAATTGGATTATTAAGTAACACAAAATTAACAGTTTTTTAAACTCAGGCACGTACAAAAGACAAAATTACATAATCAAAGGGAGAGGACTACGCACATATATTCGTAGTTTTGACACTCGGGCAAATGAATCACAGTGCAAAAGTGGGAAAACATGATCTTACACTGAAGATAGTTTAAAAAGGCAATTACAAAAGGGAATGAGGGAGATTGTGTGTCTGTGCGTGTGTGCGTGGGTGCGTGTACGTGTGCGTGTGAACGTGTGTACGTGTGAAAGAGAAAGAGAGGGACGTGCGAGAGTGAGAGAGCGAGAGTAAAATAGATGCTGATAGAGAGAGAGAGAGAGGGAGAGACAGACAGAGAGAGAGAGAGAGAGAGAGAGAGAGAGAGGGCAAGGGAGCAATGTTTCTGACATGTGAGGATAATTCAATTGGGTCGATATCGAACCCTGTATGTGTGGGCGGTAGTTGAATTGTTTATAAAAAGTATGTCCTTACTAACAATAAGCAAAATGATAATAAAACTACATGCAACAATTCCCAGAAAGGAAACAGCCGAATGAACCTCTCCCTCCCCGGAAGCCGTCCAAACGCGCAAGTGAGGTCGAAAGGGGGCGTGTCCGCTGTGCTATCGAGAGTGAATTCATTAGTTCAAATATCGCCGCTTCCGTTGACACAAGAGGGTTAAAATAGCCGCTGTATAGACGTTGTTGTGCATAAACTACTCAAGATAGACCCTAATTCAGGTGGCCTCGGGCGAGGGATCTCTGCCCAACGGGCGGTGCAAGCGGGAAACCCAAATAGGGCTTTTCCGCAGTTTAGGCCAGGGAGTGTGAATTACGCACACCTACGTTTCGTGAATGACCGATTATTGGTGTTGGAGTATAAAACAGAGAGAACAAAAAGAAGTTTTTTAATTAATGGTTTGGTCATTTGGGTTTGTTTTTCAGGGCTTTGAACTGGGAGATCACTAAAGAACGGGAGTGAATGGAATGAGATTGAATAATTCAGATGTTGTTTTTGAAAGGTTGGAAAAACAGGAAAACAAAAGTTGGATTTCAAGGATTAATATGGGACAAATGGAAAAAAAACGAGAGAGTGGGACAGAAACAGGGGGGAGAGAGAGGCAGGGTTACAGAGAGACGGAGAGAGAGAGAGAGAGAGAGAGAGAGAGAAAGAGAGAGAGAGAGATGAGATGAGATGAGTTGTGCCCGCCGCATCCGTGTCTGATAAGCGTGCGCCTGTCGCTAATGTTCGCTGGGGATATAGCTCAGTGGTAGAGCGCTCCCTTAGCATGGGAGAGGTCTGGGGTTCAATTCCCTATATCTCCAAAAGTTTTTTGCTTTATCAAAGTGATGTAGTTTTCATGTTCTTTTAAACCAGGGACAATTTGTAAAATTGTTATTCATTTGACACATCCCTCCTCACAGCAATAAATTGTTTGCAAGAGAGAGGGAGTCTGAGAGAGAGAGAGACCGGAGAGACAGAGAAAGATAGAAACCCCCCACTCTCATTTTATAAGGTGACCCTGCACTTCAGAAACCTCGAAAGCTGTCCTTCCATCAGCCAAAGGGCGCAATTAGACTTTTTGCACCGCCATTAACTTTATTCGTGCTCTAATCGCAATTCAAAAACATCAACTGGCCATTTCAGTCATTATCTTCAGTTCGCGTCATTAAATGAACAAGTGGCTCTGCAATGACGCTGTTTACCAATGAACATTGAATTAGACTCTTTGAAAACACGTTTCCTGGATGCTCAATTAGTGAAATTCTAATTTAGGAGAAAATTGAAGCTTCACATTCAGTTCCTGAGCAAAGATTGCAAATTGGATGTACAAATAGAACAACAGTCACAAAACGTCACTTTCAATAGAAATTCTAGAAGAAGAGATCTTATTTCAGTTGTCTAGGCTTCCTAGACTGTCCGTTGATTGATGTTTCACACCAAACAAAGGAATATATAATTTGAGACCGTTTTTGAAAAGGGCCGTCCTTGCAATACTTGCTCTTTCTCTCTCTCTCTCCCTCTCTCTTGATTTCTGATTAGAACCCTGTCTTTTGGACCCCGATTCCGTGAGTCCTGCTCATCCGTATGCTAGATTCGTAAACACCATCCCTCCAAAATATCATAAGGAAGTGGAATTATCGAATTCCTGGAGTTGGCTAATTGGCTGTGTTGGTAGAAGCAGTTTGATGACGAAGGGAGAGATTGCAGAAGACGGGAAGTGACGGTTTCCTGAGACGCAGGCAGCCTTCAGCCTTGTCTCAGACTGAATTTCCGATTGTTCAACAAAAAAACGTCTGAGTCCAGGGAAAATTCCACATATGCGGGAGTTTTCTGTTGTACTCGTGAGAATTTCCGATTCATTCAGACGACTTTTCAGGAAAGGGCGGATTGACATTGAAATGTTTCAGCAGGAAGTTGAAAGTTCTGAACCGAATTCAAAATGTAACCTATTTTTTCTAGAAGTTGATAGATGATGAAAAATAAGTGCAAGACGTGGGTGAAGTTCGAAATGAGTGAGAAATGAGGTTTTGCGGGGTGATGGATGTCTGTGTAAAGGAAATTCAAGCCCTGGGGCGCCAAACAGCTGGTACTTTGATTATTAGACGGGTGGTAGAAAACAAATGGAGTTTTTGGACTTGGACTTGGGAGACGAAGATGAGGGATGGACAAGTAAACGTGTGAAAGTGAGAAAGTGAGTGCGTGAGTGAAGGAGTGAGTGAGTGAGAAAGTGAGTGAGTGAGTCGTGAGGGCGTGTGAGCGTGTGTCTCTTACCTACTTTCTCCATATGCAAGGTCTTTGCAAGAGAGTTGTTTTCGGATTGACGCCTATTTATACGCGCAAAACGCAAAAATTGCTTTCCTTATTTAATTTAGGAAACAGATTGAGAAACTGACGATAACAGCAGGAACCCCTGACGTTAGGTAGCCAAAATGACGTGAGGCTGTCAGAGAGCACGCGAATCAGTGGCCAAATTTAGGTATGCGATCAAAAATATCAAAACGAAGAACGATGTTTGGAAAATGATGGCAGAGAGAGAGAAAGAGAGAGAATGAGAGAGAGAGAGAGAGAGAGAGAGAGAGAGAGAGAGAGAGAAATAGAGAATAAGGTGATGTCGTTGTTTTGCCCATTCAATGGTCAAAGAACTTACAGGGTTTAATAACAATTTAAAAACAAGGTGGTTAGATATTTCCACCCAACGTCATTTGTAGTTTCTGTTTATGTATATCTCAGACATAGGTCTATTTCTTGATCTATCGAAGGGTACAATGGAAGTAATCATAGATTATAGGGACCCCCAGGTACCTTTTTTTTACTTTATCTCATATTAAAGAGTTTGAAAAGTTTTTAACAGAATATATAACAGTTTAGGGTTTAAATGCGTAATTTTGGAGAAATATACATCTGAAATGCCATTTTTGGCTTGTGGATAACCGGCATTTCAACGAACTACATGCACGGTGTTACGTATCCGTCTAGTTCATCGGTTTATCGACGTTTTGGTCGCCACTTTCGAATTTTCAATGTTCCCGCCTAAAAAGACGCAGAAAACTCTGATTGTCTGGCATGGTAGCACTGAGATTTTCACACCCGTAAGAGATCGGCGGCCGCGGCAAAGTAGTCCCACAGCACACAGTAATGATCACCATAGGCAAATTCAAGTCAAAAAGAGGTCCTGACGGTTTTAAGATGGAGAGAAACAGTCAGAGGTTGAGAGTAAAGAAGACCCTCGAGCGAAATTGAAATTTGACTTTCCAGCCTCAATTCAATTTTTCTGCATGTTTTCCAAAGTTCATCCTCCAATAACCTAATTTTCTCTCCTATTTGTCATCCTCCTTCAGCAAATACTAATAAGACTCGAAAAACCCTCGTGCCCTTGGAATTAAAAGTGATGTTTTTTAGATCCGCATTGGTACAACCATAAGGAAGTAGGATTTTACAATGTTTGCTTGTTCCGCTTGCCTGACAAGGATCTTATAGAAATCATTTTAGTGGGAAACGAAAAATTCATAACTGAACAGCACTGATCTTTGAAATTTGCCCGATTTTTTACGGCATATGGATTATATAAAGTGAAATACTGGGAGAATGCACTCAAACGGCAAAGTTGGCTAATGGCCGCACGAAAGCTGTCCTTTTCATAAACGACAAAAAGAATCCACGCACGAATAATTATGGAGCGCATTGAGCGCCGAAAGACCAGCCATGAGGAAATCCGAAATGCAGATGAGATGGCACCGGTGAGATTCGGCAGAAGGCAAGGGCAGGGATAAGGGCTGAATGTGAGGAGGTGAGGTAGTGATACTGTGCGGGAAGGAGGAGCGTGAGGTTGTGAAAGTGTTAAGATATGCGAGGTGAGGAGAGAGGTAGTGAGAAAGTGTAGATGTGTGAGTGTGAATGTAATGATGTGAAAAGGTTAAGATGTAGGTACGTGAGGATGTGAGGATATGAAGATAGGAGTTTGTGAGTATTTGAGAATGGAACAATGTGAAGATGTGAGTGTGTGAGGTCGTGCGAATGTGACGATGGGAGGATGTAAAGCTGTGACGATGTGAAGACGTGTGGATGTGAGGATTTGAGATGTGAGGATGTGACAATGTGATGATGTGAGGAGGAAGGGAATCCTATTGGGACAATACACTATGTGAGGCTGTCAGGAGATGATGTGAAGAAGTGAAATGTTAGCAGCTGATGGCGTGAGGATGTGAAGTCAGGATTTGAGAATGGGATAATGTAAAGATGTGAGGGCGTGAGGAAGCACGGATGGGGAGAGGGGAGGATGTGAGGCTGGGAAGATGTGAGGATGTGAGTATGTGAGGATTTGAAAACGTGAGGAGGTAAGTATGTAAAGATGTGAGAAAATGACAATGTGAGTATGCGAGAAAGTGCGAGTGAGACGATGGGAAAATGTGAAGCAGTGAGGAGGTGAGGATATGACAATGCGAAGATGTTAGGTAATGAGGATTAAAAAGGTGAATATTTAAAAATCTTAGGGCGTGAGGGCGTGACAACGTGAAGATGTGAGGATGTGCGATTGGCAAGACAGGAGCATGTGAAGGTGTGAGGAGGTGAAGATGTGAGAATAATCATGTGAGGATTTGAAGATGTGATTATTCATTTTTTGTCGTTGTGAGGAGGGGAAGATGTGAGGAAATGAAGACGTGAACATGTGAGCACGTGAGTATGTGACAGACAAGTGTGTCTTTTTCGAAGATCATTTTGTCGATTACCCTTTTCTAAGTTATTCTCCCATAAATTATCTGTTTTGATGAAAAAACCTCTTTTATTTTTGAGTTAACCCAAAAACAAAGAACAAAGTGCATGTTTTATTCAAATTAAACTGTAGATCAACGCTAATTGAGGTTTCATTCACTTTCAAAACAATTTCACCCAAACTTTTCGGACAACAATTTCGTACCAAACAAGAGGTTAAGAAGGGTTTGAAAATAGTAAAGCGGGGATCGTGAGAAACCTAAAAGTGGTAGTTTTATGTGAATATTCATAGTCTTCGCCATAAACCGGTTGATTTATGTCATGGTGCAACTTAAGGGGGCGCGTGCACTGCCGTTTGGGGATTTGTGCGCTAAGCCGGCCGTTGGTTTGAGTATTCCAATGAGGGTAGAACAAATGGTGGTAGTTTAGAATGATACTCAGGCAAGGGGTAGAAGCCAAATAGAAAATAGTATTGATTGGGAGGGGACTGTGAGCCAATGGGAATGACAATCGTTTATTGGCTAATTCAGTGGCAATGATTGCCTGTTGTTGTACGATCGATGGATCTCTGGCTGACTCATTCACTCACAATCACACACTCACACACTCATTCAATCATTCACTCACACTCACACGTTCACGCACTCGCAGACACATTCGCTCACTCACTCACTCCCCGCCCACCCAATTTTATTTCGTTTTCAAGTGAAAGTCCATTGTTTTCCTCACTATATTTCTCATTAAAAATTTAAATTCAACACTAAGCGCATTGACGTAAACTCCGTAAATAGAATTCGCAGCCACTATAGAATTAAAATTTTTCAATTGAACCATCCGTCTTGAAACTGATAGTTTCAAACAACGCATTAGGGAGCCATAGTTAATAAGGCCTTACTTACTTATTTTAGGGTTGTACCTTAAACCTTTAAGTATTTATAGCCTTGCCTAGCGTTTAAAAGGCGGCCGACATGAAAGTGAGTCGCACATAGGAAATGAACTCACGCAGAGTGACGCCAATCACGTGCATTCGTTATGTGTACGCAAGAGTTTCAACTTGCAGAGAGTGCAAGCCAAAGTAAAGGCTACTCTTGAGTGTTTGCTGAGGTTGTCCTTAGCCTTAGCAGAATAAGCGTGATTAAGGTGCATTAATGTTGTTTTGCACGAAGAATCTATGAAGTGTGGTTGTTAAAGAAAGCGGAGGTTGTTAAGTGCCGAGAGGGCATTCCAAAAAGGGACCATTTTACGGCTAGCGAGCCCGGTGTTTACGAATGCTTCGAGAGAGAGGGAGAGATAGAGAGAGTCAGAGAAACATAGACACCAAAAGTGTTCCTTGAAACTCTCGAAACTCCACTAAATTCAGTTAACACTTTTTAAACCCCTTGCAAATGCTCAAGTCCGAGCACTTGGGTGGTTCGAGAGATCCTCGTGGGTGGTCCTCTCTAGACGGAAACCCGAGACGCCGTTGTGTACAGGACAAATCTGAAAAACAAGGCATATTTACGCCTGTTTCCATTCAATTAATCAGGTTTTGCGAGACAGAAATGGCAAAGAAATAGCGCCTCGTGGTGTCACGTAGTATAGGAGATTAGGTTTTAATGCGGAAGACGTAACGGGGTATTTAAGGGAGAAGGGTGGAAGAAGTGATTTCTGAGGGTTTGAAATGGGATTGGGAGGAGTAAAAGATACAAAAATCAGCAAAGGATAATCCATTTGAACCTGGGGCTTCTGTCTGATCTCGTTCTCTCCTCTGTCTGTCTGTCTGTCTGTCTCTTTGTCTCTCTGTCTCTCTGTCTCTCTCTCTCTCTCTCTCTCTAACTTCCCCTTCCCTCTCTCTTGATCTTCTCCTCTCTTCCCCATAATTCGAGTTTAAAAGTCAAGATTGAAATGTTGACTGAAATGTGATCTCCTACGCAACAGATGCGCAGTTGCCTATTTCTCACGCGGAATCACCGTGTAATTTGAAATCGGACGCTTCCGCGAGAGGAGGAAATCTGACCGAGTAGGAACGGGCCTTCTAAAAATTGAGGCAAATGAGAACGGAGCGAATAAGAAGGGACTAAAATAAATGTGTTTCTCTATCTCACTACCTCACGTTCACACTCTCTCCATCTCTGCATTCTCTCCAAAGTGCACTAATCGCCGAGTCCAAGAAGAATCGCGTGCACCGGAACCTGAAGACGCCAGTTTCAGGGTCGAGTAGTCGCCGCAATTGAAGCGCAGTTGTCACATTTGCGGCGGCGAACTACTTCACACTGCGCTAACTACCAATGGTTATTGCTTGTATTCTCCGCCGAATGAGATCTTTGTTGAGAAAGGGGCTGAGAAGGGTTACTTAAGCCGAAAATGCACTTTTGAATTGCTGGTTTCAATTTGCCGTCAACATGGGCTCTCTGACGCCTGGAGGACTTTACAAACAGAGTTCAGTGTTCTTTGGATTCGTATGAGAAGGGAGATGCAGATGGGAATTACTGGGGGTGCAATTAATTATGATTGAGGTTCTGGAAATGACGTCTTAAAATAGGAAAGAAGGCTTTTGCACGAAAGGGAGATTTAGGACACTCTGATTGAGAGGGACTTAAGAAAGTGTGTGCATGTGTGAGTGTGAGTGTGAGTGTCTGACTGTGTACCTGTCTGTGTGCCTGTTAGCCTCAGAGAGAAGGAATGGAATGCGGAACGAAGAATTTAGCTAGAGATCATAAAATAGGTCATTAAACGGAAATCCCCAAATCGCAAATTGTTTATGACGTGGTTCTTCAAGAAAAAGTCAATGCGCCTTTATAAAAGCTTAAGAAAGGTTTCAAATATCACTTTTTTCTAGGAATTTCTTAATTCGACAAACAAAAGTCACGAATTTTATGGTTTCCTAAGCTTAGTTTTTGGAGATTGATCACTGAACGACAACAAATTCACGTTGAGAGAGAGAGAGAGAGATGAAAAGCAATATGTCACCACGTTCTGCCGCCGCGCCTGTGTCTGATAAGGGCGCGCCTGTCGCCAAGTTTCGCTGGGGATATAGCTCAGTGGTAGAGCGCTCCCTTAGCATGGGAGAGGTCTGGGGTTCAATTCCCTATATCTCCAAAACTTTTTTGCTTCATCAAATTTACGTAGTTTTCGTGTTCTTTTAAACCAGAAAGGGATAATTTGCAAAATTGAAATTCAGCTGCCACAGCCATCCTCACAACAAGAATCGTTTGCAAAACTGAGTAGTTTCCTCGTCTGCTGTTTGTCTGCCGTCGCCTTCTCTCATCAAAACTCTCTCTATTTACCGAAGAAAAGAGAAACACAAGCCGTAAACAATTGGCCAAATTGCGGGGGGTCTCGGGTTGTTCATATGTTTACGACGAATAAAAAATGAGTTTCTCGCGAAAAACGATACTTTTTTGGCGTGTGAAAAAGGTGGTTGACTTTCCTTTTTTGGGACCAAAATTCTCCTTTGTTTTCGGGGAAAACGAACCCTGTGGGTACTTTCAGGAGGGGAAAAGGGTTGTTTTTTGTCTGCGGACACCCTTGACCTCCGGAGGATGATCCCTGAACATAGTTCTATGGATTCCTATTTTCAAATAAACAGTCACAGGTTAGAAATAAGGTGAAAACTATATCAATTTGATGAAGCAAAAATGTTTTGGAGATATAGGGAATTGAACCCCAGACCTCTCCCATGCTAAGGGAGCGCTCTACCACTGAGCTATATCCCCAGCGGAGGCATGCGGCAGACGCGCCCTTATCAGACACCATCGCTCCAGCCACAGCGGGGCTATTTTTCATTGAGGGTTCAACTGTCCTGGTTTCCATTGAAAATCAACTTTAGCATGATACTCAGGCAAGGCACGGAAGTCAAGAGAATATTGTATAAAAGAATGTATTAGCTGCAAAATTCTGACTCACTAACACATGCTTTTGCAGACTGCAAAACAACGTAGAGGAAATACGATTATTTGTCAGCGACTTTCAAGCGATAATATATCCGATTTATTTACTTTTAATTTACAAACGTGTTACAAACACAAATTTAATGTGAATTCTTGAATCAGCAAGATAAGCAGGATGAATTGGATTTTTCAAATCGTCGAAGGGATTTTGTAGGGAGAGTTTTGTTGTGAGGGGGAGGTTGAGACAGCTCCCTCTTTCTTGTAGAAAACATTCCCACATATTAAAAATAACCACAAAATCGAAACAATTGGAAGGTGCAAAAAAGTTTTGGAGATATAGGGAATTGAACCCCAGACCTCTCCCATGCTAAGGGAGCGCTCTACCACTGAGCTATATCCCCAGCGACGACAAGCGGCAGACGCGCCCTTATCAGACACAGACGCGGCGACCGTCAAAGGAAAGGGTGTTTGGAAAAGACAGAGAGAGAGAGAGAGAGAACCGCGTGGGCGCCATATGTCAAAAGCTTATTTATCAAATTCGCATGTCTAAGTCAAATAAGCCGAAAGTAGCCAGCTACAATTCCAGAAAGAAACACAGTTTTTGTATCTTTTCTTAATCGTGGTTCGTGTGGACCACCCACGGAGTAATAATACAAATTGCAATTTCCCGCTATTTCGTTGTTGTATTCCGATAACTTGATTTAGGGAGCGCAGGTGAATCTCCTAGGCAAATACTTATGACCAGACGAATGGGAGAATTCGATTTCTCGAGGGCGGTATTAAAGTTTAGTTATTGGAATAGTGTGACCTTTATGCTTCAAAACAGAGATCTTCTGGACAAGGGCATGGAAATGGGATTGCTCAAGCGTGAGAATTGAGGGAAACAACTTAATCTGGACGAAGGGCTAAGAATAGGCTAGAGTTGGACTGAAAGGAACTTTCACTTGCTCACGCACTCACTCACTCACTCACTCACTCACTCACCCTCTCTCTTTTATATTTTTCTCTCTAGATTTCTCTGTCTCTGTCTCTCTCTCTCTCTCTCTATTTCTCTCTCTCTTCCGTAGTTACAAAGAATGTGGAAAGTCAATTGGTTATTTCCAGGTTAGGTAGACAAAATATGTTTTTCTCAGAAGGTCTCATAATTTATGGAAGTGGTCTTCCATCTTGCAGCCTTTTCAAGTGACAAGTGGACCTAAAATAGGCATTGTAGAGAGAGAGAGAGAGAGAGAGAGAGAGAGAGAGAGAGAGAGAGAGAGCGTCAGAGGCAGAGAGTCAGCCACAGAGACGCACAGTTAGACAAACAGAGCAAGAGACACAGGCACTGAGCCATAGACACATAGTCAGAATGAGTGACACAGAGTTAGAGGCAAAGACACAGAGTTATAGACAGCGTCAGAGACGGAGACATTGAGTCCGAGTGAGAGACACAGAGATAGAGACAAAGACATAGAGACAGAAACAGAGACATAGACAGAATTTACGGCTGTCCATGCGATGTTTGACTGGCGACGGAGGATGTCTCGCGGGAAAGTCGTTCTTCCGCTACTTTGCATACGAAAGCAAACAGAAAGAGGCGAAAGCTGATCAGGAAAGGCAGTGGACAGGCAAAAACAATCGCCCTGAAACAGAGATTTTTCACAATCGAATTGCCCTGAAATTTCATTGTTCTTTATTCCTGGGTTCATTTACTATATTGGGCAAGAACAGCTGAATTTCATTAGTTCACGTCATTTTCCTTTAGCTTCTAACTGTAGCATAGTGGATTATGCAAGACCACTTCCAGGAGTGATATTTAGAATGACGTGTAACTTTCGCGGCTTGAAGGTTGCTGTCTGCAACAATAACAACAGAAAGCCAATTTCTCCTGACCCACGCAAACAGAATCACATGTGACGGGTGAGATGACCTTTCTTGAGGCCGTTATTAACAGAAACTTTAGGGGTTAGGGGGTAGGTGTCAATAAGGGAAGGCTGAAAGGTGAGTGTGAGTGAGTGAGGGAGTGAGGGAGTGAGGCGGCGAAACAAGGAACAAAACTTCCTGATTTCGTGAAAGTGATTCCCACAGATGAGAAAACAGAGTAATTTTCGGCCAAACAAGTAGTCTAGGAAAACAGGAAGCAGAGATCTCTTAAATTTTAGCATTGAGTAAGGTTTAGCTGATCGTGAGTAAGAAATTTTCGTTCAAGTGGGTTTGCCTAACCGAAGATGAGGCCTCATTGGTTCACCAACCACTCCCCTCTGGTCAAAATGAAATCTCTTCTCCAAAAACCAGAGTACCTCGAGGTTTGCAAACCGTTTAAAATTGGATTACTTCTGTGGAAGGAAAGGAAATGAGTTGGATGTGGAATTGCTGATCACCCGAAAATTGTTTACGAGGATGAAAGTACAGCCTCTTTCTTGACGAGCTGTTTAGTCATCATACGAACCATGCTTTTAAAGGTCTAACATCAGAAATCTGTGAAAGTGGGAGAGAGAGAGAGAGAGAGAGAGAGAGAGATCAAATCAGAGTTAACTAGAGGAGACCATTTTAGCGGTTGTTGTCCGGAATTCGTTAGGACCGGATACACAAACTGGGAGGTCGCCCTCGTAGCCCGCCGAGACCAACAAATTGACCTACGATATGAAAATTGATCAATTTGATAATTCAAACTTTCGGAAACCGTATTTTTGGACGTTGTGTACTGAGGCTGCTTATTTGAATGTGTGTGTATGTGAACAGTTATGGAAGGAAGGGAGATATTCTTTGCAACTTCGTTTACAGTAGTCATATTGACATCTGGAAGGTCATAGACACGCCAAAATAGTAAATTGACCATGTTTGTTCCAAGTGTAACTTAGTTGTCCTTTCACAGACGGCTAGACAATTCTATGTTTACAGCGATGGAACGAGACGGAGGCAATTAAAGGAGGATGAGAAGCGTTAGAGATGCACAGACTCTAAAAAGAAAATTGAGGACAGAGTCTTCTAACATCTCTCTCTCTCTCTCTCTCTCTCTCTCTCTCTCTTTTTCTCTCACTAACTCATCTGGTGACTCCGACATGTGAGAATTGCCGCTAATAAGTTAGTTGAATCATACTTCAGTAACTTACTGCAATGCAATAACTGCGTTCCAAAAACACCATGGTGACTTTAAAGGTTGATTTTGATATCTCACTCAAAAGGCATATCTCACTCAAAAGCTAAGAAAAGTGTCCCTCAATCACAGTCCTTCGAACCAAACAAGGGGTTGACGCGTCATCGTCGACGATAATGAATGTTGACCAATTTTAATTTTTTTGTTGATCTCATCATTCTAAGGATTTTCAAGCTCACTTAAATATTTTACTTGCGAAAAAAAAAGAAAATTGCTTGAAGACGAAATCTAGGTAATAGCGTGATTTAGCACAAAGAAAAAATAAAGTGCACCGGCTGGGATCGAACCCGTAACCTTTCGTTTCGTGTATTTCATTGCAAACGGACGAAACTTGGGCCGATTTGAGGCGAAGCTTGTTTTATGTCCTGCCACGATTCTTTGGGCCAGGCTGGCTTCCAAGAATCCTCGGCCTTTAAAACACCTAAAATAATTAAAAAGATAGCACAAACACCTTAATGAATGATTATATAACGAGGGCTGTGAGCACCCCGCCAGCACGTGGGATGTCATTGAACCGCAGTCTTATTTTTATTAGATTTTCGAAACTTTTATTTTAAAATTCTATTTTTCAAACAAAAAAAAAATCCGTGGGAGAGAAACTGGGATTCGAGGGCAAACCTAGGCATCGGATGTCAATCCCTTCGTGCCGCGTGATTTACAACCGGATAAATGCCTTTTGAGTTCAAAGACGCAAGAAATTAGGCTTTTGGCGCCAATGCGCCATCTGGTGTCTTCAAGGTCTAATTCAAATGGATGGGAAGATAAATGAACTGCGTGGTTCTTTCCAGACAGTTGATCAATCCGTGCATGTTGAGAGGATTCGTGCAAAAAGTGCGAAATGAGAGGTTTCCGGAGGCAGAACAAGGAGCGAAATTAGGGATTGCAGAGGAAAACGCGTGGAAACAACCACAGACGGCATCCAGACGAAAGGACTGATTACCTCCAAGGAGGAACAAAGGATACATAAAGAATTCCAGAACTAATCCATCGGCAAGAAGTATGTGGGATCCCATGAATCATGGAAGTCCTGGCAGTCGACCGTCCAAGAAGAGTAGTTCGAGATGAGATGACATGCGAGCAGACAACCCCCACCCCAAACTAGAAGACAGTTTTAACAAACAAACTTTAATTTCTTCAACAACGCGAGATCAAAAAGAGATCAGTCGAGCTCCTCGATTTTGGGTCCCTCGGAGGAATCGGCTCCAGACGGCATGCCTCCAGGCATTCCTCCGGGCATTCCACCGGCCTGCGAGTAGAGCTTGGTGATGATGGGGTTGCACACGGACTCGATCTCTGGAAGAGGGAGGATAAGTAAAGGGTTGGAGAGAGGAGGCGTTACCTTTCTGTTGGTGCTCGAACTCCTCCTTCTCGGCGGTCTGGTTAGAGTCCAGCCACCTGATGACCTCCTCGCACTTGTCGTCGATGGTCTTCCTGTCGTCAGCAGAGATCTTGTCCTTGAGCTGAAAACAGAGAAATTAGTTTGGAAACTTGGATCGAGAGTCGGAAGAGCACAAAGGTGAAGAAACCAACCTTCTCGTCGTCGAGGGTCTGCTTCATGTTGAAGGCGTAGGACTCGAGTGAGTTCTTGGCCTGGATGCGGTCCTTCTGGGCCTCGTCGTCGGCCTTGTACTTCTCGGCCTCGTCGACCATGCGCTCGATGTCTTCCTGCAACACAAGAGTTAAATGATGTCAAGAGGAGAAAGAATGTGGAAGAAGGGCCAGCTAAGAGAAGATCAAGAATGTACCTTGGACAGGCGTCCCTTGTCGTTGGTGATGGTGATCTTGTTCTGCTTGCCGGTGGACTTGTCCTGGGCAGACACGTTGAGGATGCCGTTGGCATCAATATCGAAGGTGACCTGAATAAGAAGGATTAGAAAGAAATTAGAGCAAAGTCCCACCTCGATCTGGGGGACTCCACGAGGAGCAGGAGGGATGCCGGACAGCTCGAACTTGCCGAGGAGGTTGTTGTCCTTGGTCATGGCGCGCTCTCCCTCGAAGACCTGAAGAAAATAAATTAGTGAATGTCAAAAAAAATTTAAAAGAAAAAAAGAAAATAAAGCAAAAAGTACCTGGATGAGAACACCGGGCTGGTTGTCAGCGTAGGTGGTGAAGGTCTGCGAGGTCTTGGTGGGGATGGTGGTGTTCCTCTTGATCAGGGCAGTCATGACACCTCCGGCCGTCTCAATTCCAAGGGAAAGAGGGGCGACATCGAGGAGGAGCAGATCCTGGACGGCCTCGGACTTGTCTCCAGACAAGATGGCGGCCTGGACGGCGGCTCCGTAGGCGACGGCCTCATCGGGGTTGATGGACTTGTTCAGTTCCTTGCCGGAGAACAGGTCGGACAGGAGCTTCTGGACCTTGGGGATACGGGTGGATCCTCCGACCAGAACGATGTCGTGGATCTGGCTCTTGTCCATCTTGGCGTCGCGGATGGCCTTCTCCACGGGGTCCATGGTGTTGCGGAAGAGGTCCGCGCAGAGCTCCTCGAAACGGGCACGGGTGATGTTGGTGTAGAAGTCGATTCCCTCGAAGAGAGAGTCGATCTCGATCGACGCCTGGGAAGACGACGAGAGGGTGCGCTTGGCGCGCTCGCACGCGGTGCGCAGACGACGGAGGGCACGAGGGTTGGAGGCCAGATCCTTCTTGTGCTTCCTCTTGAATTCAGCGACGAAGTGGTTGACCATCCTGTTGTCGAAATCCTCTCCTCCCAAGTGAGTGTCTCCAGCGGTGGACTTCACCTCGAAGATTCCGTCCTCAATGGTGAGGATGGACACATCGAAGGTACCGCCTCCGAGATCGAAGATGAGAACGTTGCGCTCCCCGGAGCCCTTCTTGTCCAGACCGTAGGCGATGGCGGCAGCCGTAGGCTCGTTGATGATGCGGAGGACGTTGAGTCCGGAGATGGCTCCGGCGTCCTTGGTGGCCTGGCGCTGAGAGTCGTTGAAGTAAGCCGGGACGGTGACAACGGCGTCCTAAACAAGGAGAATTAGATATTTTATAAGATGAAGCTATCTTCACACCAAAAACAACACATACCTTGACGGTGGTTCCAAGGAAGGCCTCGGCGGTGTCCTTCATCTTGACGAGAACCATAGAGGAGATCTCCTCGGGGGTGAAGGTCTTGGTCTCTCCCTTGTACTCGACCTGGATCCTGGGCTTGGTGGCCTCGTTGATGATCTTGAAGGGCCAGTGCTTCATGTCCGACTGGACAGTGGCGTCGTCGAACTTGCGTCCGATCAAGCGCTTGGCGTCTAAAATGGTAGGATAAATATCGAAGCGATTAAGAAAACTAACCGAAGACGGTGTTGTGGGGGTTCATGGCGACCTGGTTCTTGGCGGCATCTCCGATGAGACGCTCGGTGTCGGTGAAGGCGACGTAGGACGGGGTGGTGCGGTTACCTGAAAACCAATAATGAGTAAGGTAAAAAATTGTAACAATCCAAAGGCAAAAGAAATTTCCAGAAAAACCCTTACCTTGATCGTTGGCGATGATCTCCACCTTTCCGTGCATGAAGACTCCCACGCAGGAATAGGTGGTACCGAGATCGATTCCGACAGCGTTAGTCTTCGACATTCTGCAAAATAGAAATTAGGAAAAAGTTAGGCAGCGAGAGACAAAAGAAACTGAAACAAATGAACGACAATTCGAGTGGCCAGTGTACCCACGACTATCGCGACCGCGGCTCGCAAACAAGAAAGTACAAAAAAGGTGCTAGACCAAGGAGAGCAGGGACGGAAGACCAGTCAGGGAGAGCGCAAAACACATACTGACTGCCCAGACGGAGGGCTCGAAAGGTCGATAAAAAGCACCAGGGTGCTTTAAATGATAAGAACCCGCCCACCAAATGACCTTCGGGAACATCGACAGATAGATTTTATCGAATCACCGCTTTCAATCGCCATTTTAAAGCGATAACGCTTTGAATCTTAGGTAAAAACGACAACGAATTCAAAATTTAAGTAAAAGCGATTCCGGAAACTGCACAAATGTAAAACAGCGGCTGTCAAAAGGAATGGCTTCCAGACAGCAAAATTTGAGGCAAATTGATAGTTCGAGCAGTTTTCAGGGTTTTAGGAAAGCTGAAAAGGCTACAACGATTATAAAATAACAGAAATTAGGCATTGGATGAGTGAGCATTTGTAGAGAAAACTAGCGAAAACCCCATTTTGCTTAAAATGAAGCCTTTTCCCGTATTTTAAATCATTTAAACAAATTTTACTCGGTGATATTGTATTAATTATTAAATAATAAGCGGAAATAGTGAAAATGAGAGCAACACGAGCGACGAGGAGGCGGGAAAATGAAGCAGACTGGCCCAAAATGTCGGCTGCACCGTCCGTGCCTTTATATATTCCTCCGCACGAACGTTCTCGAACCGTCCAGGCACGCCCAGAGAGCGCGCACATTGGTTTTTGGCCGCCGGCCAACACTTCCTCGGCGCTGATTGGCCGACGTGGTCCAAAGGGGAATGCACTTTCGCAGGACTTTCGAAACGGGAGAAGGCACTGGAAACGCCGGCAATTCGAATTTTACACTGGGAAAAGGTCGAATGTTCAGGAAAATGGAGGGTTTTTTGACGAAATCTTCACGAAAATTGCGAAATTTGATGAAAAATCGGTTGCTTTAACGAATTTATGGGTGGTTTAGGGAAAATAAATTATGTTTGGCAGATAAATCTGTCATTTTAAATGAAAATATGGTGATTTCGGATGTTATTTAGCCAATGGAAAGCTTAAATTCTCTTCTGTGTGGCCATGGCTATAGCGGCCGCGGTGAATAATCTTAAAATTCTGGAGAGGCCACAGCAGCCGACCTAAAAACCACAGTGAACGACCTAAAAACCATAGTGAACGACCTGAACACCACAGCGGCCACCCTGACGGTCCATTTTACCAAACGGGCCTGCCCGCGCCAAGCACTTCGGAGCCGGCCCGTGACCGGAATGCCCTGACTAATCGCAGATGAACAAATCGGTCGCAATTCTAGGAAATTGCATCTTTTCTGAACCGCTGTGGCCCTTACAAGATGGAAAATGCAGCTGTGGCCTACCCGGTAAAAATAAAATTAGCATAAGTCAAGTTTTCTTTTACTAATCAACGTATTCCTCATTTTCCCTCCCGCCCTCTCATTTCTCTCCTGTAAATGCGGCCGGGCAGCTGTCTCAATGAATGGCGGTCGACGATATCTTCAAAGAACAGTCTGTCCTGTTAGACACTCTTCCACACAAGTGAGAAACTACCGTATCCGAAAAATAGAAGTTCCAGGGATCGATCGATACAGTTAGATCTTGTCAGTCCTATAAACAGCGCCATAAATGCATTGCCGCACAAGTGAGTCTCCCTCTCCCTCTCCCTCTGGCTCTGTCTCTCTCTGTCTCTGTCTCTGTCTCTGTCTCTGTCTCTGTCTCTGTCTCTGTCTCTGTCTCTGTCTCTGTCTCTGTCTCTGTCTCTGTCTCTGTCTCTGTCTCTGTCTCTGTCTCTCTCTGTCTCTGTCTCTGTCTCTGTCTCTGTCTCTGTCTCTGTCTCTGTCTCTGTCTCTGTCTCTGTCTCTGTCTCTGTCTCTGTCTCTGTCTCTGTCTCTGTCTCTGTCTCTGTCTCTGTCTCTGTCTCTGTCTCTGTCTCTGTCTCTGTCTCTGTCTCTGTCTCTGTCTCTGTCTCTGTCTCTGTCTCTGTCTCTGTCTCTGTCTCTGTCTCTGTCTCTGTCTCTGTCTGTCTCTCTCTCTCTCTCTCTCTCTCTCTCTCTCTAACCTCTTTCTTCAGAGAAAGTCCCCCGAAGGAGGAAAGCCCCACCAACATCCTCTTCCGCGGCATGGGCAGCCGTCTCCTCGTCGTCGCCGCCTTCCTCCTCCTCACAATCGCCTTCATCGCCGTTGGAGCCTTCTCCATCGTGGTTTTAGACCTTTAAGTCACCCAAATAGTCCTTTAAGATCGTAGAAAAGGACCCAGACCAAAAGTACGTAAAGCCTTTCGAAGACTGCTTCACGCAAACTCTCGAATTCTCAAAGAAATGGAACAATATGACGATCGAAGAGGCTTTAAATATGACAAGTCAATGTATTAAAAAGTAATTTATTTAAACTCTTAAATGGTCAAATTAAGAGAGCAATCATTGGACGAGTACAGGCACGGAATACTCTTCACTTGGACTCTTGGAGCTACTGTTGGTTACGGCCATCGGGTAAATATCGATTGATTTCAACATAAATATTTGAAAAATTAAGTTCCCTCATACTTTATGCGGCCAAGCGCTCTGCATTTTCTACGCTTGGCTCTTCATTCCCCTCTTCATGGCACTCAAGGTCAGTTGATAAGCGGGCGCGCCTGCCGTCCAAACATGGCCGCGTGGCGCAATGGATAACGCGTCTGCCTACGGAGCAGAAGATTGCATGTTCGAATCCTGCCGTGGTCAAAACTTTTGCTTTTATAGTTTCAAACTCAACTTCACTTTAGATCGAGTTTGGCGAAATCCTGGCGATTCTTATCCTTTTCACTGGTCAGAAACTACGATCCTGTCTTACTCATTGTGGCCCCACTTGGTAACCTTCAGTGTGTTTTGAAAAATATGTTTTTCAGTATAAGAGTGAATGCCGAGCGAAAAATGAAGATGCCTACAGATAGAGCCTTGGTTGTTCTTCTGGGAACCCTATTTTCAGTATTCGTCTGCATTCTGGCTTCGATAGTCATGGTAAAGCCTATTTTTAAGGTCATCTTTTAGTTTTTAGGTTACAAACAAGCCTATGTCATTCTTCGATTCCTTCTATATGACTATGCATACTTTACTACAAGTCGGATTGGGAGATATGACTCCGGCGGAGGAGTGGCCGACCTTTGTCTTCCTCATTCCGCTCTTTCTTCTGGGAGATGCACTGGTTTCCTACCTCAACTACTACATTCACGTAAGTGTCTCTTGTAGCCTCCGCCAAAGCAAGCATTACCGTATACCATGAAAAAAGAAAGGCAAATCGTGACAGAACCAAAATAAAAGAGTATAACAACGAAAGCAAAGAGGGCGCCGCCCTGGGGAATCGAACTTCTCACCTTCAGCTTATGAGGCCGCGCTCTTCCCTGCTGCGCCATGCTGTCAACTGTCTGTGTTCGAGTAGAGGCGGCTATAAGAAGTTTGGCGGCCAGCAACGCCATCGTTTCAGGGAATCTACCGTCTCCAGATGCACAAACTAGTCATCATGCTGACTGGATGCAGGGATGAACCACAAGAGGAGGAGGAACTCTTCCAAGCAGAGGGTCTTCTGGACATCCGCAAGAGTGTCACCGACTTCCCTACAGTAACCAACGGAATGATGCCATTACGTACATCACACCTACTGTAACCCACAAAACTAAGGCTTCAGGAGCAACATCAACGGAATGCTTCACAGCGAACTCTCTCCGGTCGACAAGACAACGGAAAATGGACCACCTGGCTAGGAAAATGTCCCTCACTGCCCTGGAAACCGCCCATTCAATTGCCAATCTGACGCCGGAGAGGACTCAAAGCGTCGAAAGACTCACAAAAGAGGAGATCAGGACTCCGCAGAAGTCGCAGAAGCCTGGGAAACGAGAGGAACAACTGCCGCGGTCGTCTGAAGCTCAGAAAGTGACGAAGGGAAGTAAGGAGAAGGAGAAGAAGAGGAAGAGTGAGAAGGTGATGACGGAGAAGACGCAGTCGAGGCAGCGGAAGAAGAGGAAGAAAAAGACGCCGGAGGGGATTCAGGAGCAGCCGAAGGAGGAAGAAAAGGAGAAGGAGAACTCAAGGGAGAAGATGAGTGGGGAGGAGCTGAGTGAGAAGACGGCGCGATCCTGGTGAAGAAGGGAGTGGAGATGTCTACAAAGGGATACAGAAAATTCAATCAAGAGATTTTAATGATTTGTGTTTTGAATATGGAGAGAGAGAGAGAGAGAGAGAGAGAGAATGTGTGTGACTGTGAGTGTGAGCAAGTGTGACTGTGAGTGTGGGTGGTGTGTGTGTGTGTGTGTGTGTGTGTGTGTGTGTGTGTGTGTGAGAGAGCGGGTGTATGTGTGTGAGTGTTTGTGAGTGCACATTTGAGTGTGAATGTGAGTAGTGTGAGTGTGAGCGACCGTGAACTTTAATGTGAATCTGACTGTGTGTGAGTGTGAATGGGCGGTGACTGCGACAGTCTGCGCCGCCGTCCTACCCACATTGTCCCACAGTCCTCTGCGTCCCTTACGAGTGAATAAGGCGACGGGTGAGCAGGAGGACGCCTGCCGCCATCGTGCGCCCTTTGTGCGCCTCTCTTTCCCGTCTTCCTTTTGAATCCCATTTTTATTACTTTTTCTCTAGCAAAACTTCTTTTCTTTCATTTTCTTCTCAAATTTTGTGGAAAATTAGCTAATGCGTATATCATTACCGCCCTAAAATGAATAAACTGCCGGATACTTCTTGGATCTTGTGAATCTTCCAGAAGAATTAGATCCGGTTCCAGACTTTTAGTCCATTATAGAACTGTCTTTGTTACTTAATGGTTCTTGTGATTTTCCAGAATACACTGCGGGCCATAATTATACGGCCACCTTTCTCTGTTAAATTTTAATCATTGCGAAAATTTCTAAAACAGTATGCTATCATCCAATGGATTTAGCATGCATTTATGAACAGATTCCTTTTTAAAATCGGAATTTCATTGACATACGACTCTGTCACGTCCGTTCCCGCGAGGGCCCTTGTTTCAGCATACGAAGGTAAATTTTTCTTGGTGCTAAAACAGACACCATTCGAGAGAGCATAAAAAGTTACCCAAGAATCTGTTTTTGTTTAATTTTACAAAAAATTCTATTTTAAGCACTGTGCAACAGAAAACATAAATTTTGGCCATCAAACGGGAACTTTTCATTATTCTTCATTTAAATACCCAAAGTTCCATCCCAAGAATTGCTTTTACAAATCGTTCTGCTCGCTACAAATTTTTTTTGTAAAATTAAACAAGAACAGATTCTTGGGTAACTTTTTATGCTCTCTCGAATGGTGTCTGTTTTGGCATCGAGAAAAATTTACCTTCTTATGCCGAAACAAGGGCCTTCGCGGGAACGGACGTGACAGAGTCGTGTGTCAATGAAATTCCGATTTTAAAAAAGGAATCTGTTCATAAATGCATGCTAAATCCATTGGATGATAGCATACTGTTTTAGAAATTTTCGCAATGACTAAAATTTAACAGAAAAAGGTGGCCGTATAATTACGGCCCGCAGTGTAGTCACAAGTAGGAGCACGGGTCCCTGACTTTTAGATCATTATAGAAATTTTCTTGTCAATTCTTTGTCCGCCATTCTTTTTCAACGGCCATCTGGCCGAGTGGCCGCCTTGGCATTTGGCCAAGTCTGCCGCCCTACAAGTAAACAGCTGGAAGCGATGGACAGCTGACCACATGACTCATTTCCATGTTTCTTCTTCAATCAATCTTGGAATTTCTGGAAACATAATTTAGTCTCGTTTTTACCACAATCGCTTTTCCATAATCTTTCTTCAGTGTAATTGAACTATGGATATTCTACCTGGCCATACAATCGGAATCGACCTCGGAACTACCTATTCTTCAGTTGGGGTGTTTCTAAATGGAAAAGTGGAGATCATTCCTTCTGTAAATGGTATGATTTTTAATTGTAAACTGCCTTAACTTAATTTTCAGGAAAACCCAGAATCCCCTCTTATGTCGCCTTCACCGACTCTGGCCGTCTTTTCGGAGACAAAGCCATGGAACAGCTCATCTCGAACCCCGCAAACACCATTTACGGTTGGTTTTTGTGATAATCAATTAAATTTGAATTTTAGATGTCTTGCGCCTGATCGACCGTAAATTTAAGGAATCTGTCTTCCAAAAAGACATGAAGAGATGGGATTTCAAAGTCATCAACCATGAGGATAAGCCAAAAGTGGAGATTCAGTGGAAAGGAGAGACTAGGACTTTTGCCCCGGAGGAGATAATTGCCATGACTCTGGGTCATCTGAAGGAGACGGCTGAGAAGTACCTCGGAGGGACTGTGACGGTGAGTCTTTCTCTCTCTCTCTCTCTCTCTCTGTGTCTCTCTCTCTCTCTAATCCTCTCTCATTTCAGAACGCAGTCGTTTCACTCCCATCCTCCTTCACCTTCTCTCAACGCCGTGCAATCACCGACGCCGGCCAAATCGCATGCCTCAACATTAAACGTAACCTCAACTCCTCTACCGCAGCAGCCTTAGCCTTCGGAGTACAGCAGATGCCTCCTGCAGGAAAAGGAGACCGAACTGTCCTAGTTTTCGACATTGGAGGTGAATCCACCAATGTCTCCATCGTAACCATCGAAGACGGAATCTTCGACGTCAAATCCACCGCTGGAGACGCCCATTTGGGAGGAGAAGACTTCGACACCAGGATGGTCAATCACTTTGTCGTCGAGTTCAAGAGGAGGTTTGATAAGGATCTGTGAAAAGGCCAAGCACAGCCTCTCTGAGTCATACGAAGCCTCAATCAAGATAGACTCGCTGATGGACGGAATCAACTTTGAGGCCAAGCTCACGCGTGACCAATTCGAAGTCCTCTGCATGGACCTCTTCCACAACACGATTGCCTGTGTGAAGAAAGCCGTCAAAGAAGCGAAGATGGAGAACAGCCAAATCCAGGAGATAGTTCTTGTGGGAGGATCCACCCGCATTCCCAAGATTAAGCAACTCCTCTCGTACTTCTTCAATGGCAAGGCACTCAACAGACAGATGAACCCGGAAGAAGCCGCTGTCTTCGGATTGACAATCCAGGCAGCTATCCTCTCTGAAGACAAAACTGAGCTCCTCAAGGATATGATGCTTCTTGATGCCCTGCCCCATTCCCTTGGAATTGAGACGCCATTAGGGACGATGGCGATCCTGCTGAAGAGAAACACAATGATCCCTACAAGTGCATCTCGCAGATTAAACTTCCCTAATCAAAATCCTGTTGTGATCAAGGTAATTGAGCCTAGTTGGAGGAATACGTACAATTTAGGTTTGCGAGGGAGAAAACCTCGTGGCCAAGGCCAATCGATTCTTGGCTGAGTTTACGGTGGACAATGCCGTTCAGGATGTAAAACCAGGAGGTGGAATCGGTCAAGCGATTCGAAGCCAGATGATTGAGGTATGATTGTGTGAGTGAGTGAGTGAGTGAGTGAGTGAGAAGATGATGATTTTGTATAGGTGTCCTTCGACATTGATGCCAACAGCTGTTTGACTGTGAAGGCCACACACGTTACTTCTCGAAAGGAGGCTGAAATTGTAGTGAACCGAAAAATGAAGAGACTCTCAACGGTACGGTTTTACTATTTCTCTCTCTTTCCTAACTCACCTTGCTGTTTACAGGAAGACATCCAACTGATGAACATCCAAGCCAAGCGCTTCAGGAGTGATGAACAGGAGCAGGAGCGCCTGAAGTTGATAAACTCCGTCATCAACCTTGCCAATTTGACGAAGGAGAACCTAAACGACCCTAGGCTAAACGTCGTTACCAGCGATTTGAAGCAGCAAATCGCCGACAAATGTGACGAAGTCCTCGGGTAAAATGAACTTTCGATCTTTTCATGATTCACGATTTCAGATGGATTGAAAACAACCCAGGGGCGAAAGTGGACCAGCTTCAGTACCTCCAGACTGGTAAAACTTGCATTCTTAAAAGTGTAAAAGAGTTGTTTTAGAAATCGAGTCTCTCTCAACTGCGATCTCTTCTCAGGTCTACGAGGCTGCCAATTGTCTCATGGAACCGAGTTTTCTCGCCATGAAGACCCCTAGACGTTGACTGATTTGGATCTCCGATTAGAAAGATGTTATTTTGTTGGAATGAAGATTGATTGAGTGAGGGACCTTATTTGTGGGTCTCAAGGTGATTATCGATTTTCCTCTAAGAGCCCAGGTCACCCCGCGCTTTCTATATCGTTCGGCGTCTAATTTGTTTTGTCTTCAAACAATCTGCTCACCCAGAGCCCATGTCCCGTCCTAACTTCGACCTTCTTTCTCCCATTTTGAAAAAAGTAAGGAAAAACAAATTGAAACAGTCATGAAATTCATTTTCAGACAGATTTCAAAACGCTGTGTCGCTTTCGGCAGACCTGCAAAGCTGTCGATCGATTTGTGGAGACCAATCGATACCGTATATCTTGTGGACGAGAAACTTTAGATTTTCCTGCTTGGGAATATGCTTTGCAGATTGATTGGCTGCATGATAAAAACGGGGTTGGTGACTTGTGATGTGAATCACTGAACCCTAACATTAGTTTTTTTATAAAATTTTCTTAAAGACACTCAAAATTGAATTTGTCAAAAGTTAGGAAAATATTGCGCAAATTGTGTGAATTTTTGAAAAATTATTTTCAGCCCAAATTGCAATTCACAGTTTTGGAAGGACATCTAGATTGGGATATTCTACAACAGGAGCTGCGCATTTGTGATAACAGGCACAAACTATATTTGATCTCACTCTTCGCTTACTCCGAAATGGGAATTCTTTCCGACCCATTCAAACAACTTTCCGGCCTCCGTTTGGATTTGATTACTATGGTAACATTTCTTTGATTGTTTCACTCACTCCCGCTTCTGTTTAGATTGGATATAATTTTCCCTCGCCTTTGCTGCCTCAGCTCTATCCCCTGCTTGAAAAGCTGAGGCTTTCCTGTGACCGCTTAGTGGTTCAATTAACGAAAGGAACGAGAGAAATTTTTAGTCGGATTCAATTTTCTAGACTTTATATTAGGGAGAAAAAAGCTTTAAATCCGGAAGATTATCAGTCTTGGCAGCTGAAAGTAAGTCAACTCGATTTCTTTTTAAAGTTTGTTTTAGGGTGAATTAGATGGTAATTTTAATATCTTCCGCGAATTCCCAACACACCTGGGTTCTCTCGTTCGAAACTTTAGAAATCTCAGATTTTCTTTTCGACCCAGTGTTTCTGTTCGGGAGACAATTCGCAGACTAACTAATTTTCTGACGGTTAGTCGAGAATTTGAAATTTCTCAGCAAAATTTTCAGGAAATTGTACACAATCGATCGGCTAGAGGAAAAATTGAAAGTTTGAGGATGCATTTCTATGGCGACATATTTTTGAATGCTGCACTTCAAGGGGAAAATATTCCGGGATTGGAGCAAATCTGGAGTGGACCGGATTTTTATCCCAATTCATACCGTATAGACCTGGTAAAAGAATGAAAGACAGTGTCAGATTTATGGAAATATATTGAAAATGAAGTTAGAACACTTTATCATCTCGTTTTTCAGTCGCATAAAATCTCCATATACCAATTGAAGATTGCCGGAGGATTTGCCATCATTGTGGAGACCAGGGTAAAGTTTTACCTTATTTCGTTAAAACATCACAGTTTTCAGTCAAACTACGAAATGTTCTTCTTGGCTGAAGTCAGCTGTGAATCCCTTTTCCAACTTCTCCTCCCCCATCTGTTTCGGGATCTTCCAATTGATGAATCTGCCTTCTACGACAAGATCATGGAAGCTGAGAATGAGATAGAGATGTTTTCTTCACTTCAAACTACGATCATGGATGTTTACAGTCGTTTCCATTGTGATTATAATTAAACAGTAAATGAAGATGGAAACATGTCATGTGCTTGAGAAAGAGAAAGAGAAAGAGAGAGAGAGAGAGAGAGAGAGAGAGCGACAGATAATCGATTCTACAGACAATTGTGTTTACATGTGTATGCGTATATGTATGTGATTGTGAATGTGAGAGTGTGAGCAAAAACTTTTCAATTTTCAAAACTAAACTAATGATTCGTAAAACTTATCAATCGATAGAGACCTGAACTTATACTAAAATCAATACTGATCGATTGTAATGGTCCCTGATGCGATGGCGCGCCATAACTTTGCGAACGATGAGTTTAGCCCGAAATTTCAGACCTTGGACGTCTGTCCAGGACCTTTTTGCCCTTAACGATTATGATTTGAAAGCATCAACTATGGGAACAGCTGGAGATGTAACCCAGGAGGTGATGGAGAGAATAGCAAATGGGTTTTAGAAACTTAATAACGGTCCTTTGAAATTATCCATTTCTTCGACGTGATTATAATTTTGGCCTGCGAATCATTGTAGAGTGAAGGACATTTTAGGGTTCCGTGGTAATAAAGTTGTGTTTCAAACTTCTCCTTTATCAACTGGAAGACAGAATAGGGGGGGGGGGGGGTGAAGTGCAATATTCTAGACCGTGGTTGGCTATCATTCATCTGGCGCCGGCCTTGACAGCTGGTCAGAGGGGCCGCAACTCTGCCGCCCGGCAAGTAAACATCTGGAAGATCCTTCGAACAAGTGACAACTGTCCACGTGGGAATTTTAACCTTCTCTCTCTCTCTCTCTCTCTCTCTCTCTCTCTCGTGAATCCACTCTTCTATCACGATGGTTTGGCGTTGTTTTGTGATCAAAACCTTATCACTGCATTTTCAGTCTATTCAAAAAAGCGAAATTAAAAACGCGCCCATAATTTATCATAAAAAGCTATTTCTTATCTAACTGCCATTCGCGCCTGCTTTATTGTCATATTTCAGTTGTATTTCACGGCTGAAGTTCATTTTTCTCCCCTACCTGTTCATAAGATCTCTCCTCTCATAACCATTTTTACGTTTTCTAGATAATCATTTTTACTTTTAGAGACTGTACGATGCTGCCCGGTCACACAATCGGAATCGACCTCGGAACTACCTATTCTTCAGTTGGCGTGTTTCTGAATGGAAAGGTGGAGATCATTCCTTCTGTTAATGGTAAGAATTTCATTTGCAAACTGCCTAAACTTACTTTTAGGAAAAACCAGGATCCCCTCTTACGTTGCTTTCACTGACTCTGGTCGTCTTTTCGGAGACAAAGCCAAGGAACAGCTTCTGACTAACCCAACAAACACCATTTACGGTATTTCTTGCTTTGACAACAACAATTTGATTTTTAGATGGCTTGCGCCTGATCGATCGTCAGTTTAAAGAATTAATCTTCCTAGCAGACATGAAGAGATGGGATTTCAAAGTCATCAATCATGAGGATAAGCCAAAAGTGGAGATTCAGTGGAAGGGAGAGACTAGGACTTTTGCCCCGGAGGAGATAATTGCCATGACTCTGGGTCATCTGAAGGAGACGGCTGAGAAGTACCTCGGAGGGACTGTGACGGTTAGTTTCTCTCTCTCTCTCTCTCTCTGTGTCTCTCTCTCTCTCTAATCCTCTCTCATTTCAGAACGCAGTCGTTTCACTCCCATCCTCCTTCACCTTCTCTCAACGCCGTGCAATCACCGACGCCGGCCAAATCGCATGCCTCAATATTCTTCGTTTCCTCAACTCCTCCACCGCAACAGCTTTAGCCTTCGGAGTACAGAAGATGCCTCCTGGAGAACTCGGAGAGCGAAATATCCTTGTTTTCGACGTTGGAGGTGGGACCACCAATGTTTCCGTCGCCACGATCGAGGATGGAATCACCGATGTTAAGTCAACTGGGGGAGACAGTCACTTGGGAGGAGAGGACTTTGACGAGAGAATCGTCAGACATTTTGCCTCCGAGTTCAAGAGGAGATTCAACAGAGATCTTTCTTTGGATCCTCTAGCTGTTCATCGTCTCCGCAACGCCTGCGTCAAGGCCAAGCATGCCCTCTCCGACGATTCTGAAACTAGGATTAAGATTGACTCCCTCTTCGATGGAATTGACTTTGAGAGCACCCTCACCCGTAGCCGATTTGATGAACTCTGCGCGGACCTCTTCCGCAACACCATGGACCCCGTGGAGAAGGCCATCCGCGACGCCAAGATGGACAAGAGCCAGATCCACGACATCGTTCTGGTCGGAGGATCCACCCGAATTCCCAAGATTAAGCAGCGCCTCTCTGACCTCTTCAATGGAAAACCATTCGACACTACTATGGACCAAGAAGAATCGGCTGTCTATGGCGTGGCTATCCAGGCAGCAATTACAGGAAGACACAGAGAACTTGAAAATCTGATTCTCCTGGATGTATTGCCCCATTCCCTCGGAATTGAGACTCCTGGAGGAGTCATGACAAAGATGCTTCAGAAGAACACAACCATCCCCACCAAGGTTTCGCAAAGGGTGACCTTGCTGAATCAGAACCCGATTAAGATCAAGGTAATCTGAAATCAATTTCTGAAGAAAGAGTGAACTTTAGGTGTTTGAAGGAGAAAGGGCGATGACTAAAGATAACCGATTTCTGGCAGAGTTTGACATCGAGGCTGAGGATCAGGACATTCAACAAGGAGAAGAAGATGTGAACGTGCGACGTCAAGAGATAGAGGTATGTGTGAGTGAGTGAGTGAGTGAGTGAGTGAGTGAGTGTGTGTGACTGTGTGTGTGTGACTGTGTGTGTGTTTGAGTATGTCTGTATATCTGTGTGCATGTGTGAGTGAATGAGTGAGATAATGACGTTTTTCAGGTTCTATTCGACATTGATGAAAGGGGTATTTTGAATGTGACGGCTACCAACGTAACCTTCCGTGCCAAAGCTGAAATAACAGTGAACAAACAAATGAAGAGGCTCTCAACGGTATGCATCTCTCTCTGTCTCTGTCTCTGTCTCTCTCTCTCTCTCCCTCTCTCTCTCTCTAACTCACCCATTGTTTTAGGAAGATCTTGAAGACATGACCAACGAAGCCAAGCGCTTCAAACTCGAGGACAAGGAAAGGGAACGCCTCAACTTCAAAACCTCCGTCGTCAACTTTGCCAACTTGACGAAGCTGAACCTAAACGACCCTAGGCTAAACGTCGTCACCAGCGATTTGAAGAAACAAATCGCCGACAAATGCGACGAAGTTCTCGGGTAAAATGAACTTTCGATCTTTTCATGATTCACAATTTCAGATGGATTGAAAACAACCCAGGGGCGAAATTGGACCAACTTTTATATCACTTGCATTCTTAAAAGTGTAAATGAATTGTTTTAGAAATCGAGTCCCTCTCCACTGCGATCTTTTCTCAGGTCTACGAGGCTGCCAAGTGTCTTCTGGAGCCGACCATGAAGACCCCTAGGCAATGATTGAATTGGATCTCCTGTTGGGAGGTTGATCCCTTGCTGAAATAAATACATTTCTCATTGATTTTTTTCTATATTTCCTTTCCCTGAGTATTTCATGGCAAGAAATGAGTAACCGGGAGAGAGCATTCGGACGCAAACATACAACCGATAGCTTGTACCGATAACGGCTGCTTTTCTCTTGATAACTCTATTTTGGAACCCTCGGAATCAAAACTAGCTTTTCTCCTATTGACGCCTGTCAAATTATGCTTACTTTTTTCTCGGACTAGAATTCATTAGTGAAATTAGGTTTTATCCTTTAGAATTAAACCATTTCAGTAGAAATGTCAAGGATTAACGCCATTGGAATAGATCTAGGAACTACCAACTCCTGCGTGGCTGTGGTCATCAACGGAAGGGTGGAAATCATCGCCGACGATCAGGGTAAGTTCATTAAAAAGGGCAAAGAAAGGTGCAACCATCAGATTTCACGACTGGCGCTTGGGTCCCGCAACGAAAACGCGGAAATATGTTTTTCTCCTCACGTGCCACCTTATTCGATGATGTAATGGAGATAAGATGGCATAATAAGAGTGAGAAACCAAATTGATTATCGTGTCCTCGCAGACGTTTTGGTCGTCACTTTCAAATTTTCAATGTTCTCGCATGAATAGACGCAGAAAACTTTGGTTGTCTGAAAACTCATGGTAGAGGAGCTAATTTCACACCCGTACGAGATCGGCGACCGTGGTAAGGCCAGTCAATGAGCACCGTAGGCAAATAGAAATCGAAAACAGGTTCCTTTAATCAGAGAAATCAGTGTAGATAGAAATGAAACCGATGCGATCCTATAGAATCCAAAGTTGTCCTTACAGTAAACATGCCCTGCGTTTACTGAAACCTACCTAATTTGGCTGTGTTGGTCCATAGCCAATGACTTTTTTTTTTAGGAAATCGCACCACACCATCTGCAGTAGCCTTCAACGACAGGAGACGTCTTCTGGGACGTGCTGCATACAACCAATGCGAGACTAATCCCAAAAACACTGTGATTGGTAACTTTTGCTGTTTTCCATTAATTATTCACTGATTTCAGATGCCAAGCGTTTGATGGGTCGGAATTTCCGAAACAACTCTGAACTAAAGGATTTGAACTGTCTGCCTTATAAGATTTTCACCGAAGGAACCAAACCCAAGATCCAAGTTCAGTACAAGGGAAAGAACAAAGCGTTCATCCCTCAGGAGATATCCTCCATGATGCTAATCAGAATGAAGGAGATCGCAGAGGCCTACCTTAAAACTCCAGTCAAGGTATGTCTCGTTCTTGTAAGCTGAAAGGGACCGTCAGGGACTTTTTTTGACTTTATATCAGAGTTGGAAAAAGTAAAGTAAGGTTTCAAAGTTCCCGCCTGAAAAGACGCAGAAAACTCTGGTTGTCTGACATGGTAGAGCCGCGCGTTTCACACCCGTATGAGATCGGCGGCCGCGGAGAGGGTAGTCCCGCCGCGAAAAGGAAAAGGTCCCTGACGGTTCCTTTAATTTTACAAATAATAAGTTTTTTTAGAACGCTGTTCTGACAGTCCCCGCCCACTTTAGCGACTCTCAACGGCGGGCCACCAAGGACGCAGGTGCCATCGCCGGTCTCAATGTACTGCGCGTGGTGAACGAATCCAGTGCCGCTGCTATTGCCTACGGACTGGACAAGAAGGGCGCCGGAGAGCGCAATATTCTAATTTTCGATCTAGGAGGGGGTTCCCTAGATGTGTCCATCGTTACCATCGAAGACAGCATCTACGAGGTCAAGTTCAACGCAGGAAATCCGCATTTGGGAGGAGAGGACTTTGACACAAGAATGGTCAACTACTATGTCAATGAATTCAAAAAGTAAAAACTATTTTCATTCAACTATTTCAATTGTTTTCAGACAGAGCAAGAAGGATTTGGCTTCCAACCCCCGCGCTCTTCGTCGTCTGCGCACCGCCTGTGACCGTGCCAAACGCACCTTGTCATCATCTTCCCAGGCGTCGATTGAGATTGACTCCCTCTTTGAAGGGATGAATTTCAAAACCAACATTACCCGCGCCTTTTTCGAGGAGCTCTGTGCCGACCTTTTCGTGAGAACAATGGACCCCGTGAAGAAGGCTATAAGAGAAGCCGAGATGGAGAACAGAGAAATCCATGAGATTGTCCTGGTTGGTGGATCCACCCGCATTCCGAAGGTGCAGAAGCTCTTATCGGATCTGTTCTTCGGAAAGGAGCTTAAGAAATCCATCAACCCAGATGAGGCCGTTGCCTATGGAGCAGCGGTCCAAGCCGCCATTCTGTCTGGAGACAAGTCCAAGGCCTTTGAGGACCTGCTCCTCCTTGACGTGGCCCCATTTTCCCTTGGCATTGAGACAGCTGGAGGAGCAATGAACACATTAATCAAGAAAAATACCATTCTTCCATGCAAGATATCCCATACGTTCGCCGCATACGAGGACAGCCAGTTTGACTTTCGAGCTGATTTTGAGCCTATTTATGGAGATAAACAGTCCACTATTGTCATCAAGGTAACGGTTTAATCCACTGATATTGTATGTATTTGTCAGGTGTTTGAAGGAGAACGGAAGATTACAAAGAACAACAATCTGCTTGGGCAGATTCAGTTGACAGGAGTTTCAACTACAGAAACCTATGCCCCCGAAATAGAGGTTAGTTGGGAATGATGCGATCACGATAAAGGGAATGTTTGCTAACTTCAAGCTTTTGTATTTCTTTGCTTATAAAAAAAGGGATTGAAAAGCTATCCTAGAAAATATATAGCAATTTGGGCTTTAAAAGATGCGATGCTCAATACTGTATACGGCGGACTACCCTTGCCGCGGCCGCCGATCTCGTACGGGTGTTAAACTCGCGGTGCTGCCATGCCAGACAACCAGAGTTTATCTGCGTCTTTTCAGGCGGGAACATTGAAAATTCGAAATTGTAGTTCAAAAAGTCGATAAACCGATGGATTGGACAGACGCGTAAACACCTCGCATGTAGTTTGTTAAAATGCCTGTTATTCACAGGTGCGTGTCGCCTGGAATGGCTAAAATTGGCATTTCGGATGTATATTTCTGATGTTAAAATGAAAAAAGGTCCTTGACGTTCCTTTAACTCGCACCCGTACGATATCGGAATGGCAGGGGTAAGGGTGGTCCCGCTGCATACAGTAACCAGTGTTCTTTCATGAAATGTTTAAAGGATACTTTAGATTATTAAAATTCGCTGATGTTTCCAGGTAACATTCGAAGTTGATGCCAGTGGCATCCTCAGGGTCAACGTCCAGGACAAGTCTACCGGAAAATATGCTAGTGCCACCATTCACAATGATAAAGGACGTTTGTCAAAAGTAACTTTTCCTTTGGACGCTTACTTAACAGACTGAATACTCTTTTTTATGTTGTTTCTTCAGGAAGATCTGGAACGCATGGTAAAAGAAACCGAAATGTACAAAAACGACGCTGTGGTTGACAATGCCCGCATTCAGGCCAAAGATGCTCTGGAGTCCTACGTGTTTACTGTAAAACATGCCCTCGACGATCAGAAGGTTTTTTTAAAATATATTTACACAAAAATGTATTTTTACCTCTACTAAAACTGAAAACTACAATTTGATTGAAATATTTCAGTTCAAAAACAAAATTTCCGCTAGTGAGAGAAAGCACATTGAGGATCAATACAATGCGACACTTCAGTGGCTGGAAAGTAACGAGAACGCAAAGAAGGAGGAAATTGAGAACAGGATGAACAGAAAGTCTTATTTTAGTACTTTTCAATGTTAGTTTTCAGAGTTGCAGTCCGTTTTAGGGGCGATTCTCCCTAAATTGTTATAGGAGGAGGAAAAAGGGTTCGACTATATAAGGAAGCTATGGGCTACCCATTGAATGATTTTAATTTTCTAGTCTGTACTTATATTGTGATCCAGTAAAAATACGAATCGAATATATGATAAACACACACCGTTGCTGTTTACAAAACTGAAGATAATCTCTCAACAAATCTCTCTCTCTCTTTCTCTCCACTCTCTATCTCTCTTTCTCTATTTCTCTTTCTCTATTTCTCTTTCTCCACTTCTCTCATAATACACACGCATTATACACACAAACACACAGTTTGAGAAAGTACTGATTAGTTGAAGAAAACGGCTTGTTTACCATACAAGCAACAAGGGTCCGGATCTGCCCCAGGCAATAGGTGTTTCTAATATTATTTGCAATATTTCAGGTGTTTCCGTGGGTGAAAGTATTACTTGGGTCGGATCCGCGGAGCAGAGCGAGCCGGCCAGCAGCCACCATTGCTGCCAAATAACTTCTGGAGCCCTCTGTTATTTATTGAAAGATAAAGTCGATAAATTTTATTATATTTATTAATTATACTCTAGCAAATATATCATTTTTCAAATTATAATGCGCGAGACCCGATCAATATAGGTCCTGAAGTGCCAATCATTAATTAATTTAAAGGTCCTAAATTAATTTACGTAAGAATTCAAAAATTGACTTTTTTCACCTAGCGGTTTGTGCTAATCCTACATATTTTGTTTTTGCATTTATACTTTAATTTGTTTAATTTTAGACAACATGTCGAAGAATTACGCCGTCGGAATCGATCTCGGAACAACCAAGTCGTGCGTGGCCGTCTTCATCGACGGAAAGGTGGAGATCATCGCCAATGAAAATGGTAGGTGCTCTTAAATTGTCCCAGTAGGCCACCAGGGTTCGATCCCAGGATACGAAAGATGAAAAATGTCCTTCCTTTCAGGCAGCCTCCTAACTCCCTCCGTCGTCGCCTTCACCGACACTGGACGTCTCATCGGAGATGCCGCCAAGAACCAGGTCGCCATGAACCCCCACAACACCGTCTTCGGTTGGTTTTTCTTTTTGCTAACGATCTAACCTTTAATTTTAGATGCCAAGCGCCTGATCGGACGCAAATTCGACGACGCCACTGTCCAGTCGGACTTGAAGCACTGGCCCTTCAAGATCATCAACGAGGCCACCAAGCCCAGGATCCAGGTCGAGTACAAGGGAGAGACCAAGACCTTCACCCCTGAGGAGATCTCCTCCATGGTTCTCGTCAAGATGAAGCAGATTGCCGAGGCCTTCCTTGGAACCACCGTCAAGGTATGTACCGAGCTGCCCGCGCCACAAACGTGTCGTTTGGCCGTCTTCGCAAAAACCGGTTTAGAAATTTCAAAATTGAAATGCTTTTTCAGGACGCCTGTATTTGCGTGCCGGCAAACTTCAACGACTCTCAGCGTCTCCATCCTCACCATTGAGGACGGAATCTTCGAGGTGAAGTCCACCGCTGGAGACACTCACTTGGGAGGAGAGGATTTCGACAACAGGATGGTCAACCACTTCGTCGCTGAATTCAAGAGGAAGCACAAGAAGGACCTCGCATCTGACTCCAGCTCCCTCCGTCGTCTGCGCACCGCGTGCGAGCGCGCCAAGCGCACCCTCTCGTCGTCTTCCCAGGCGTCGATCGAGATCGACTCTCTCTTCGAGGGAATCGACTTCTACACCAACATCACCCGTGCCCGTTTCGAGGAGCTCTGCGCGGACCTCTTCCGCAACACCATGGACCCCGTGGAGAAGGCCATCCGCGACGCCAAGATGGACAAGAGCCAGATCCACGACATCGTTCTGGTCGGAGGATCCACCCGTATCCCCAAGGTCCAGAAGCTCCTGTCCGACCTGTTCTCCGGCAAGGAACTGAACAAGTCCATCAACCCCGACGTGGCCATTGCCACTGGAGCAGCGATCCAGGCCGCCATCTTGTCGGGAGACAAGTCTGAGGCCGTCCAGGATCTGGTCCTCTTCGATGTCGCCCCATTCTCCCTTGGAATTGAGACGGCCGGAGGTGTCATGACTGTCCTTATCAAGAGAAACACCACCATCCCCACCAAGACCTCGCAGATCTTCACCACCTACGCTGACAACCAGCCCGGTGTTCTCATCCAGGTACTCATTGCCTTCTTTTCTTTTTTTAATTTTTTTAAAACATTTTTTTCTTCAGGTCTTCGAGGGAGAGCGCGCCATGACCAAGGACAACAATCTCCTCGGCAAGTTCGAGCTGTCCGGCATCCCTCCTGCTCTTCGTGGAGTTCCCCAGATCGAGGTGAGAGCTTAGTTTAATCCATCTTTATAATCCTTATTCAGGTCACCTTCGATATTGATGCCAACGGCATCCTCAACGTCTCCGCCCAGGACAAGTCCACCGGCAAGCAGAACAAGATCACCATCACCAACGATAAGGAACGCCTCTCCAAGGTTTGTTTGCAGCTTCACACTTTCGACGGCCGATCTCTCCGGAGATAGAAGCATTTTCCTCCTGGCGGGCAAACTTTCGTTTAGAACACGGAGTTTTCTTCGTCTTTTTTACGTATTCAATGCTTACTATCAGGAAGACATCGAGAGGCTGATCAAGGACGAGGAGAAGTACAAGGCCGACGAGGTCATGAACTCGCTCAAGTCCTACGCCTTCAACATGAAGAAGACCCTCGACGACGAGAAGGTAGTTTCCTCTTCTCTGCTTCCCTCCGACTCATCACCGAAGTTCCTAAACTAATTTCTCTATTTTCAGCGCAAGGACAAGATCTCTGCTGACGACACGAAGACCATCGACGACAAGTGCGAGGAGGTCATCAGGTGGCTGGACTCTAACCAGACCGCCGAAAAGGAGGAGTTCGAGCACCAACAGAAACGTAACGCCTCCTCTCTCCCATCCTTTACTTATCCGATCTCTTTCAGAGATCGAGTCCGTGTGCAACCCCATCATCACCAAGCTCTACTCGCAGGCCGGTGGAATGCCCGGAGGAATGCCTGGAGGCATGCCGTCTGGAGCCGATTCCTCCGAGGGACCCAAAATCGAGGAGCTCGACTTTGCTCGTCTTAAAATCTGAGATAAATTTTTTTTCGATTTCCAGTTCTTTTAATTTCAGATTGCTACGGCTATTTCTCCCTAACGGGATTGGAAATTTTAGACGGCCCGGCTCGGTTTGAAGAAAAAAATCTTTTCGCGAGGGAAATAAAAGCGAAACTCTTTTTAAATTTTCTCTACATAATTTTTAAATACATTTGCCTTTAACTTTTAAAATGCCAGTTTTTCTTTGTAAAACGCTTTGCAAACGTTAAGTATTGATCGATTTCAGCCATTTTTGTACAAGAACCGTCACGTGGCTGTCCGTAGTGAGGACCGATCGCGGCTGTCACTTCGCATCATTAGCATAGTCGCAAAATAAGCAATAAGTCTACAATGCCGCATATACAAGAGATCAAATACAGGAAGATCGAAAATAATGGCGATATCGATTGATTTCTTCTGTCTCCGGCAGGTTCTCGCCCTCACTCAGCAGCGTCTTCCTCGTCGAAGCTCTTCCTCTTCTTCTCCGCGTTCTCCTTAAGCATTGCAAATGGCCCCGTCTGTGAATTCTGCGAAGTGAGGCTCGCTAAAATAGCAAATTTCATTGTTTTCCCCATTTTCCTACTTCTACTGGGAGTTTTCTTGGGATGGCGGTGCTGGGCCTCCCCTCCCGAGTCCGCACGGCGTCTCATAGTGCTGTCCTTCGTAATATCGACTAAAATATTTAATTTTTTTAATCAACAATAACTTTCACTAACCGATGCTGCACATGACATTAGCGGTCTCGAACAGACTGTAGCCCTAAAATTATCGATTAATTGCCATTTTGGCGCGAAAACCCCACCACCGCGTCCTTTTTATCGACGCTGACGCTTCTCTCTGTCTCCTTTTTGATAATTTTCTGGAAAAGTTGACCGGCCGAGTTGGATTTTTCCTTTTCTGCGGCTCTGCGGCGTTCTTCCTCAACACTCGGGGAGTATTCTGAATATGATGACGTCATTGTAATGGGATTACGGTACTTCTCTCCTGCTTCTGGTTGATGGTCATGGTGGCCATCTCGTTTTCCAGAGACTTTTCCTCCAAGGCGTCGAATTTGAGGGGTTTGTTGTTTTTCTTCTGAAAAGTAGGAGTCTCTTTCTCTCTCTCTCTCTCTCTCTCTCTCTCTCTCTCTCTCTTTCTCTCTCTCTCTCTCGTTCTCTCTCTCCTACTTTCCCACCCCTCCGTACCCCGCTTCGTACAACTCCAATTACTCACCCCCGTAGGTTCTCATAGCGACTAAGCGAATCACTCCCACACATGGCGCTTTCCCAGAGAATATCATGTAATTCGCGCCGTTTTGTTGACCTTTTCCCCGAATTCAAGGCAATTTGCCAATTCAAGGGCTCCAATTCTGGACCTAGGGTAGGAAAACTTTGCTCCCTCGGTTGGAGTAAGTTGGCCGAACTACGATATCCATAGAAACCGCACATTCGCCATACAATTCAATCAAGAGTCACGAAAACAAGCCATTTCAAAGTACAGCGGAACGATTTGGAGTATGCGCAACAACAGGAATGACATTTCGTAGATACGTGGGACGCAGTACTACGAAAGGCTCTGGAGTGAGGGGTTCTATTAATGGCAGCGGTTGACAAGATGAATAAAAGGGATACGGTAGTAGAGAATGGGACTACGGTAGAATTAAGGGCGTTTTGAGAGAGAGAGAGAGAGACAGAGAGACAGAGAGAGAGAGAGAGAGAGAGAGAGAGATCAACGTGCCATTCTGCACTTTTTTCCTACAGACAGTTCAATTGGAATAACTGCATATTTGCGCGCCAATCGGGTGGTCGCGGCGCCGTTTTATGGATATTGGGGGCATTGAAAAAACTGCAAATTCTGAAATTCTGAGGTTGACAAGGCGGAAGTGATATAATACTAATGACTTTAGTCATATCCAAGTTGATGTTAGAGTGAAATCATTTCACCGGAAGGAATGTTTTCACAGAGGATCATTGGAACTTCCACGACAGAAAACGCAGAAAGGAACTTCTTTAAGTACGCATCTTCTCTCTCTCTCTCTCTCTCTCTCTCTCTCTCTCTCTCGTTCTCTTTCTATCCTATATCAATCTTCATCTCTCTGCCTCTCTAGCTCTCTAACGATCTCCTTCTCTCTTTCTTTATCTCTCTTTTGCGCTCTCGCCCTCTCACTAAGCTGAACGTGAAAGTTAACGCGCCTGCTTCAGCTTCTCACTGCCTCACATTTTGTTGTGGCAGTCTCTTATCATTCGTCCTACCGTACCCTCTCTCTCTCCCTGACCCCTTGCTCCCCAACCCACCTTCGTAGACATGCTCTTATCGCGAGATCGTCCGACGTGTTCTGAAAACATGCTCTCTCTCGGTCGAGGTGGTTGTGGCCGACTGGAATAGTCTCCACCCCCAATCGCACGCACAAAGCATTGACTCGGGCGCCTTTCTTGATTGGCACCGTTGCCTGGCCGACCCGAGGGCGAAGACAGAATGAGAACCACTGGGGACTGGTAGGCACGAAAACAAGGGCAAACAGGGTCTATCGATCAGGAAGGAACGGTATTGGACGGATTGAAAAGATGAGAATGGTAGGAGACTGCGACCAGGTGGAAAACAATCAGATGAAGGTCGTGGGAGAGTCTGAATGTCGAAGACACAAATGGAGACAGAAAGAGAGAGAACGAGGGAGAGAGAGAGAGAGAGAGAGAGAGAGAGAGAGAGAGAGAGCAAAGAGAAGCCAAACTGAGGCAGTACTATGCTGCGAACGAGGCGAAAATGATAGATCGACAGGTGATACTTGAATTGAAAAAAGGGAAAAACAAAGCATGAACTTTTACTACGCTTTTCGTATAGCTACTAGCTGATAAAAGCTCAGAAAATAGGAAGCTGGCACGAGTGGACGCCAGCTACAGCTATGAATGAAGCCAACAAATCTGAGAAAACCACAATTTTTTGGACACGTAATGTTTTCCACAAAGCTTCAATTCTTAGTCCTGTTTGCATGAACTGTGGTTGACCTCATCGAAGCGACCAGTCCACCACTCAAGGGGACTACAAAAGATACATGTTGATGAACAAACGCGTGAGTGAGTGAGTGAGTCAGTCAGTCAGTACGTGAGTGCGTGAATGTGACTGAGCGAACAAGTGAGTAAATGAGTGAGTGAAGGAGTGTGAGTGAGTGAGTGCGTGCTGAGTCTCATTCGAAAGCGTTTGAAAATCCCCTTTCCCGCCTTTCCTCTCCCTTCCAGACAGTATCACCTGATCCATCCGGTCCTCTTTTCGTGTCAACTATCCGCCCTTTTTCTCCGTCTGGCATCCTCCTTGTTTACTCTGCTCTCTCGGCGTCCTCCCCGAGTCAGCAGCGATTGCTTTCAGCACTGATCTCAGGATCACATCTAACCAAACGGTTATCACGCTCCCATTGACCTTTACCCTTGAAATCTTGACATTGTCACGGAAGATGGCAAAATTCGAGTTGGTAACTCATTATTTCGCCGGTCCATTTGTTTCAGTTTTCAGTTTTACATTCATTTTAAAAGTCTTAAAACTTTTAAACTGAGCTTCCTTTTTGACCGCTACCTAATTGAATTTGCCCCCACTGGACGGCTTCGCAGCCGGTAAGGTACCTTACACGGCGCAATCAAACCCTGGTTCGACTCCCGCTTCAGCTTTCATTATTTCTATTTTCAAGTTTTTTTTTGTAATTTACTATTTTAAACTATCCAAAATTAAGTTTTCTTTTAAAATTCGGCAAATCAGCTGTTTTCATGCCAATGAACTTCTTCTTCCCTACAGCCTCCCGCAACACAGCTGTTCTTCGATTGAAAGCTTGCTGTCCAATTCTTTAACCATGTTTTTCTTTATTTTATAGAAATGAAATTGATTGATTGAAGTTTTTAAATGAATTTCAGATAAAAACGTTCGAAATGCGACCTCGTCCCCCAATTATCCCAAACCTGCCAGACGTCGTTTTACGCCAGATTTTCAACATGCTTAACTACAAAGAGGTAAGTTGTATCTTTCTCTGCCTCTCTCTCTCTCTCTCTCTTTCTCTCTCTCTCTCTCTCTCTTCTCTCTAACCCTCTTTTCAGTTATCTTCAATGGAAGGCGTCTGTCGTCGTTGGCAGAGTATAGTCCACCACCTAATGCGAAGGGACATTCACGAGTTGACAATTGAACGAGTAAGTTAATCATAATCAGTCGGGACACTCAGGTGTTTCTAAGACAGAGAACAGAAAAGAGGAAGTTGCATTCTTCATAGCTAACCCGTGGAGAGCCGCTAAAACCACTTGAACCGGTTTACAGTAAGGAATGCAAAAACAAAACGGGTAAACTGATACCGATCTGTCGAGGGGGTTCTGTTTACTTCTGGGGAGGCGGTGGGCTTTTTCGGGGCAGTTTTGTGACTCAATCACACGTCATTATTGAAAGTATACGAATACTCATTGACTTTGAACATCTCTCATTTTGGGAATAGTTTAACTGGATTATTTGAACGTTTGAATCTCAATTGCCTCTAAATTTGGTTTGGTGGTTCAAGAACTGAGCCCTCGAGTGAGCTTCAGCGAGCGTCTGACTATGATCCTGGTCTGCTGTGGCATCGCGGTCCTGTAAGTAAAACTATCCTAAGTTTGATGTGTAAGGCGTTATTAGACTGTTAACGGAACCGTGAGGGACCTCTTTTTGACTTCTCATACGGGTGTGAAACTCGTTGCGTTACCATGCCAGGTAACCTTTCTGCGTCTTTTTCAGGCGGGAACATTCGACATTCGAAATTTGCGACCAAAAAGTGAATAAACCGATGAATTGGACGGTCGCGTAAACACCGTGCACGTATTTCGTTAAAATGCCAGTTATCCACAGGTGCCTGTTACCTGGAATAGCCAAAAAATGGCATTTCAGAAGCAGATTTCTCCAAAACGATGAATTTAAATCCCAAACGGGTAGCTTTTCAAGTTTAAAAAAATGACATAAAGTCAAATATGGTCCCTGACGGTCTATTTTAAGTTAAAAATGCAGTTATCCTATGCAGTAGAACTGTAAGTTTCAGTTTTTGTGTTGTTGTAGGTAGGTGTGACCTTGGCTTCTGCAACTGTGGCTTTCACACCTTATCAATCCTATTTCAGCTGGGCAGTATGTACCCCTCCGGACGCCAAATCAAGGCCTTCAAACGATTGAATATCCACTGCCCTGGCGACTCTTACGACTTCATGAGCGGTGTCCTCAGAAGGTTGAACTTTCCAGTTCTTTTTAAGCTTTCAGTTTCAGGTCCCGTCTCTCTATTATGCGAATGACAGTGGATCTAGAATTTCTTGCCAATATTGAGAAAGTAAGGCACTAACTGAAGTTACAAGTTTAATTTCTATTTAAGATTTATGTAAAGAAAGAAGAGAAGAGGAAATACTTCAGTAATGTGGAGGACCTGTGGATGTTGATCGTCTCCTGTCCGGACAATGTGGTTGAGAGGTTCATGTCCATTGAGGGGTCTCTCTTCAGTGTGAGTTTTCTCACAGTCTCACGGACTCACGGACTCACTCACTTACTCACTCCCTCACGCGTATTCTCGATTTTCCTGGGCGTGGGCCGCTGCGCCAAGCACCGGTCCTTGGCGCCACCGAGTGCGGAGCACTCTCGCTGACCTCCTCACGTCATGTAACAAAACAAGAAACCCCTCATTCAAGGGAGGCAGCGAGACTTTGCCCACTTTCAAGACCTGAAAACACCAAAATTCATCATCGAGGGGTCATAAAAGGGAGAAATTGCAGCGAGAAGTCGTAAAAGCTAAGAAAACATCACGAATTTAGATAGAAAGATGAGTTTTCAGGAACTGCAGCAACTGACGCTGCAAGTTCACATTCTACCTCAGTACCAGGCTAATGTTTCAATGGTGGTAAAGGCGTTTTTGAAAAGATATCCCCAGGCAAATATAAACTTGGAGCTGCATGCAGAGAAAAGTAAACTGGTAAGTGAGAGAGAGAGAGAGAGAGAGAGAGAGAGGCCCAAGAAACCTTGGAATGTTTGTGTTATCCGTCGGAAACAGCGGTTGTTGCGTAAAAACAGAGACTGGACGACGCCAGGCCCGCAAACGTATAAACAAAAAGTTATGCAACTTAAAATCCTTAAAATAACTATTTAATTGTAAAAACAAATCATTCCAGTCAAGCAAAAAGTTCTGCGTTCGGGGGAATCGAACCCCCGTCGAATGCTTGGAAGGCATCCATGCTAACCTTTACACCATTAACGCGCGGTCTATTCTTAGGCTGCAATGCAAAGACTAGGCGCGCCTTGTCATTCAGCGTGTTTACTCCTGGTGGAACATAGTTTATCCCCATTAATCCCCAAATCCCTAGAATTGCGAAGAAGATCAGTTATTTATAGTGACCACATGTGATGTTTGTGCCATCTGCCGCATCGCTTCTCGTTGTTTAGTGTGATTGACGCGTGCTCTTTATCATTTCAACGATCTGCGACGTCAAAAGAGATCAGAATTTTGGCTTGTGACCCCTAAATTTGGAAAGAGATAACACTAGAAAATTTCAGATCTACGAACAACTGGAAGAATTGCCGTCCCTCCCTCTCAACAAAATTAAAATCATCTGCACTGACTTCGAGTTGCCACAGCTGAGATTGGATAGACTGTTTAGCATAATGAGGGAGAATAACATTCTGGCGAAGAATATAACTATCAGGTGAGAAGGCCACGGGAACCCTAATGGCCACAGCGCGCCCAGTTCATTTTTGGGCGCCGGGTTACGGTAGGCGCCCAATTGGTTACTGTAGATTTTTCAACGGTGTCAAAAGGGGCCAAATATGTATATTCATCGATTGCAAATTCAATTTCGAGAAACATTTTATCATCTGAAACTTCTATTTTTATCGGTTAACCGGATTTCGGCCGAAACTCTACAAAGTAGCAAATTTTGAAGTTTTTTTTGTTTTAGAATCTTCGCCGCGGCGTTGGTTTTAAATTAATTATTGGGGGTCACCGGGCCAAAAGTTATTTTTAAAATATTTAGAATTATCCGAAAATTGTGAGAGAGAAAATACTATTTTTTCACTTTTTTCGTTTTTTTCGGGTCGAAAATATTCATTTAAAACTTAATCTTGTGTCAATTAAAATGTTTTTTTAAGCGTGAAAACAGCTATCGAAACATACCCTTGTTTTAAAATTAGTCCAGTTTGGAATAAACTACCGTACCCACGACTAAAACTTCAATTTTTCGGCCAAATCGAAAACTATGAAATTTTTTTGTGTCACAACTTTTACCGACATTGGCTCTTAACTTTTTAAATATTTTTAATCGATTTTTCAGAGCGGATCTAATTTTTAAAGCTTAGCAAACAATTTTTTTGTTTTTTTACCGTCTAGTTTCCTACCCCTTCTCTTTTCCAGAGACTGGTCGCTGTTCACCGACGGTTCCACACCCGTCTCTCCCCTTCCCCTAGACACCTTCCGAATAAGCAGCTGCACGGTGGAGACGGTGGACAACCTGGTGATTAGCCTTCGGAAGACGGCGGAACAGGTGCTTATTTGTCTGAGACCAGCCCCCAATCAGCTCTCAGGAGCCGCCGAAGCCGAAAAAGAAAATTGTAAAACGGAAGAAGCCGGTGGAGGGAGAGGTTCCCGTGGGAGAGGCACCGCCACCCAAGAAGAAAGTGGTAGGACTTTGAGGAAAATGGAAGGAAAAATTGGAATTTAGGTTAAAAAGGTTGTAAAGAAAAAGAAAGTGCCGTTTATAAAGAAGTTGGAGATCGCTGGGCAGTGTACTCTTCATGGGCTGCAGTTTCTAGAGGTTGGTGTCCAAAAAATCACGGAAGGGGTCGAACCAACAAGTGTCAGCGCGGCAGTCATCTGCTCTATCCTCTATACTACTTAATCACTTCGCCCATAGCGCAGTCGGTAGCGCAACCGTACTACGCTGGAAGTCGATGGTTCGATCCCCGCCGCTGTCAAACTTTAAAAACTGCAGGATACTGTAGTTTGTGTATAAACAAAACCATTTACTAATTTTATATATTGCCTTTTTTCAGCGAAGAGCCCATACGGAGCTGGAAAGCAAGCTTGGAATGGCAATTCCCGACATGGAAGTGGACTGCAGCGAGATTTACTACTGTTTCTAACCCAAATTTATAATTTATAGACTTTTTTATATTTCCTCGAGTTTTTCCTAGAGTTGATGTATCATTTCAAAACGATGAAATCCATCAAAATTTCCGATTTTGCATGCAGACCCATCCCAAGTGTCCTAAAAATTGGGCTAACTCGTCATTGTTTCTAACATTTTTCGGGAAAATTGAGATTTTACCGCATTTTTTTGTATTAGTTTTACATAATTAGTGTTTGTCCATCCGCTTGTGTTCCATTTATTCGCTAGCCCGTAATCTATTGTCGGTCGGGTAGAAGTCATTCGCTAGTACGGTTATGCCACTTATTGAAGAAAATAAAAGTTTATACTCTTATTTTTAGAAAATTTAGTTTCAAACCAAAATGAAATTTAAAATTCAGGTAAGAAAAAATGTTCTGCGTTCGGGGGGAATCGAACCCCGGTCGAATGCTTGGAAGGCATCCATGCTAACTATTACACCACGAACGCCCTGTCTGTTCCACGCAGCGGCGAGTTCACTACCATTCGGCTTCAGCTTGCACAGAGTCTATTTTCGGCCCCATTCTTTTTCTTTTTGCAAACCTCTGCCTCCTGGAAATGATTCATTTCGGAAGCCTGCTACGTGAAAGGACCAATTTCAATCATTTCAGGCGTCGCATCCAATTTCCCCTTTGCGAACGTCGGTCGTAACCGATGGCGCAGACGTGTACTTCCTCCGTTTCTGTGCTCTAAAGTGGATTACTTGGAATACCAGGGCAGAGAGCGCTCAAATCGCGAAATTTCATCAGATTGGGTCACAAGGGGCATCTGAATGTGGACGCGTCATTTCAATGACTCGGATTAGTGGTGGTTTTGGCGATCTGACCAATTTAAATCCATTTGGGGCCTTGTGGTTCCTGTAGGTGGGGTACCAAAGGTCTGTTCATCTGTGAAACTGGTCGAGAAGTCGTAGATCAGGTGGTTGGACATTTGCAATTCCATCCGTGGGTTTATGCGCGGGAGACACGAAAGATCATCTGAGCGGTGGAAGCTCGGGCATAAAAAAGTGGATGGAAACACGAAAATAAGAAAAGAAGGTGGGAAGAGAGAGAGAGAGAGAGAGAGAGAGAGAGAGAGAGAGGAGAGGGAGAGGGAGAAAGAGAAAAAATAAAAAGAGAAGGAGAGAGATGTGAGTGAGTGAGTGAGTGAGTGAATGTGAGCGTGAGCGTGAGTGACTCCTTGACGTCATCACTCTTTTTCCTCTCTTTTCGAAGATCCTCGCGACCCCTCTCTCTTCCCAAATGACCCTCGTTCTCCCAATATCCAAGCGGTCTCATTTGGTCCCAGTCTCCTCCTCTCCTGCCCTCCTCCTGGCCCCGCCCACTTTGAATCTGTCCGCACACAACAGCCATCCCTCATCACCGATCTCCTCGACCCCTCTCATTACTAGTTGCCGGAAAACAGACATCCGTTCTCTCGCTCACACAGACACATTGAGAACCAGACAACACGGGATCCCATTGACACACAATACGCAACTATGCCCAGGGTGAGTTATACTTAAATTTATATTTAAAATTAAAAATAAAATCTAGCCGACATCATTCTGAGTTCAAATGGTTGAAATCGGTTAATTAGGCAGCTGTGGTTGGTTCTGAGGGCCGGCGACACCAAATGCGCCATGGTCCAGTGGTTTGCGCACGGCCTATGACTCTAGAGGTGCCGGGTTCGAATCCCCACAGTGAAAATTCTTTTTCTATTGTTCTTCAATGTTAATCCACAGTTTACCAACAATTGTTATTCTTTCAACTGCTTTATTTTTTAAATGACCTAAGTACCAAGTTTGTACCTTCTATTCAATCTATTCACCACCCTTTGAAGTGAATAGATCCTAACGCTAACATTCCTCTTGAAGAAGCACGTCACTTTTAGCTCATCTCCATAAATCTACCCGTAGGCACATATTCATCACTACATGCCCTGTGTTTAGCAGAAACGGCGTGCCGGCGGCAAGCTCCGCCCTTTTTTGACGCTAGAATCGGCGCTTCCTTGAAAACGGTGTTGAAATAAGCCCTTTATGTCTTTATCTTTGTATTCTAGACGAAATCAGCAAAATTTGGTTGAACCACACCCCTTTAACCGCGTCACTTATGCATGTTGCAAGGCAAGCGGCGCGGTTGCGTCGCGGCTCTATCTCTCTATTTCTCTCTCTATCTCTCTCTCTAATAAAACGTATAAGGGTTCTATAGCTTTCATTAAGCAATCTAGAAACGCCTGTTGTATCCGCTGGAGGGGTTCTCCTCGACGGCGGCAGTCCTGGGCGGGCAGGGGCAGTAGGCAGCATCGGGTCCAGGGAGTCCTGGAAATAGAAGATGATATATGTAATTTTCTGATAGAACGAGAGAGAAACAGAAAGAGAGAAAGAGAGAGAGAGAAACAAATTGAAAATAGAACTAACCAGGTCCTCCGGGCTGTCCGGGCTGTCCATCAGCTCCAGCCTCTCCGTCCTTTCCGTTAGCTCCGGCGGGTCCCTCAGCTCCGTTCTGTCCATCGGTTCCGTTGGGTCCAGGGGCTCCAGGAGCTCCAGCCTGTCCCTCAGGTCCGGCAGATCCAGCAGGTCCAGGGGCTCCCTTGCCCTTCTGTCCGTTGGCTCCAGGGGCTCCAGCCTGTCCAGGGGTTCCGTCCTCTCCGGGAACTCCAGCATCTCCGGCCTCTCCGGCGGCTCCGGGCTGTCCATCGGCTCCAGGGGCTCCAGGAGCTCCGTCCTGTCCGTTGTCTCCAGCAGGTCCGGCGGGTCCGTCAGGTCCCTGAGGTCCGGGCTCTCCAGCGGGGCACTTGATGCACTCCCTCTTGTAGTCGTCCTTGGGCAGGGAGACGGCGATCTGTCCGTCGGTTCCAGGGGCTCCAGGGGCTCCGTCCTCTCCGTTGTCTCCGGGGGCTCCGGGGGGTCCTGGGGGTCCAGCAGGGCAGTTGTTGGGTTGGGGTCCGCAGTTGCAAGAGGGGGCCTGCTTCTTCTGACGCACGGAGAAGGTCTGTCTTCCGGTTACCTCGACCATGCTGTGCCAGGCATCATCGGCGTAGCTCTGGAAAGAGAGAGTAAGTTAGAGAGAGAGAGAGAGAGAGAGAGAGAGAGAGAGAGAAGCCTTACCTTAAAGTCCTCCATATCAGCCAAGGTCTTGTCGTAGAAGTTGTTGATGTCATTGAAGACGAATCCTACCCAAAGGAGACTTCCGAAGATGATGGCTCCGGTGAGACCGGAGATGGAAGTAAGAAGGAACTTCTGCATGACTGCTGGTGACCGAAGGACGAAGGGGGCTTAAATAGCCGCGGGCACGGTTTAACAAGGCCTTACAGCAGGTGGCATCGCCCTTGGCGACGGGTTCTCGCGCGGCGATACGATCCGGCGGCCGCAAAACAACGGCTTTAAACTTTTTTGGACAAGCGGGAAAAAGCGGAATGACACCTGTTGGGAGAGGTTTTTGCGAGCGGAGACGGTTTTGGAAATGGTGGTTGGGGAGGAGAGAGAGAGAGAGAGAGAGAGAAAGAGAGAGAGAAAAAGAAAGAGTCTGTCTGTCTGTCTCTCTCTTTCTTTCTCTCTGCCCCTCTCTCTTTTCCCAAGACACTCGATCCAGGATGACCTGTTTACCCAGAAACTCTGCCATCTCCAATTTCTGGAATGTTTTCCGGTGAGAAGAAAAGAGAGGGAACCCTGAGATGAAGAAACATTTGTCAAACGGCAGATGCGTAAACTTCTGCCAGAGGGCCTATTTGTCCTCTCCAGCTGAGAGAGATGGATGGCCGAGAGGCAGAGGGCCGGATTTAGAACCCAAAGAGAGGAAATCTGTCTTTCTGACGGATTCCGCCTAAAATATTCTTGATATATGGCACTATTTTGGCATACCAAGTGCAAAAAGTGATACAACTTGCCCGTTGTATGATCATTGCGGCTCCCTTGGGTACACTTCTCTGGAGCGCGCCATCACTCTGCGTATTTGACCCGCGCGCGCCGCGCCAAGCTGCTGTAATTGAAATTTTTGCGTTCTAGCAATTGCAATTGTAGCAATTGCGATAGTTTAAAGTTTCAAAATCATTTGTCAGTAGAGAAAAAGGAATTTGTTATGTTTTGGGATGACTCTGAGCGATGTGTTGGCGAACGCCGAAATGTTTCCGTCTCTGCCACGCAGTTTGCCCAAACAGTCCGCCAAACCAAGCGCTGCCTCCGAAATAGCATGGCCTGTCGGAAAATGGTTAGTTTTTGCATTTTTTAAACACTGTTGACACTCTAAAGTTCTAATGGGGGAAAACACCTACTCTTCAGCTTGGTCGAATACCAGTCGTGTGACCAGGGTTCAATTACGGAGGGTCCCAATTTGTTTATAAGCCAAAAAAGCTGTTTTTGAAACCCAAACATGAGTTATTCCCTTTCTGCATTTCAAATTGAGATACCTGTCTTGCACTGCTTGTTATTCGGTCTCGTCAGTGCTAGCTCTGCTGCAAATCTTTGGTTCCTTTGATTGGCAAGGAGGACAACAGTTTAAAAATGTCTCCCTGCTATTTTCGGTTATATTTCTCTAATTTTCTTTTTCTGTCTCTCGTCCGCTGCCTCTCGTGTTTCACGGCAGTTGGCGGGACTAGAAAAGTGGCCCGCGCCCAGCGTAGAAATGTGCATCGGTGGTTCAGTGGTAGAATGCTCGCCTGCCACGCGGGCGGCCCGGGTTCGATTCCCGGCCGATGCAATTCTTTTGCTTTTGATCTTTTCAGGTTTACCTTACTTCTCTTCCGGTTTCTAATAAACGTTCTGTATCTGGAAGCCAATTTTTAAACGAATCTAGTTTCTTTTATGAGGTAGACCAAGAATGTGACTCTTCTTTGGTTCGGCATCAACCTCTCGACCTCAGCTTGAAAAGTTCTCGATTTCGCAGGCGCTTGGCCATAACTTCGTTCAATCAGCAGCAAAGCATGCGGCCATGAACCACAGCCGCACACACAAACATTCTCCCGGGTGCCACAATTCGAAATCCGTCTGTTTTCCACCAAATAACACATCTAAAACCCCTGCGAAAGTTCCAAAACGGCACGAAAACGCCTTCTGGAGGGCATTCCAGCGCCGGATTCCACTCTCTTCTGGTGGATGTATAATTATTTTCCTTCTTCGACGCCCCTGTCATCATTATTACGCGTCTTCGCGGGCGCCGGCGCCGCGAAGCACCCCCGCCGCCCTTTTTTAGTCTATTTATGGCCGTTTTGATGAGGAAGAGACTCCGACGGCAGATAAATCTAGGCGATTTCCATGGGAAATGCATGTGGAAGATTTCGAGGGACCTCTTTCACGTTTTGAAATACAAAAATGGACAAACAACAGTCTCACAAATTAAAAATCAGACTGCCCGCCTTGTTTGCACTACTTAGAAAAGTTATTTCCGATTTCTTATGGGTTTTAGTCCAACGTAACTCCCAAAGGTCAGGCCTTTGGTTTCAAACCCATACGAAATCGGAACCAAGTGACTAGGGTTCGACCCCACTTTCTGCACTTTCTTTGATCTATTGGAAATTGTGTAACTTGATAATTTATGTGCTTTAAAGTAGTTTACACTATGTAAACCCTAAATTTATTAGATTAGATAGCCCAAAATAGGATGTAAACAAATTTTAAATTGACAAGTTCAGTGATGGGGTGGGCCACTTTCTCACAAACTCACTCACTCACTCTCTCTCTCTCTCTCTCTCTCTCTCTCTCTCTCTCTCTCTCTCTCTCTCTCTCTCTCTCTCTCTCTCTCTCTCTCGTCACATTACCATAACATTTTCCCTTTGAAGCACCCACTTCTCCTCTCTTTTTCCAACTATAATAACATTTCCTCCCGAGAGGCACCTGTTATCGTCCTGGGACCCATTGTTATCCCCACCGCCAGGGTCCGATCAGCCATTTTTCATGTTTTGCCGTTTGCTTTCGACCTGATTGATGACTTTCTTTCACACCGCTGTTTTTTTTTCGGATTTTAGTGGGGATTTTCCTCGAATTTTTCAAAAAATGCAATTTTCATTTTGAAATTCATGGAAAAATCAGAAAATCAGACAAAAATTGTATAGTTTTCGAGGAAAATAAGAATGAGTCGTCGGAATATCACAATACACAATCAATGGCTGTTTCCAACGCCAAAATTCAATTGCGATTGGCTGTTCGTTTTTCTCTTTCGGAGCGGCGTCGTTATAAAAAGCTGTGGCTTGTCTGTCAGAGCAGCAGCGTGGCGCAGTGGAAGCGTGCTGGGCCCATAACCCAGAGGTCGGTGGATCGAAACCACTCGCTGCTAATCTTTTTTCTTTGTTGACTATGAATGTAAGCCTTGTTTATCTCCCTGTTTATGGCTTACTTTTTACTACCCACTTGGCAATAACAAATCTCCGACGGAAACGTCGTTTCATAGTTGCTTGTGTGTATTTTCTGCGTGGGCTCCCGGTAAACAATTTTCTATTCATTGAGATTTCCGCAGGTTTCACTGTTGCATGTGAGCTTGTTTTCGCCTTCTGCAGGATCTCTCGATTTCCACGCGTGGGGTGGTTTTAATAAAGGAGCAGCTCCCAGCATAGACAATTCCTACCTTCGAACAGAGTGATGTGTGGTCTCATTTTTTATCCAGAATCTGTAAACAAAAAACAAAAAATATTTAAACAGTGTGACAATGCACAAATAAAGAAAATCACTTTGAATTCAAAAAGAGCGCCGGGCGAGATCGAACCCAGGTTGTCTGCGCGGGGATGATGCGATCCTTTGCGCCATGATGGAATTGGCAAAAAGACAATTTAGAAATATTTCAAAGAAGTTGATTTCTTGCTTCGCGTTTCGCCTGTGATCAAAAAAGTGTCCGCCAGCCGGGAAATAACAATAAGGCGTCAATCAGGCACTGCTGCCACCAACAATTGCTACATCCGGACGACACTTGTTAGTTCTGTCTCTGTCTGTCTGTCTCTCTCTCTCTCTCTCTCTCTCTGTCTCTCTCTCTCTCTCTCTCTCTCTCCGTGGTTCCTTAGTAACAGCCCACGCTGGCCTCAGACGTCTCTCCAAATTGCCCTCGTTTCGTCTCAAAGAAACCACCTTTTTTAGCAAGTTTTTGCTCAATTACCAAGTTTTTGTTCCTTCTGGAGCACATCGTTAGCAGACCAGCTGAGATCACCTAGATAGAACAAATTTTACCTTAGGGGACCGAACCCAGGACCATTTTCTTTTTAGTTTTCACATCGGTTTGGTTTCAAAGATCATAACTTTAGGCTTAATATTCCTAAAAACAAGATTTTACGTGAATTAAATCTTGTTTTTGTTTACCAAAATCAATCTAAACTGGCTTAGCAGCTGAAATCTTCATTTGAAAGCCTCGTAAGCCTCTCAGAATATGCGAGGTATAAACTAAAAATCAAATTTTGTCCTCTTTTGATAGAATTATTAAGTTAAAAGCATTTGCAACCGAAAAATTCATTCAGTCGGGAATTTGCGGCAAAGTACCGCGTGGCCGAATGGTGTAGACGGTCGCGTTTTTTACAAGCTTGTTTAGCTTCTCTGAACTGTTTTTGAGTATTTTCAATATTTCAAAATTATCATTTAGCAAAAAATTTGATTTTTGCGTTTTCAAATCGGTTTTTTAGCGACTGAGGTCCTGCAAATGCTATTTCCGTATTGAAACGTAACCCTTTATGAAGGGGAAGTGTATTTCTCCCGCAGCCCTGAAAGTGTCCTCCATGTTTCTGTCAACAAAGCGCACGCCCACCGGAGACGACGACTTCTCCAATTTCCGACCGGATCAACGGGGGGAACTTCCCCTTTCTTGGCTACTCCAGTCTAAAAATAGGCTTAATTTCCCACCGAAATGAGCAAAAAGTTGTTTTTTGCCCCCTTTCTTTCTACAAAATGCCGGTTTTTGGTCGTATCCAGGGGAAACAAAGCTGTCTCTGACATATCTTTTCCCTAGCGCCTAATTATATCTCCCTGCCGCATTGTGTTGCCTCTTCTTCGCTTATCCCAGACATCTGCGGACTGAAAAGGGTTCACCAATAGATTTCAAAGAAGAAAAGCAAAAAGATTAGCAGCGAGTGGTTTCGATCCACCGACCTCTGGGTTATGGGCCCAGCACGCTTCCACTGCGCCACGCTGCTCTGTCTGCCGTTGGGGTCAAGGCGCTTTATGAACGAGAGCCGCGCCAGTCTTTGGAAGGTCCCCTCCACTGCGTTTTAATAAGGGATTAATTAAATTCCCTGAGTCGTTCGTCTGTTTATGAGCGTCTCCGTAGTGCCCAAAAACAGCTGTTCCCCGCGTCGTTTTGTGGCGGCGACTCTCGACAATCCGGAAGCGCTTCGCGAATTACGCGCTCATTGTTGTCTGTTTGTGGAACGGAGCAGACGCTTCCGACTCAAAGTCAACAGCCTCTAACTCTCTCCTTTACTTGAGCACAACTTTTCCTTTTAAATGCACAAAAGACAAAAGAATTGCATCGGCCGAGAATCGAACCCGGGTCGCCCGCGTGGCAGGCGAGCATTTCACCACTGAACCAACGATGCCCGTCTGTTCCGGGCGCACTGCCCCCTTTCGTACACGCGGCTCCACCTCTCGAACCCAAAAGGACCCGTTCAAGTGGATTTCGCGTGTTTTCCATCGAAATCGCGATGGGTGGTCCAAACAAAACAAGGCAATCATTTCGGGAGCCATTTGTTGCGCATAAATTCAGTCTTCCCCGAGACTTCATCCGAAACACTCCCCAGGGACCCCCCGCGGCCCACCTTTTTCTCCTTTTGGGTCGCGAAACGATTTCCAAAAGGAGAAGGAACTTTTCACTTCAAAGTGAGACTAAAAACCAGGAAATAAGCGATCTCCAGGAAACATTGCTAATTAGGACACGCTAGTAGAGCAGCCTCCTGATGACTGGACTTTGATGGTCCGATTCATAGACTTCAGTGGCTTAAAGTTTTTGAATGTCTTTTTCAATCAATTTCCGAGTTTCATTTAAAAATGTTTTCATTTCAGATTATGAACAAGAAGGATATTGAAGACTTTCTGCGAAGATCGAATTCCATCACAGATCAGGTAGACATCTTTCGATTACTCATATTCTCAGTTTTAAAACCAATACAACAAAACTACGCAAAAATGCAATATTTGAAACAAAAATATCGTTTAATTTTAATTTTGTAAACCGCTGGGATCGAATTAGCGAGTGCCACCTTTTTGTCCGCGAATTAATTTTTTTTGTCCCAAAATTAATTTTTTTTAAATTTAAAAATAAACTTAGAGGAACTGACTTTGTTTTGTTAGTGTACTCAATGCGTGAATACAGTGGCCCAATTCTGAAATTCAAATTTTGCGATAGGGGTGGTCTCAGATTTTCTGAGATATGGGTGGTTCAATTCAAATAAAAAGATGTTCTGATGAGGCAGTCTCTTTCTGTGCTCTGGGTGGTCTGAGACTTCCTAAAACACGGTGGTCTTAAATCATGAAACCTTCCAAGACATGGGTGGTCTCAGACTTTCCCCAGATATAGGTGGCCCAAATCTAAGATATTCATGTAGAAATTGTCTTCTTTTGCCATATGGGTGGTCCAAAACTTTCCAAGAAATGAGTGATCCGGTTCTGCGAACCAAGTTTTTGTGCAGTCTTGAGCACCAGTCAAAGCCCTTTAAATTTGATTTCTCGATTGAATTGACAACTCTAGAGTCAACATCTAAGCCTTGCCACCCCATTCGCCATTTCTAAATTCTCGTGACCAAATTCGGATCACGCGACCAGAGCAGAAGGCAGAAAACGACAAACAAGGCCGTTGCAAGAGCAAAATATGTCCTGTGTCCGAATTCCCCACCCACACGGCTAACAAGGCCTTCTGATGTTTGCGTCGTCCTCGTGGCCCCTTCTCACGCCCTATTTGTCGAACCGCATTATGCAGCGGGAATATCAAATTTCGTAGTGAATCCTGGGAATCAGGGAAGAAGCCGGGAAGGGAGAGGAATAGGCGTTCCGATTCTGGGAGGCCGGATTTCCGGAGTGTGGAAAAGCAAAGTATGGGTGGTCTAAAACTCTTAAAGGACGGAGGAACGGAGTTTCAAGTGATTGTGAAAGTTTTACAGTCTTTTAATCACTTTAAAAAGGCCAAAATACAATTTTCACTTAAAAATTGTTTGAATTTGACAGTCATGGCTGAGTGGCGAAGAGGCTTGATTGGTGATCCAAACAACCAAAGTTCGATCCCTGACAAAAATTCTTTTTTTGCATTTACTGCTCCCAAGTTCAAACAAATGTTTTTTTAATCATTTTGTAAAGTTTGTAAACTTATATATCTTTTAGGGACCAATCTTCCCTCCTGAAGACAATGAGGTTCCTGTAAGAAGAATGTCCCTGAAGGAGTTCACGGGCCTGGACCCGTCGAATAAGGAACAGATTGCGTAAGTAGCCACATACCTAGTTTGAAAAACATAAAAATCCATTGTTTAACAGATTTTTTTATTAGAAAATAAAATGAACGTAGCAGAAAGAACAACCAATCGTAAGTTGATCGTTGAAAAAGAATCAAGTAATGGCGCCAAGCAGTGAAAATTTTACCCTAGAAACTCGCATTTGCTTTCACCAAAAGTTGTAATTTCAGAGATCTAAGCCTGGCTTCTTGGAAAAAGTCGGCCTCTGGTTCCCTTATCAACTCCTACAGTGCCCGGAGGAGGAGCGTTCTATCAAATGACCCAATGGATAGCCCAACCAGACGGCTTTCAGCTCCTCGAGAGGAAAGTGTGGACCTCGGAACTGCTTTAGAAAAGTAATTCCACTATTTTAAATATCCAAAAATTCCTTTTCAGAGTTTATTTGCTGCGGCAGAGACTGTCGGAATCCTCCCAGCCTGAAGCCACCGCTTCGAATGCGGACGACGGAGGCTACGGAGAGAGGAAGAAGCTTCTGGAAGACTCTAGAGCGATGGTCGGAGCGATCAAAGAGTTCGCGTAAGTTTCAATATAAATGTTAATGTAAATGCAAAAATTCTGCGTTCGGGGGGAATCGAACCCCCGTCGAATGCTTGGAAGGCATCCATGCTAACCATTACACCACGAACGCTACAATCAGACAAGACGGCGTCTGCTTGATAACTCTCGGGCGCCGATCTCTCCCATTGCAATGATTGCCCGACATGGTAATCGCATCGCTGGCGGTTTAAAATTCAATTGCTGCCTATCAAATGCGCGCAATTCGAAGTTTATTGCCAGTCGGCTGCTCTCTTGGTGTGCGGAGAACAAGAAAATAGATTGCGCATCCCCGGGGATCGGTTAGACACGTGGATGGACGGAACACACGGGATCAGTGGGCGGAAAGGGCTGGGAATAGAAGCGAAGAATGAGTTAGCGGGGGAATTAGAGAAGGTCTGGGCTAAAAATACGTTTTCAGGGAGATTTCGAACCTGAAGGACCCCAAAATGAACTCAACTACTGCTGAGGTAGGGAATTCTTAAAATTACATTGAGGGGGTCTTTTTCAGTTAGCTGATGTGGCAGAATCTCTCTTGTCATCTGCCTTGGTGGTTATTAGTACGGGAAGTGTTTACCAATCACAACTGGTCTCAACTGAACTGAATCAGGTAGAGAGAGAGACAGAAAGAGAGAGAGAGAGAGAAAGAGAAAGAAAGAGACATCATTTCAGGTCCTCTTCAGCCTGGAATCCTTACTGACAGAGATCCGTCTCCAGACAGACGTCGGAGACAAGTCCCTCCCAGCCAAGCACATCTCCCACCTGACTTCTGCTGCCAACCAGCTGGTGCTGGCAGTCACCGCCCTCAATTAAGAACTGTTTTCATGAAGGAACAAGTTCCCTTTGATACAAAGCTTTACCCCTTCCCCTCCGCAGCCCACACAAATCAAACAACACAGATTCCAATTGGTTACTTTATTTATGGTCGGTTTAATTGTCAAGATGATAATAAACGCGTCTTTTCTGGAATTTCCCAACTGGAAGCAATCAAGCTGATATCGGTTTGGCAATCAATCGGCTAACATATTTTCGGGGTTGTAAAATCCACGTCGAAGTTCCCAGTGTTTATGAATCGGGGAAATCAGTATAAAAAGAGCCGGTCAGGATAAAACAGCTGTCCTTTTAACAGTAAGAAATCAATCTATGCGCTCCCTTCTTTTCTTCGTCTTTCTCTTGTTGATAGGAGTCACAAATGCTAATGAGAGTGGTAAACACAACTGCAACTGTGATGAACTGAAGGAGCTTCATGAGGTAATTATAATAATAAAGGTTGTGGGTACAAATAAGTGATTTTTAAAGGAAAACCAACGACTTCGGAAGGAACTCCAAGAGTATAAGGCAGGCCACGGCAAGGGACGACGCGGCCACAAGGACAAGAAGGATCATGACGAGGATGTGTCTCTTTCAGGGGTTTGTTCTTTTCACACGCACACACAGGCCCACACACTCACTCATACGCTCACACTATCACACACGCACGTTCGCACACAAACACACACACATACAGTCACTCAATCACTTATTCACCCACTCCCTCAATAACTAATTTACATGCACAACACGCACTGTCTCTATCACACAGTCACCTACTCAAGCACGTACACTCCCACACACTTTCTCTCACACACACACATACACACAGATACAGACACAAAACATACAAACACAATCACTCATATGTACATAAACACATACAAACACACTCACTCACACACACAGGTGAATATACACTCACACACATACTTACTTACACACTCTCTTTTACACACAGACACACAGATACACACACAAAACATACAAACACACTAACTCATTCGCTCACTCACATAGACACATACATAGACACTCGCACACAAAACAAATTCAAGTACACTCACTCACAGAGAGAGAGAGAGAGAGAGAGAGAGAGAGAGAATATATACTTGTTTAAGAAGTCTCTGGTTCGTGTGCCGGACTTTGGCAAACATGGAGACACTCAAAATTGCAAAGCCCCGGTATGTGAAAATTGGGATTTTTATAAACAAATAATAAGTTTAGGAAAAAAGTACCGAAATGATATTTTCGGCTGGTAAAACCCTCAAAGTTACTGCAAAATTATCCCACGATGACGATTCCTTTACCGTTGCTTTGCTTGACAAAAACAAGAATGCTATTTTGCACTACCGTGTGCCCGTGGGCCTTGACGTAAGCCTTGTCCCATTTCATTCGTCATTATATATTTCAGGAACACTACGTCTGTACGGTTGAGAAAAACCGCCTGTGTACTAATATGCAGACTGGCACAGAACTTGACCTCAAATATAAATCTCATGTTACGATTGAGATAAAGATTCAGAAATATGACTATGAGGTAATTTTGTCTTCAGGAATTTCAAAATTTTGTGTTTTAGATTTACGCAGATGGAGTAATGACTTTTAAATTCCCTCACTGTTATCCCGTAAAAGATGTGGAGACTATGGTAATCTGCAGTTGGAGGAAATCTGGAAAAGGATTTCTTCGCGTTGAAAATGTGTCCCTGCGTAAATCATGATTTTTTGCGGTCAATTCAAATAAAACATTTCAATGGGATGCATTTTCTACCATAGACAGTGAGAGAGAGAGAGATGGAGAGAGAAAGAAAGGAAACAAATCACTTACTCTTTCACAAAAACATACAAACAGATCGATTAAACAATACATTTATTCATTTTTTTCACAGAAACTTCAAAAAGTCAAAGATCATCATCGCTGTCCAAGTCTTCTTCAGATGAAACATTTTCCTCGTCAGCGTCGTATTCCATGTCGCTCACATCAGAATCGTCAGACCAGAAGTTTGATGCTTCAATGTCTATTTCTCTTGCGAATGAAAAGTAAACTGCGAAAGCTTCCTCAGCCAGCTCAGAAAAAGCGATTTCTTCGCTCTCAGCAGCCATGAAAGCATCGTAGTAAGCCGATGGGTCGACAGGGATCCTCCAGAATAATTCCCGAACAAATACTTCATAGAGGGACTGACGGTCGGCTTTGGGTAAAAATTGGACTTCGCAAGTACTCTAAATGAAAGAGTACTGTATTTAAAAAAAAGGTTTTGTTATACCTACCGTTTTCATAACAATCACAGCAAATCCCCCATCAATTTCCAAGATATTAAACCGGAGAAGGTCCTGAAAAAGAAGTGTTAGTTTGTTAAATGCTTGCAGCGAGTGAGTTAGTGAGTGTATTCTCATTGACTCACGTTTCTGTCAATTATAGGCTCGTTCACCGCATCAAAATCAAGGCATTGAAGAAGTGTTTTCATTGTTGGAAAATATTCGGGTAAATTGTGATAATCATAAATGTTATCCATTCCCAAAACCAAATGCTCCAACTTTCCTCTTGCCGAGCCGTTGAGCATAAGTTCCTGTAAATCGTCTTAATTGAACTATCCTTTATTACAAACCTTGAGATATTCCACGAACATTTCCAGCATTTCATCCTCATAAGAATCGATATGAACATTTGTAAAATTGTGAGAGAAATCAGCAAGGTTTTCTGGGAGATCGCGAGAATGTTCTACGGAAATGGTCTGACAATTCTGAAAAAGTTTGTTGGTGGAAAGATACAGGGATTGATTAAGAGATAAAAAGAGATAGAGATCAACAGAAAGAAAGAGAGAGGGAGGAAGAGAGGAAGAGAGAGAGAGAGAGAGAGAGAGAGAGAGAGAGAGAGAGAGAGAGACGGAGGCACTCACCTCAATTAAAGAGTAACTGTATTCTGTGAAAAAACTTCTAGGGCAATTCACTGAAAGGTGACGAAATTTGATAAGCTTAAAAAATGTGCAAGCCGGAAAAAAAGGAATGTATATTCGGAATCGATCACAATTAAGCTTTAGTTCCTCTAGAATTGGGCATAGTTTGTTCTTGCATAGCAAAGCTCCTATTTTATAATAAGTCTCGCCAAACCTACAACTGTTTTCCTGAAACACATTCTCTGTTTACGAGAGTGAAAAAAACAGACCAGATTCACTATGTCAAAAGCGAGACCGGAAAGTTGTTTCACAGGATCGTCTATAACTCTTCCTGCATGGTTAAATTCTTCTCTGGTATAGGAGCTAAATTCATGCGTTGGTCCATGTTCCAGGGCTTCGAATATCATAGTTTTCAGGTGAGGCTTAAATATTTAAATTAGTTAGCTCGGTCATCCACTCACTCATTCACTCACTCACAAAAACCTACTTGTTCGTCATCATTTACAATTACGTTAATCTCTAGGAGCCATTCTTTCTCAGACCGACAAGATATACGACGGCGATTGTTCCACACAAAGTTATCGATGCTTTTGCAAGTTTGACGTAGTCTGCACAAAGCCTTGCCATGCATCTGAAGATGGTTCATTCTATGTTGTAAATCAATTAAAATGATATAAGATCAACGATTGGTTTGAACTTACTTTGCTCAAAATCGGAAGGATGAGCTCGAAATGTATGTGGGAGAATGGCATAACGTTAGGACGGCGTAGCATCATTTGGTGGATTGGGTGGTAATATAAATGAAAAGGGATTATGGAAAAAAGCGATATGGAACTAAAGCGCTCAATAAATGCTAAGACTGCTTGTAATCCGCTTGTTCAGATTCGAATAGGTTACTATCACAGAAATCGATAATCCCTGTGAAATTTGTCGCTGAGAACTTGTATAATCCATTCTCAAAAAGATTTTTATGTTAAAAAAGTAGGAAAAAGCATTTTTTTAAACGTAAGAACATTGTAGTTTTAGGTCGTTCACTGTTGTTTTTAGGACGTTCACTGTGGTTTTTAGGTCGTCCACCGTGGCCGAGATTTAATCATTGTCCGCTATTTACAGCGTAAGTTGGGATGTCTTGTTGCCGAAAATTGTCAAGCTAACTTCTCTTCGGTATTTTTCTATTTAAATAAGGTATTTGCTTTATTTAATGTTTAATTTATATATTCAAATTGCTAAAAAAAATATTCCCCATATTTTAACAGAAAAATATGGCTACAAATCCTCAAACCTAGCCAATTCTGATGGCTAGTTAATTGAAACTTGTTGCATAAACGACGACAGCTTTGTCCTCAAAAATTCACTTTTTGCTGCTAATTCATAGTGTTATTGCAGCTCTTTTCTACATGGAAAAACGAACCCTCTATATGTCGTCATGACCAATTCTCACGGTCGCTACTCGTAGTTCTGTATCCCCGGAAATGAGTTTTACACCGACTGTTCGGTTGAGCCATTGAATATCATGTTTGTCAACAAAACAGTGTAACAAAAACGCGCTCTATTGGTAAACTGTGGCCGCTGTGGCCTGGCCAGGATTTTTTAGATGATATTTTCTATAAAACACGCTTGGCGGAGCTGGATAAATTGCATCGATACATTTTGTGGGCTTTTCAGTCATGCCAAACGATTTTAGCGTTAAACTGTGTATATTATACATCTTTTAATTTTCTTCTATTATTGTTTCTTGAAATTGCTTGAATTTTCAGAAGTAATGTCTTATTCGCCGGATTCCGCCTCTTACGAGAACGACCCCCTTCCCTACAATCGTTTCGTCACTCTCGATGCAGACGTGCTCGGAGGTTATGAGACAGAAGACTGCGGGAAAGAAGTTTCGTGAGTACTTTTTATTCATGTTGTCATGCCTACCCATTTATTATTGGTCATTGAACGGATTTTCGGAACTGAAAAAACGCGTCAAAACGTTCCCCCCAATGTCTTTAATTTTCAGTTGGGTGCGTATCAATTGCAATAATATGCATATGGTCGTCCAGATCGACGCCGATGACCTCTTCGTCAAGTGTGACTTTTGCAATCGAGATCACGCCGTTAGTCAGTTTCTTTGAGCTATTTGTACCTAACACTATCCATTTTAGATTCCAAAATCGGCATGAAGAATGGACAGCCGGTCTACAGCACTTTTCCTCTCACTGGCGGGTTCAGCATGCGCTGCCGCAAGGAATTCAAGAGATTGAGGTAATTTTCGGTCAAAAGCGGCTCAATTGTGGAATTTAGTGACGATAATAAGGAAAAAAATAAGCTGCAGTTGGAGAAGGAGCGTCTGGAGAAATGTTGGTTATTTTTTATTCTCCCTCCGTCCCTCTCTGTCTCCTTAATTACGCTTTTTAGTGCTAGAGGAGCAGAAGAATGAAATTCGTAGCCTGAACAAGTCCGCAGGGTCCGAGAAGCATAAAAAGATGGAAAGCAGGAAGAAGGCGGAGAGCCTTACAAATGAGAACGAGGCGTTGAAGAAGGATCTGGTGGAGAATAAAGCGATGCTGGGGAAATGTAAGCTCAATTTCTTACCATTAGTAGAATTGAAATTACTTAGTTATTACCACGAATTTGGGCAATTTTGCTCGGTCCGTTTCAATTCCATCCAGAATGGCCCGCTTTTTTTAAACTAAATAGAAACTGTGCTTAAAATATTGTTTTCAGGCATGACGCAGCTGATCGACTGCTGCTCGCCTCAGGAATTGACGACCGCTAAGGAGAATGTCGCCCGTTTGCAGAAGGAATTGGACGAGAAGACCGCTTCTCTGAAGAACGTGCAGAAGGACCTCGAGGCCAGCAATACCGAGATGACGAGGATGCTGGTCGATGTGCAGAAGGCGGATGAACTGAAGAAAGAGGTGGAGGTGCTGAAGGAGAAGATGGAGGCGGTGAAGAAGGAAAGCGAGGAGAAGTCAGCTGAGGATATGGTGCGTCTGGAGAAGTGCACGAATATTGCGAAAGAGGCGGTGAAGCTGCTGCAGACGAAGGAGAACGAATTAAAACACGTGAAGGAGGATAGATCGGAAAGGTACCGTATTCTTTACTCACCTCACTTTCCCCTGATTTTCATGAAATCGGAATTTCAGTGACGTTCTCGCCCTCCTGAAGAAGATTGAGAAGACTGTGGAGAGGAGGGAGAGGGAGCAAGAGGAGAGTCTTCAGGCGAAGGTCGAGCAGCTGGAAGCTGCTTTGGCGAAGAAGGACGAGGAAATGGAGAGAAAAGAGTAGGTTACAATGGATTTTAAAGTGTAATTGCGATTTCAGCGCATCGATCCATCAGTTGGCCAAGTTTCTCGATGAGATCAAGGGCATCAAATCGGAGCGTCAAGATGAAAGTAAGTGCGACCGAGAGAGGGAGAGACCATTTTTCAGACGATACCTCGAGAGATGTGATCTTCCCTCCAGCGGCGAAGACATCGAGGAAGAGGAGGATTTATGAGACCATGTCCGAGGCCGAGGAATCCTCCCATAATCAAGACAACGGAGGGCACAGCGATCCTGATTCGGAGGCGGTGGACCCCGCTCACCCCGTTGGTGCGAGAGACAAAACCTCCGGTAACCTTTAGGTTTCACTCTAGCATGTGCAAATATTTTCAGAGGAGCTCTAGAAGAGTTTGCAGAGTCTTCAGAAGCCCGTGGAATCGGTGCCGGTTGTGAAGGAGGAGACAGCGGACGGGGACCAGTGCGAAGATTCGGCGGAGAGGTTGGTTTCCTGGATGAACAATCTCAAAGCCCGGAGCTATTGCTTCGTTCGCGAACTAATATCTTCATTTCAGACCTACGACCGTGCCGGGACAGGAGGCAGTCGTCGAGCGAGATCCCAGGAAGGCGAAGAGGGCGAGGAGGGGCTGAAGCCACTTGGTCTCCGACTAACCAATCGTAGATTATACTGTTTTGTCCTTCGATGTTCGCCGCGAGATTTTCCTTCGTTTTTGTTCATTTGCCGCTCTTTCTCGTTGAGGTTACCTCATTTTCACCGTTGTTGTGCATTTTTCAAGTTGCATTAAAATTGTTATTTGTTTTCGAATATTCTGAAGAGGAAATTGTAGTAATGGATATTTCCTTTAATATGTGTGGCTCTGGTCAAGCGTACCGAGCCGACCTATTTTCCTGAAATCCTGGCGAGTCCACGGCGACCACGGTGAACGAACTAAAAATTGTGGCCGAAGCCACAACGGCCACGGTAAACTATCTAAAAACCACAATGAACGACCTAAATACCACAGTAAACGACCTAAATACCACAGTGAACGACCTAAATACCACAGTGAACGACCTGAATACCACAGTGAACGACCTAAATATCACAGTGAACGACCTAAAAACCACAGTGAACGATCTAAATACCGCAGTGAACGACCTAAATACCACAGTGAACGACCTAAAAATGGGGGCGTGGCCCACGGTTAATGACCTAAAATGGCCATAAACGTAAAATTACCCCATGCAATCAATGTTCGTTGTTTACGCGTACGTTGCCGCGCTCGTTGGGAAATTACCTAAGAGCCGTTTGAAAATTCTCTCATTTTAAATTTTTTTTTAAATTTTCGCCTTGGTGTTGAAAATACTTATTCGTCGATTTTTAAAAAAAAATATTATTTACGCATTATATAGGAAAGCCAATTACAAAATGATTTTGAGACCGCCAATAGCCAGGCGCCCCGGTTTGAGAGCGGGCGTCACTGCCTGATTTATCTTATTTTCTCTTTGAGCATAATTTATGTTAGTGCAATTTCTCCAATTTCAGCCGTGATGTCCGTTTCGCCGACTGCAGTCGCCGACGAGCCCGACTCCGCTCCCTACGATGGCAGCTTTATCAGACCTCCCGAACAGGACAATTCGTGAGTTTTCGCCAATTTGTTTAATTAAACTTTAAATAATTAATTATTAAGCCTCTGATCTGAAAATTAAACTACAAAGCGTCATGTTTATCTAATAATCGCTAAATTCCAGCAACGCCCGTATAAAATCTCCAAAGACGAACAAGGACGTCTCCATCGGCGCTATGTCAGATCACCCCGTTAGTGAGTATTTCCTTCTTTTAAACCTAATTTAGCCAATTTAGATACCAAAGCCGCCGGAAAGAAGAATAGAAAGCGCGGCCGCAGTCTTTTCCCCGTCCAGGGCGGGTGCAGCCAGCGCTGCCACGAGGCATTGAGGGTTTTGAGGTAATTTCCAGGGCAAAAGCGGCTATAATTATGAATTTAGCGACGAGAACGCGGAATTGAAGGGGAAAGTGGATGAGCATCTGAAAGGGGAGGAGCGCATGATGGGCGGTACGGTTCTTTCCCTTCTCTATTCAGAATATGCTATTTTCAGTGGCGGAGAAGCAGAAGATGGACTTGGAGAAGCAGAGGAGGGAGCTGGAGAAGCAGAACGTGGAGATCATTCAGTGGAAGGAGAAGAACAGACAGGAGATAGCGAAAAAGGAGGAATACAAGACGAAGGTCAAGGAATTCTTCAAGGAGAACGAGGATCTGAAGAAGGACCTGGCCGAGGCTAGGAGGAAACTCGATAGGTGTAGGTTTTTTTTGTGAATTAAAGCCGCTTTTAGCAACCAAAGGCCGCTTGACCTTCTTTGTGAATCAAAAGTCGGTATTAAACAACCTTTTATATTGTTTGATGTGTTTGTTTCAGTCACGGAACGAGTGCTCGAGAATCGACAGCAGCAGAGCTTCCGTCCATCTGAAGAAGTGACGACCGTGAAGGAGGATGTAGCCCGTCTGCAGAAGGAACTGAACGAGAAGACCGCTCTGCTGAATGATGCTGAAGCAACCCTCAAGGCCAGCGAGGCTGAACTGTTCGCGAAGACCCAGCAGCTCAAGGAGATGACCGGAAAGCGAGACGAGGCGAAGAAAGAGGTGAAGGCTCTGCAGGAGAAGTTGGAGCATCTGAAGAAGGAGAATGGAGATAGGTATTGTATTTCTAACCTGCCTTTTTTTTGCTTTTTTTCGTTATGGAAGCCGATCAACAAAGAAATGTTTTCAGTGTCCTTCTGGGTCTCTGCCGAAAGGTGGACGAGCTTCAGAAGACGGTGGAGAAGAAGGAGTTGGAGCAGGAGGAGAGCCTCCAGGCGAAGATCGAGCAGTTGGAGGCCACTTTGGCCAAGAAGGACAAGGAAATGGAGAGAAAGGAGTTGGTTACAATGGGTTTGAAGGTCTAATTTTGTTTCAGCACATCTATCCATCAATTGGCCAAGTTGCTCGATGAGATCAAGGACATTCAAGGTTAGTCTCTCATCACATAGAGAGAATCAGAGAGAGAGAAAGAGAGAGAGAGAGAGAGAGAGAGAAACAACTCGAAACAGAAACAATTAATTTTCCAGAGGAGAAGTCGAATGAATGTGTTTCCCCTCATGTGGTAAAGAAGGGCAGGAAGAGGGACCGGTGGAATTCTAAAGCACTATTTGTGGACTCCTTTCGTTTAGGGATCTCAACTCGAAGACAGACGCCTCTGCTCCCGACGATGCTAATAGAGTCGCTAGGTCTTCTACCTCTGGTCGGCATTCATTTTCCTCTAAAATTCATAGGTTTCTTTAGAGACTATACAGATGCCCGTGCAATCGGCGAATGAGGAACATGTTGTGAAGCAGGAAGTTGTGGATCAGGACGAGTGCGATGACTCGGCGAAGAGGTTGGCTTCATGGCTGAAATCTCCAATATTTAGCAATCTGCGGGCTAGCCCGAACTCATTCTTTAATTGGCGGGTTAATTTCCTTACTTTAGGTCTAAGCCCGTGCCTGAAGAGGAGGGAATCGGCGAGAGATATCCCAGGAGGTCGAAAAGGGCGAGGAGGGCCTGAAACCGCCTGGTCTCCGAAGGACCGACTGTAGATTCTCCCCCGTTCTTTTGTCATTCCATGTTCGGCGGGAGATTCTCCCACGTTGTTGTCCATTTTGTCATTCTTTTTCTGTTGAGGTTACCTTCTTTTTCACCGTCGTTGTACACTTGTAAAGTTACATGTTGATAAAACAGTTGTGGGCTTTTGACTATTCTAAATTGTGGTTATTTTCCTTAATATTCTGAAATTGACCTTATGTTTCTTTCCAAACTCTAAGGAATTTAGTGATAATGTCCCAGTCTCCGAGCGCCGACGAAGACTCCCACCGCGAAGGCGACGACAAGTGTACCTGCGATGGCTGCTATTTCACGCCCCGCGGAAAGGAATTTTCGTGAGTTTTCAGAAATTTGGTCGTTTCGGGCTGGCATGACCTCCTATTAATCCTCTTTGACTCTTATTTTTCTTAAATTAATAATTCCAGCTATATTCGTATCGATTGCAAGAAGAACGAGGAGTACCGCTGCATCGAAGCCAAAGAACTCTACGTCAAATGCAACTTTTGCAATTTGGAGCACGGCGTTAGTGAGTTTTCTTTATTTTGCCGCCGAATTTAGTAATTTTAGATACTCACGTGCTTGAGACGAAGAATGGACAGCGGATCTACGGTTTTTCGGTCGAGCAGTTGGAGGCCACTTTGGCGAAGAAGGACGAAGAAATTGCGAATAGCCAGTTGGTTCTAATGGATTTAGAGGTCTAATTGTGGTTATAGCGCATCGATTCGTCAGCTGACCGAGTTGCTCCATGCGGCGAAAGAGGCTGAATTGGTGGATCGAGGTGAGAAAGAGAGAGAAAAAATTAACCCAGATTTGCAGAGGAGACCTCGGGTGATGTGACCCCTCCTGTCGTGAAAAAGTCGAGAAAGAGGAGGATGGACCCTAACGAAGAGGCCTCGGAAGCCGGCGGAGTGGATCTTGCCGGAAATGAAGGCAGCGGAGGACACAGGGATCTCACTTCCGACTCCTCTCACCCCGATGACGCGGCTGTCTCCAACCGAGAGACCAGGTCCTCCACCTTCGGTACCATTTTATGGGGTTATTTATGGAGCACTGTGTTCAGAGAGGCTTCATGAGAGATTTCTGATGCTCAAGACGCCCGTTGAATCGATGGACGAGGAAGAGGTCGTGAAGGAGGAGATGGCGGATGAGGACCAGGGCGAAGATTCGGCGGAGAGGTGGGTTTCTGATGCCTTCAGCTATATTCTCTCTCTCTCTCTCTCTCTCTCTCTCGCGGATATATCCTCAATTTAGACTGACGGCTGCCCCAGAGACGGAGGAAATCGACGATCGAGACCCTAGGAATGCGAAGAGGGCGAGAAGGGGCTGAAGTCCTGCTCTCCGGAAAGCCGCCTGTAGATTCTCCCTCTTTTTGCCATCCTATGTTTGGCAGAAGATTTTCCCACTTTTTTGTGCATTTTATCCCTCTTGTGATTTTAATCGATTTGTCACTGTCGTTGTGAATTTTGTAAAGTTTAAGTTTGATAAAGCGGTTGTTTCTTTTCGCATATTCTGAAAGTGTGGTTATTTCCTTCGCTATCCTGAAATTGATCTGTTGTTTCTTTTCAAACTCTCTGGAATTTAGTGATAATGTCCCAGTCGTCGTCTTCAGGCGCCGAAGAGGACCTCGTCGACCCCTACGATGACAGCTTCTTCACGCCCCTCGAGGGATATTCGTGAGTTTTCTTATTTATTTTTTTTTTAATTTGGGTAATTTAAATCTTCATTTCCCTGTAAATTGGACGAATTTGCATACGAAATCACATTTTTATCCTCGAAATGTTACAATTCCAGCTACGTGCGGATCAACTGCGTGGAGCAGAAGTACGATCGCATCAGCACCGATGACCTCGGCGAAACACGTCATTGGAGGTTGGTTTCTTCATTTTGCATCAGAAACTGCCCTTTTTAGACGATAAAGAGATCGAAACGAGGAATGGACAGCCTGTCTACATGACCTATCCCATCGAAGAGACGGCCAGTCGCTGGTTCAAGAATTTGAAGAGATTGAGGTAATTTCTGGGGCAAAAGCGTCTTCAAATTGGAATTCAGCGATGAGAATGAGGAATTGGGAGAACTGCGGACGATTGTGGAGGAGCTCAAGGGAGAGAAGGAGCGGCTGGAGAAGTGTAAGTTCTCTCTCTCTCTCTCTCTCTCTCTCTCTCTCTCAATACCCTAATTTCAGCGGCAGAGGATCAGAACACGGAGGTCAACCGTTTGAAGGCAGAGGCCCGTCGTCAGCACAAATTCGGCACCGAGAGAAACACGCTGCTAGAGGTTGAGAGGGAGAAAAAGGACAAGTACAAGACGCGGTACAACGGTGTCCAGAAGGAGAAGGAGATGTTGAAGATGGAGCTGGAGGAGGCTAATGAGCAACTGGGGAAATGTAAGCTTAAAAAGCGGCCTTAGGTTACCAGAAAAACAACCTTATGTTGTCAAAAAAAGCGGTCCAAAGTTACCAAAAAAGCCGAAATTATTGCCTGTAAACCTTTGTTATTCCAGGTGAGGCGCAGAAGGCCGAGGAATTCGCGAGTCTCGAAGAGAATATCGCCCGTTTACAGAAGGAATCAAACGAGAAGACGACTTTCCTGAAGCAGGCGGAGAAGGTCCTGAAAGCCAACGAAGTCGAACTCCACGCGAAGATCCAAGAGCTGGCGGAGGTGACGGGAAGGCTGCAAGATTCGAAAGAGGCTCTCGATGGGATGCAGAAGAAGGTGGAGGTGTTGGAGAAGAATGAAGAAAAGCTGAGGAAGGAACACGAAGATAGATCGGCGGAGGATCAGAGACGCCTGCAGGAGTACAAGGAGATCACGGAGGATTTGATGAAGATGGTGAAGACGAGGGATCAGGAATTGAAGCGAATGAAGGCCGAGAAGGAGAAGGATCGATCGGATAGGTACTTTTGATCTATTCGCTTTTCCCTGCAAAATACATTGTTTCAGGGATCTTCGCGCCCTGTGCCAAAAGATAGAGAAGATGGAGAAGACTGTAGAGAAACGGGAGAGGGAGCACGAGGTGAGTCTCCAGGCGAAGGTGGAGCAGTTGGAGGCCGCTTTGGCGAAGAAAGATGAGCAAATAGCGGATAACCTGTTGGTTTCGATGGATTTTAAGGGTTAAAGTGATTGGAATTGTAGGACTACTATTCGTCAGTTGAGTGAGTGTCTTCATTCGGCCCACAAGGGTCAGTCGTCGGAAGGAGGTGAGAGAGGGAGAGAGAGTAAACCCCTGTTTTCAGAAGAGACCTCGATTGATGTGACCGCCTCTTCTCCTAGGAATTTGACGAAGAGAAGGATTGACCCTCACGAAGAGACCATCTCAGAAGGCGAAGGAGAGGAAACCTCCCAAAACCAAGACAACGGAGGAGATAGCTATCCAGATGCGACCGACTATTCGGATCACTCCAGCCGACGATCCAGGTCCCCTAACTGGGGTAGCTAGCTGCCTTTATTCTTCCGTAATATGCAAATATCTTCAGATGAGCTTCATGAGAGAATTCTGAGGCTTCAGAAGCCCCGACAGAGGTCCGTGGAATTGGTGGAGGAGCTGATTTTGAAGGATGAGATTGTGGACGAGGACGAATGCGTGGAGATGTGGGTTTAATTTGCTATTAACCTGGCTAACCCGATTCTATTCCACAAAAATCCTTAATTTAGGCACACGGCTTCCCCGGAAGAGGAGAAAGTCGTCGAGCGAGATCCTAGGAAGGCGAAGAGGGCGAGGAGGGGCTGAACCGCATGGACTCGGAAGGGCCGATAGTAGATTCCCCACGTTTTTGTTAATTTTCTCACTCGTTGTTGTTGGTTTTCCCCGATTGTGACTTTTTGAAAGTTGATTGCGATAAACCGGTTCTTTGATTTCGAGGAGTGCGGAGGAATTGGGTCTAATACCCTGTTTTTCTTTGGAAAACAATTGGTTCTCGAAGACGACTTCTTACTGAATATTCCACTGCGTTATTCGGATTGAGTTTCACGATGCAACATGCCAAAATTGTTCTAAGGATAATACTGTTTTGGACCTTATCAGCTAAAAGTAAACCAAATTCTTCTTGGGAGCAAATTTTTCAAAAGTTGGTGGGTCTCGCCACGATATCCGATGGTCCTGACACGATGGATCGATGCTGTTCAAACTCCCCCTTTTTGAATTTTGCCAGCATTTTTCCCAGAGTTTTTACTTTATTACTAAAATAAAATAATGTTTTTAAATTTATTATTTCACAATTTGAATTTCTTAAATTTCAGTGAGAATGTCCCATCCGCCGTCTATTGACGCCGGCGAGGACGACGAGTACTTTGTCCATGGAGAGGACTGTACCTGCGATGGCTGCTTTTACAATCCCCGCGGAAATGGACATTCGTAAGTTTTCATGAATTGAGATATTTTAAAATAAGAAATGCTCTTTTCTCCTCAAGATCGATAAATTTCAGCTGTGTCCGTATCACATGCCAGGATAATGAGAAGGACGTCTGGATCGATGCCGACGACCTCTTCGTCAGATGCAAATTCTGTTGGAAGGACCACGCCGTTAGTGAGTTTTCCCCTCGGTTTTGCATCTGAAATTAACCAATTCAGCTTCGAAAGTGATCGAAACGAGAAATGGAATTCCGGTCTACACCACTTTCCAGTTCTTCGGCGGATTCCACAACCGCTGCCGTCAGAAAATTAACAGATTGAGGTATTTCTAGGGCACAAGCGGCTGGAAATCGGAATTTAGTCGTGAGAATGAACAATTGAGCGGATTATTGACGGATGTGGACAGAATCAAAGAGGAGAAGGATCATCTGGCGAAGGGCTAGTTCTCTCTCTCTCTCTCTCTCTCTCTCTCTCCTTTCTTTCTCTCTAAGTCCATTACTTTCAGTGACAGAGGATCTGAAGACGAAGCTCAATCAGTGCAATGAAGAGCTGCGGCTGCAAATCGACAAAAAGGAGAACTACAAGATGAAGGTCGACTTCTACTTCGGCAGGAATAAGACGCTCTCGGATGCTAACGAGGCACTCGAGAGATGTAGGCCACACCCTCTCAGATGCAGTGTTCTGATCCATTTCGCTTCAGCTGCGGCAGAGAAGAGCAAGGAATTCACCAAATTGGAGGAGAATGTGGCCCATCTGCAGAAGCAGGTCAATATCTGCTCCAACGAAAACGAGGTGCTGCAGTACGAGCTGACGGAGGCTAAGGAGAAGCTCAGAAAATGTAGGTACTCGTTTCTAGGCTCTTGAACCTCTTTTGTTTTAGCTACCGCACAGAAGAGTGAGGATTTGACGAACTTGCAGAAGAAAGTCGCCCGTCTGGAGAAGGAATCGAACGAGAAAGCCGATCTGCTGAAGAACGCGGAGAAGGACCTCGAGGCCACCAAGGCAGACCTTCTGGCGAAGGACAAACAGCTGGCGGAGATGACGGAACAGTGGGACGATGCGAAGGAGGAGGCGGAGGAGCTGCAGAAGAAGCTGAAGGCAGAGAATGGAGAGGGATCGAAAGAGGAGAAGAAGCGACTGGAGGAGTACAAGAAGTTCACGGAGGATTTGATGAAGGAGCTGCAGACGAAGGACCAGGAATTGAGGAGAATGGCGGCGGGGAAAGAGGAACATCCGAAGACGGCGCACAAGGAGGATAGGTCTCATAGGTATATTTACCCAGATTTCGTGAAGAAGACAACATGATAATTTATCGGTTCAGTGACCTTATCGCCCTGTGTCAGAAGGTGGATGAGCTGCAGAAGACGGTGGAACGGAGGGAGAAGGAGCAGGTGGAGAGTCTCCAGACGAGGATCGAACAGTTGGAGGCCACTTTGGCTAGGAAGAACGAGGAAATGACGAAGAAGGAAGAGGAATTAGCGAATAGCCAGTTGGTTTGATTGGATTTAAGGGTCTAATTGTGATTACAGCACTTCTATCCATAAATTGACTGAGTTGCTCCACACGCTCCGTGAGGCTACATCGGTAAAAGGAGGTAAGGAGAGAGAGAGAGAGGGAGAGAGAGAAAGAGAAACCACATCTTTCAGAGGAGACTTCCAGTGAAGCGGCCTCCCCTCCTGTGATGAAGAAGGCAATCAAGAGGAGGATGGACTCTAACGCTGAGACCTCCTCGGATGCCGGTGTAACGGATTCCTCCGGAAACAACGACATCGGAGGTCACAGGTGATTCTGAAGGTGACATTGCCAAATCGCCTCATTCAGGGTTGGGTTAGTGTCCCTCTTATGAAATATGGAGGTGTCTTTAGAGGAGTTCCAGGAGAGATTTCTCAGGCTTCAGGAGCATGGACAAATGCCCATGGGATCGGTGAATGAGGAGAAGGTCGTGAAGGAGGAGATTATGGACGAGGATGAGGGCGAAGATTCGGCGAAGAAGTTGGTTTTTGTCTTCGATGACTTTCGAGAATAACTGGGCTAGACAAGTCTTGCTCCACGAAACTCCTCAATTTAGTCACGTGGCTGCCTCGGACACGGAGGAAGTCGTCGAGCGAGATCCCAGGAAGGCGAAGAGGACGAGGAGGGGCTGAAGCCACTTGGTCTCCGAAGGACCGACTGTAGCCGCCTACTATACTACCGATATTCCTACCTTTTTATACTTCGATCTTTTTTGTTGTGTTTTGATCGCTTTTTTGTTGTGTTTTGATCAAATTGGCCACTGTCGTTGTACATTTTTGATGTTTTATTTTGACAATTATTTTGATAATAAAGCGGTTTTCTCCTAACGAAGGAACTACATGAGTAATCAAAATCGGGCGATTAGGCGGGGTGGAGGACCCAAATAGCTACCGAAACGCGTTTTCAGAAAGTGCCAACACGGCTCCGTTTTCGAGAAAATTAGCATTTTCAAATTTGCGTGGATTTTCGCGGCCTAGATGCATTAGGTCCCGACACGATCTCCCTCCGGATAAGGCCAGGCGCCGGTTTGACTAGACCATTCTAGGAGCCGCCCGTTCCCTCATTCCATTTTCTTTTCTCGTTTTCTGTTTGGTTGTATCTGTTTTTGCTGTTAAAATTCGTAAAAAATATTGTAAAAACTGCCCGTCAGTTTTTGAGCCCGAATGCCTAGAGTTTTGTTTCTGATTGTTGATTGCGTCAGATTGTCATTTCCTTGATGTTCTCGCTGATTCTGGAATAGTGCTATGCTTCGTCTCGTTAAGAATGATTCACGGCTTGTTATTCAGCATGCAGTCGCTGTTTTGCAGTTGGAAAATCGAAATTTTTAGTGATTCAATAATTTAGTGTTTTGTTCAATCTATGTTCTACTTGTTGATCCTTTGTATATTTTTTAATCTACGATTTCAGGAAAATGGGTGATATAGACGCGGAGCTGCGTCGATACAGAGTGGATCTCTACTCGATCGCCATGGGCTTTCCGGAGCCAGGATCAGCCTACAAACTAAGAATGACTTTCGAGTGAGTTCCTTAGTTTTATATGGATATTTATTCTAATCGGTTTTAAATGAATACTAATGGCTGCTTGTTCAGAGACGACTTCGGCGACGAGGTCCCCTTCAGGAAGTTCGGCTACATGAACTTCGATGCCTTCCTCAACGACCACCCCACTCTGGAACGCGTCATGGTCGAGGGAAAAATCTGCTATCGCGCGAAGTTCGTTCACTTTTGGTTTAAAATGAAATCAACGATTTTAGGATGTCCGAACGCTCGGCCGAAATCCAGGAGCTGGTCGCCCGTCAGAAGAAAAAGAAGAGGAGGAACGGCAAGAAGCCTGCGCCATTCCAGCGCAACGTCCCGAACAGGAGTTTCCAAGGAAGACCGCCGGTTCGTTCGCCCTGGGAGGAGATCTAGGTGTGTCTAGGTCCGCGGCGCTCCGCAGTTCGGCAACAACAACTACAATCAGAGGAGCTTCCGCGGAGCCTCCTCCGGATTCGCTGGAGGAAGGGGAGGAACTGCCCCTGGATTCGCCGGAGGAAGGGGAGGAGCTACCCCTGGATTCGCCGAAGGAAGGCCTACCCCTCAGACTGGATTCGCCCGTTCATCGTTTTCTACCTTGCCTAAGCAGTGGCCCACTCCTGTAAGTAATTTGACGTTTGTTGTACAGTTGTGATAGTTTTGACTCATTTTGTCGATCATGTGTTATCATTTTTCATTTTCAGCACACTCGTCAGTTCGGTGGATTCGGAACGAGCAGCGGTGACTTCGGAACGAGGAGTGGTGGATTTGGAGCGAGCAACAGTGGATTTGGAGCGAGACCGGGCGCGCCGCATCTGCATCCGTCACCATCCGCTCCAACTCTGCAGCCCACTCCCATCGTCGGTCGTAACGTCTATACGCCTATGGAAGCTGGAGGAGTAAGAAACCGCTTGTTCTCTAATAATCTCCCATTTAGCCCGCGGCTGGCAAGGCGCGAATCATCGCTGCGCTAAAGAAGTGCCAGGGCAAGGCCACCCTCACGAAGCTGAACTACTGCTACCAGCAGCTGTACAACACCCAGCTCGACGCCAACGAGATGCAGAAGTTCTTCTCGACCAAGAACTTCGCAGCCATCCACAGGGACTGGCTCTCCGGGGAGATGGACTTGAACCCGGACCCCAGCGGTCAGTGGGTGTTCATGTCCAAGGAGATCGCCAAGCAACAACAAGGTATATCCGCTATTGTAAATTGTGTTCATGGCTATTTTAGAATGGGCCGCCGCACACAAGAACCTGACCGTCGATAGCACTCGCCCGAAGTGGGACAAGCCGACGGTGAAGGAGCTCTTCGACAAGGTCGTCGCCATGCTGGTCAACATGTACCCGGAGCCTCTTCAAGTGGGTTTCATTTTCTACCAAGAACCTCGATGTCCTTCGGAAGAAAAGCAATCGTTTTGTTTCAGATCAGCCAGATGTCCGAGATTTACAAAAGGGCTCACGGCGTCCAAGTCAATACAATGGACCTGTACTGCAAGACATGGGAGGACCTTGTCACCGGCATATTCCGGGACAAGATGGCCCTCAAACCCGATGGAGTGGGTTCATCTCTGGCGAATTTTTCTATATTTCCACTTTAGACCGTCGTACTTTCGGATAAGGCTGTGCGAGACAACGGTCTCACGGCGACTGCTGCGCCAGTTACAGCCCACGCGACAATCAAGCGAGTGACTGCGGACGACCTGGGACTGGAATACTCGGACGACTCCGAGTCGGATGGAGATGAGGACGACAGCACTTCCAACTGTAAGGATGCCCTGTTCCCTCTTTAATTATAATGATGCTAGGCTCGAACAACACCGTCTCCAGCAATGCGCCGACTCCCCAGAAGAATTCTTCCGCACAAGGCAGCACCTCCTCCTTTCAGTCTGCCCAACCGCGTGAAGAAAGCGTCTTCGATAGACCTAGCTTCTTCAACAGACTCACCAGCGGTTCGTTTATTCATCTACCGGAATTAACCCTATAGCAGGTGAAAACAGGAAGCCGCCGACTCTTGGCCCAACAGCGTCTCTCTTCCCCTCCGTGAAGGAAATGGAGGACAGTCTGAAGGCCTTCATGCCGAAGAAAGACGCTCCCTTCGTCGCCAGTGTACGTTTGACTATCCAAATTCTTACTGTATTCTTTCCGGGGTGCCACCTTCGGTCGTCAAGGATTCACGGACAGTCGCAGCGTCTTCGACGATCTCTGGAATCTGCACAAGACCACTCCCAATCATCAGGTTTATTACTTCCCTCCTTTTCTAGTAATCCTTTATTTTCAGAAGTAATCGAACCACCTACACTCTTAAGCCTGGGTACTGCTGATGCTGTTACCAAGATCGTGGAGAATCCCGCGGACGCCTTTTGAGTCTACACTGTGGTATTGTTAGATAGAGACTTTATTCGTTCACGGTCTTTTACGTATTTGTCTGATTAGACGGCAATAAAGAGATCATCACAAATTGTTCTTCTGAATTCTCCTATTCTCTGCAACCGCACTTCCACCAGACAGGCACACATGTAGTCCTCCTGGACCATACTCACTGAATCCTCTCAATCAGACTGTCTCTCACGCTCTCACTCGGAACAGGGATTCTATCTCTCTTTAGTGAGGTGAATAAGAAACAGTAGATCGAAAACGGAGCCGTGTTGGCACTTTCTGCAAACGTGTTTCGGTAGCTATTTGGGTCCTCCACACCGCTTAATCGCCCGATTTTGATTACATCAAGACGGGTTCATGTAGTTCCCTCGTAAGAAGTACTTGCTTCATTAATTTTATTTTTTGTTCGAATTTTGTGTATTCATGGCGGGTACAAAACATTTTTTTTCTTGTTACACTACTTTTAAAAAAAACAATCGATTTATCTACAGTGGCCACAGTGAGCGACCTAAAAACCACAGTGAACGACCTAAAAACCACAGTGAACGACCTAAAAACCACATTGATCGCTGCGCAATGTCCAGTGGTCTCGACGCGATTGAATTGTGGGAAAGTCCTTTTCGAATCTTTCACCGAGTTCGCATACTTTCCTGATGCTTTCCGGAAAGCTGCTGGAATTCCAGCTCCTCTTCTATTTTCAATATTTAATTTATTTATTTTTCAACAAATAATTTTTTTTCCAGTTTTAATGCTTCGGTCGCGATTTCTAGACGCCAGTGGGGTCCACGGAAAGGATTGTCCCTGCCAGGACTGCTTCTACCGTCATCGTGAAGGATTTTCGTAAGTTGTTTTCAACAATTGGGATATTTCGGGCCGGTGCTGCCTTAGAAGGTCTTTTTTATTTGAACAGTTGGCACGGAAACGTTCTTTTCTTTCCAAAATTGATATAATTCAGCTGCGTGCGTATCACTTGCATGGGAAACGTGAAGGACGTCTGGATCGATGCCGCTAACCTATTATTCGTCGAATGCGGAAAGTGCAATAAGGTCCACGCCGTTCGTAAGTTTGTTTTCTCTTTTTTTTTCTTCTTCTAAAACTAACCATTTTAGAAGACCGCGTAGTCCAAGTGGTCAATGGACAGCGGGTGTGCAGCACTTTTCCACCCTCGGGAGGGTTCTACAATCGTTGCCACAAGGAATTTAAGAGGTTGAGGTAATTTTAGGTTAAAAGCGGCTTATATTCGGAATTTAGTGAAGAGAATGAGAAGTTGAGAGTACTTCTGAAAACGACCAGGGATGGGCTTCTAGCGGCGGAGAAGCGACGACTGGAGCAGTGTGGGTTCTCTCTCTCTCTCTCTCTCACTCACTCACTTTCTCTCTCTAATTATTAATTTAGTTATTTTAGTAATTAACTTACTTCCAGTGGCAGAGGAGCAGGTATACAAAACCAAGTTCGTCGACAACGTCTTGGAGAACGAGGCGATGAAGATGGAGCTAAAGGCGGCTAAGGAGAAGCTGGGGAAATGTAGGCACATACTTAATTTTATGTAGAATTCTTTTTATAGACCTTTTAAAAACATTAAATTTCAGGCATGGCTGAGGAAAATTCCGATTTGCTGAAGGACGTGGAGATGGCCCTCGAAGCTAGACAGACCGAACTTGTCTCTAGCCAGCAACAGCTGGTGGAGATGCGGAACGAGGCCCTGAATCAGATGAAGCAGATGGAGGTGTTGAAGGAGAATGGAGCGGAGGATAAGAGACGACTGGAGGAGTACAAGGAGCTGATGGGGGGAGTGCTGGAGCAGCTGAAGACGAAGGATCAGGAAGTGAAGAGAATGAAGGAGCATGGAATGCAGAGGTTTCTTTGGATATGTTTAAATTAGAATGGTTCTTTCAGTGATGTTATCGCCCTGCTGCAGAAGATTGAGAAGAATGCGGAGAGGAGGGAGAAGGTAGAGCGGTTGGAGGCCCTTTTGGTCAAGAAGGACGATGAAATAGCGAAGAGCCTGTTGGTTTCAACTAATTTAGAGATCTAATCACAATTGCAGGACTATTATTCGGCAGTTGAGTGAGTGGCTCCATGCGACCCGCGAGTCTGAATCGGCGGATGGAGGTGAGAGAGAGAGAGAGAGATGAAGCCTCATTTTCAGAGGAGATATCGACTGCTTTGGCCTCCCCTCCCGTGGTGAAGGAATCGAGGAAGAGGAGGATGGACTCTTACGAAGAGACCATCTCCGAGACTGGAGGAGAGACCACATCACAAAATCAAGACAACGGAGGACACTTGGATCTCAATCCGGAAGCGACGGTCTCCTCCCGCCCCATCGATACCTCCTGCCGTGATGCAAGGTCCCTCACCTTGGGTAGGTTCTTGATTCATCCGCAGTATGCAATAATCTTCAGAGGAGCTCCAGGAGAAGTTTCTGAGGCTTCAGCAGCCCAGCCCGATGCCCGTCGAATCGAGTGAGGACGTGGATGAGGTGCAGATTGTGAAGGTGGAGATGGCGGATGAGGATCACGGCGGAGGTTCGATGGAGAGGTGAGTTTTCCGAATTACTTGAGATATTTACGGGCTGGCCTGACCATACTATGTTGAAATCTTCAATTTAGACCCACCCCGGAGACGGAGGAAGTCGTCGAGCCGGACACCATGAAAGCGAAGAGGGCGAGGAGGGGCTGAAGCCGCGTGGTCTTCGACGAACCGATCGCAGATCTCCCGACGTTTTTATCTTTGATGTTTTATTTTTTTATTATTGGGTTTTAATTGCCAGATTGTCACGTTGTACATACAGATTATTACTGGTTCTGTATATTTCTGATGTTTTTTTTTAATAAGTATTATGATAATAATAAACGGTTATTTATTTTCCATATTTAGCAGAGGAATAACAATCTAGAATAATGGTCATAACCTGGAAAAATTGCGAATATCTCAAGGAATTTCTGAAAGACAAGAAACTCAATTTTCTGATTAAGGAGAGGTTGGGTCCCACCACGAAAAGTGGCTCACGATCTCGCTGTAATTGAATTCCTTCCACAAATTTGACTTTTACTGATTTAAATTGAAATTCTCTCCTTTTTCTATTTTGAAAGTAAAAGTTCTCCGCAATATTCTCTATTTTCAGCGATAATGTCCCAGTCGTCGTCTCTAGACGCCGACTTCCGTCATAAAGCGGACTGTCCCTGCGATAACTGCTTTTTCAGACCCTGCAGACCGGGATTTTCGTAAGTTTGTTTGTATATTTATCAAATCAACCTGCAAAACATCTTTTTCCCTTAAAAATCGATAATTTTCAGCTACGTTCGTGTGAATTGCCAGAATAAAGTGAAGTACTTCTACATCGCCCCCACTACCCTCTTCGTCAGATGTGACATTTGCAATTTGGACCACGCCACTCGTAAGTTGTTTCTTGTCCTTTTAAATCTTACTTGATAATTTAGAAACCCACGTAGTCGAAACGAGAAATGGAATGCCGGTCTTCGGCACGTTTGCCTTCGTTGGAGGGTTCTACAATCGCTGTCGCAAGGAATTGATCAGATTGGGGTAAATCTAGGGCAAAAGCGGCTGAAAATCGGAATTTAGTAATGAGAATGAGAAATTGAGAGGAATTCAAACGGTCGCGGATGAGCTCCTGAGGGAGAGGGACAAACTGGTGGAGGGTGGGTTCTCTCTCTCTCTCTCTCTCTCTCTCTCTCTCTCTCTAACTTTCCTACTTTCAGTGACAGAGGAGCAGAAGAAGGCAATCATTCATTACCGCGACGTCGAAAAGTTCGCCGAGGAGAGAAGCGAGTCTCTGGAGCAGGAGGTCAGGAAAAAGGAGGCATACAAGTCGAAGCTCAACCACTGTTTCTCGGAAATTGGCGATCTGAGGAAGGCACTGGCAGAGGGTAAGGGGGGACTTGAATTTTTGCCACTTGGTTTGTTTCTGAGAACAATTTTCTATCTCAGAACATTCTTTCAGCCACGGCACGCAAGAGTGAGGAATCCACGAGCCTCGTGGAGAATGACGTCCGTCCGCAGATGCCAGTCAGCGACTCCCACAACGAGCATGAGACGATTAGGAAGGAGCTGGTGGATGCTAAGGAGACACTGGGGAAATGTAATGCTGATTCCTACTGTAGACCACCGTGGTTATTTCAGGGTTGGAGCAGAAGACCGATGAATTCACAAAAATCACCCAGGATGTCTCCACTCTTCAGAAGGTCTCGGAGGGAAATGCCGATTTGCTGAAGATGGCGGAGCAGGTCCTTGAAGCAACCAAGGCCGAATTCATCATGAAGGACAAACAGCTGGCGGAGATGACGGAACAGTGGGACGATGCGAAGGAGGAGGCGGAGGAGCTGCAGAAGGAGGTGCAGGAGCTGAAGGAGAGTGGAGTAAGATCGAAAGAGGACAAGAAGCGGCTGGAAGAGTACAAGGAGCTGATGGAGCGAGTGCTCGAGCAGCTGAAGACGAAGGACCAGGAAGTGAAGAGAATGAAGGAGCATGGATCTCAGAGGTACTTTTCACCTACTTCGCTTTTCCCTTAATTGATATGCAATTGAAATCTTTCAGTGACGTCCTCGCCCTGCTGCAGAAGATTGAGAAGACTGTGGAGAGGAGGGAGAGGGAGCAAGAGGAGAGCCTCCAGGCGAGGGTCGAGCAGTTGGAGGCCACTTTGGCGAAGAAGGACGAGGAAATTGCGAACAGCCAGTTGGTTCCAATGGTACTGAAGGTCTAATTTCTGTTTTCAGCACTGCTATTCGTCAGTTGAGCGAGTGTCTCCATGCGGCCCACAAGGCTGAGTCGTCTGATGGAGGTGAGAGAGAGGAGGGAAAGGGAATAGAGATAAAGCCCCATTTTCAGAGAAGATCGTGAATTATTCCCCCTCCCCTCCAGCGGTGAAGTCGAGGAAGAGGAGGATGAAACGTCACGACGACACCGTCTCTGAAGGCGAGGGAGAGAATTCCTCTCAAAATCTCAATTCGGCGGCGAGGGCCTCCTCCCGTCATTCCGATGCCTCCAGCCGTGACTCAAGGTCCCTCACCTTGGGTAGGTTCTTGATTCATCCGCAGTATGCAAATATCTTCAGAGGAGCTCCAGGAGAAGTTTCTGAGGCTTCAGCAGCGCAGCCCGATGGCCGTGAATTCGATGGATGACGAGAAGGTTGTGAAGGAGGAGATCGTGGATGAGGGCGAGGATTCGGTGGAGAGGTAATTACTTTAGCCGTCTCCAGCCTGGCCCGGTCTTCTTCCACAAAAATCCTCATTTTAGACCCACACCTTCCCCGGAAGTGGAGAAAGTCGTCGAGAGGTATCCCATTAGATCGAAGAGAACGAGGAGGGGCTGAAGCCGCATGGTCTCCGCATGACCGCTAGTAGATTCTCCCTCGTTTTTTTGTTATTCGATGTTCAGTAGCAATTTTCCCAGTTTTGTCCATTTTGTACCTCTTTCTCGCCGATTTTTCACTGTCGTTGTGGTTATTTCAAGTTGTATTTTTATATAAAGCAGTTTTTTTGTCGTTCATATCCAAATATTGGGATTGTACCGTTAAAAACTACTTGAACGCATTACGAAGAGGGAATCGAAAGCAAGTAGGATCTGTTTAATGGACGAGGTACCGAAGATAGCGCCTCGTTTTAGTTTTTCGGATAAAAACCACGGTGAACGAAATAAGCCCGGCGAGGCCACAGCGGCCTCAGCGATCCTTAAAGTCCTGGCCACAGCTAGCCACACTCCATAAGTCAAACTCCAAAACACCAATTTTGGGCGCGAAAATAGAAATTTGAATATGCTGGGCGCGAAAAATCTCGCGTGGCAATCAATGCTCAATTATTTTAACGGCTCTTTTTCGGTTTGACCCTATTTTTACTCTATATTAATATTGGTAGATGTTTTAAATAGTAGTACAACAAAGAAACTTAATTTTTTGAACGCCGCTGGCAGCGATTTTTTTTTTTTGAATAATGGACTGGCATTATATTTTCCGCGTTTCTGCCTGTCTTTTCAAAGTTTTTAGTCTATTATTGATTTCTGCGCTTGGAAAACCTATTTCTAGTTCTTCTTCTCGCTTTAGTTTGTAAAAGGCGTTTTACAAAACCCTATTTTCAGGGAGGATGGTGCGCCAGGCGCTGACGGTGGCCAAGGCTACAAAAATCGCCCAGGACCTGTGGAATGACAAGGATCTGGTGAGACACGTGAGTTTCATCCGCGACCGACCCGTCACTGCCAAGACTCTGAGGGAAAGCGACATCGAGACGGCCCTGGCACGGTAAGTTTCGTGAAATTGCAATTTGATTTTAAGTTCAAATTGATTTAAATATTTGATTAATTGTAATTCATTTAATTTAATATTTTTCAGACACGCCTGGGTAGAGTACAAGGAGCTCCGTTACACAATCCAGGATACCCTTATGGGTTGGTTCCGCATCCATAGGAAGGCCACCGAATCGCAGGAGAAGCGGAAGGCCACCTTTGAGGCCAGGAGGGTTGGTCTCTCTCCCTCTCTCTCCCCTCTATCTCTCTCCCCCTTCTCTCTCTGTTTAACTGAGCCATTGCAGATTGAGAAGGCTGCCCACCTGCAGGCTCAAAAAGCCGCATTCCTGGAGGACTACTCGGACGTCGACACCGCTCTGCCGACCCAGCCCATCACCCCTAAAGTAAATTCCCCTTCTTTCTTGTCTTCCGAAAATTGCTAATTCTTGCAAAAGTGTTTGTTTTCAGAGCTTACAGCCGGCCACTCCCGAACCGCAGGGGATTTTCAAGAAAGAGGAGGCTTCTCTTGCAGTCATGGGGGTTGTCAGTGTGGAGACCGCCCCGGAGCTCGTGGAGCCTTCTTCTCCTGGAGAGGAGAGTGTCGTAGCCATTATCGCCCGGAAGCTTAAAGGTAGGGTTTGAAAAATACAGTAACCCCTCTTCCAGAACTCCCTTCGAAGCCGTCGGAGATCGATGCGACCCGGATTCTCTCTGAAGTCACCGCCCCTCTCCTCGTCGAGGCTGAGCAGTTCCTCTCGGTTGGTATCTCTCTCTCTCTCTCTCTCTCTCTCTCTCTCTCTCTCTCTAATTCCCTCCTTTTCAGCGCAAAATGAAGCGCGTGGACCACATCTGGTGGAAGCTTCTGGAGCGCGACCTGGGAGTCATCCGAAGAGACGTCTCCTTCTCCGACGTCCGTACTCTTTACGCCGAAGAGAAGGAGAAGCGAAGGAGGAGGGTCAAAGCCGCCTTTTCTAAATCAGGCTCGTGCCTTACGTTGGCCGCTCCTTCGGCCAGTTGTACCCAGTGGCCCTCTCCGCCTCCATCCCCCAAATCCACTGAAGGCTTACCCTTTGTCTCCTACGTCGAAGACTACACCACTTTTTGAGTATTGATCGCTGTTTTATTGTATTTGTTGCGATACTGGAAGCCTCATTGTGCGAGGGTGTATAATTTGGATAGTTTTATTGTACAGTTCGAGATAGCCGGTTTAACATTTTCTGTCTCTATTTCTCAAAAGTTTCACAGAACAATAAATATCGTTTGATCAGTGTTTGTCTTTTGTGGGCAGAAACGGGGTCGACAAATATTGTCATTCGCGATTCTGTTGCGTACAAAGTTTTTCGGCACCCGCTTTTCCTAAGGTTACGGTGGTCTATCACACTAATTTTGTTGTGATCGTAAAATACAAAAAGTAACTTGATTACCGTAACCCTTTAACCACCCAAATTCCGAATATGTTGAAAACAGACAACCGTTTCATCTCAACTCAACTTGGCAAAATTCACAATAATCGACAACTAGTATGATTAAACCTGACAAAAAGATCGAAGGACAAAGAAACTTGGGAAATCTACTATCGATCCTTTCAAAAATTAACAACGACATTGAGAAATCAGTTAAACGCGATGAATAAGAGGGGAAATGGACAAAAACGTGGGGAAATCTAATACCGGTCATCCGGAGGCCAGACGGCCTCAGTTCTTGCTCGCCCTCTTCGCCTTCCTGGGCTCTCCCTTGACGATTTCCTCCACTTCCGGGGCAGCCGTGTGTCTAAACTGAGGAATTTTATGGAATTTGGAGGGCTAGCCCGGATATTCCTAAAATCCATCCAGGAAACCAACCTCTCCGCCGAATCTTCGCCCTCATCCTCGTCCACAATCTCCTCCTTCACGACCTCATCCATTGATTCGGGTCTCTGTCTGGGCTCCTGAAGCCTCAGAAACCTCTCCTGGAGCTCATCTGGAGATATCTGCATGTTGCGAAAGAATAAGCACACGAACCCAAGGTGGAGGACGTGGATCCTCGGCTGGAGATATCCGAATGGTAGGAGCGACAGGAGTTCTCCGAATCGGGATTACTGCCTCCTTTGATATCTTGATTTTGGGAGGGTCCTCTCCTTCGTTCTCCGGGATGACGTCGTCGTAAGATTCCCTCCTTCTCTTCCTCGGAGGGGAGGCGGTTTCACTCGAAGCCTCGTCTGAAATATATATTTGGTTCTCTCTCTCTTTCTCTCTCTCTCTCTCTCTCTCTCCGTCTCTCACCTCCATTCCCCAGTCTCCCTCAGCCCCTCCGCCTCCTTCTGCAGCTCCTCCAGGGCCTCCTTCGCCTCGTCCCGCTCTTCCGTCATATCCTCCAGCTGCTGCTGACTGGCGGTGAGTTGTTCGTGGTAAATATTGATGCTGACTTCGTGGCCGTCCGCCGCCTGCCTCGCTAAAGCCGTCTTCTCGTTTGATTCCTTTTCCAGACGGGCGACACTCTCCTCCAGACTCGCGAATTCCTCGGCCTTCTGAGCCTCACCTGAAACAATTCTCGTTACTGTAGTTGAGAGAGTGAAGCTTACATTTCTCGAGGGCCTGCTTAGCCTCCGCCAACTCCTTCTTCAGCGCCGCCTTCTCCTTGTGAAACTCGTTGATCTGCGTCTTGTAATTCTCCTTTTTCGTCCTCTCCAGCTCCAGAAGCTGCTGCCTCTCCATTCCGTACTTCTTCGCGCGGCGGAGCTCTGCCTTCTGCTCCTCTGCCACTAAAATACGGTATTTAGAGGAAACACGAGGAATATTAGAGAAATAAAATAACCTACTCTTCTCCAGTTCTTCCTTCTCCGTCTGAAGCTCCTCCGCCTTCGTCCGCAGTCCTCTCAATTCCCTATTCTCGTCACTAAATTAGAATTGTCAACCGCTTGGATACTAAATAATACCTCAATCTCTTCAAATTCTTGAACCAGCGACTGGCGGACTCGGGCTCAAAAGGCACAGTGGTGTAGACCGGTTGTCCTTTCTTCGTTGTGATTACCTTGTCGCCTAAACTGCCTTGTTTGGATAGAAACAAAGTAAAACTTACAGATGACATGGTCCAACTTGCAAACTACACACTTGAAGAAGAAGTCATCTGCGAATATGCAACCGTAGCTCTTATTCACGCAATCCATCAGTACGTAGCTGAAAAATTAGTGTTTAGTCGCTTTTCGGCATTTTCGAAACGTGGCAAATAAACAAGTCAGTATTCCAAATCTCACGAATATCCCTCTGCGGGGGGCGTGAAATAGCAGTCATCGCAGTTGCAGTTCTTCCCATGGTCGGAGTCGGCCTCGTCGGCGCTTGGAGACGACGACGACTGGGACATTATCACTGAAAATAAGGATTTGTAACAAAATTGAATTCAAAGTAACACATAACACTGTTATTAATAATACAGGATTTGTAACAAAATTGAATTCAAACTAACACATAACACTGTTATTAATAATACAGTTCAAAAACTACCAAACGATCTAAGCATGCGAAATAGGGCCACAGCGGCCTTAGGCTTTTAAAAGATGTTTCAAAATGGCATTGAATGATGCTTCAAAACGGCCGACACTCTTCAATAAATTCGTCAATTAATATTAAAAGATAAAAGTAGTGTGGAACGTAGAGTGCTTCCGACTTTGGCTCAATCTTTATTTCCACCGCATTTTTAAAATGACACCTATGTTATCCGGTGTTTAGTCGTAATAATGGAATCGTTGGGAGAAACGCTTTCGGCATCTTTCCTTGCCTTTTCTTTTGTTCGAATGAACGTGTTCACGAACTTTGTTCTCGTTTTTAATGTGGAAATTATAATGTAAAAAGTTCAATAACTACTAAATTGTCATTGAAATAGTGAAAACTTCGGAGAAATAGAACCTTAGACGCTGTTTTCGGAAATTTGTCGCCGCCTTTCTCCATATTTTCATCATTGTCAGCTTTAGAATCCCGTTTTAAATGAAGGCGTTTGTTATTGACGCTATATTTTATGATAAACGTATGTAGTTTGTGAGAAAAGCGGTAGATGTGCGATTTTAGCATATGAGTGGTTTGGTCGTCTTAAGATGCTTTTCGTATTTTTCAAAGTCCTTTTGAAACGTTGTCGAATAATTCGCATTCTAGCAACTGTTTCAGGCATTATGACCTCCCAACTCGCCACGTTAGCCCGTGAACATCAGAACAACGTCGACAGGGTGCTGAAACAGACGGCTGACATGGAGGACCAGCTTTTTCGGATTAGGGAGGGCATGAGGGACCTGAAGCACGAAAACCACAAGCAGAAGAAGGAGATCGAACAGCTGGAGAAGAAATTGGCGGACAGGGCGAAGGAGCAGTCAAAGGACAAAGGGACGGAGAGCGACGAGAGGCGGGAGGAGACGATTCGCGAGGAGAGGCTGTTGCGGGCCTTGAAACAGAAGTCTGTGCTTGAGGCCCGTGTAGTTTACAGCGATATGATGCTGAAGGAGAAGGACCGCCTTCTCAGGGACAGGGACCTCCTCATCAACGCCCTCCAGAAGAAGCAGAAGCTGATGGAAGAGCGTCTGCAAAAGGGTTCCCGCTTGTTTAAGACGCACGCTCCTAAGTAGGAAACGAGTTATTCTCTTCTAAAATTATTTTTAGGTTGAAGCTCGATAGGACGGCTTCCACGGACTTCTCCCTCCACGACGAAAAAAGTGATTTTTGATGAATTTGAAAGCTGACGTTTAATTTCAGAGCCCCTGATTCGGGGGCGGCTGAGATCGACGATTACGATCGACGACGATGACGAGGACATCAAGCATATGTGAGTTTTCCTGTTAAACTACTCGCGAAATGGCCTTTTTTTGCACAGAGCAGGTGTCCTTAGGCGCTTTTAATATTTAAAAAAGTGAAAACCCGCTTTTTACAGGAATTTTGGCATTAGACAGTAGCTGTTCTTGACATTCTGAAACTTCTCTATTCCTTGTTGTTTCAGCCCCTTGTTTTCCCGATTGACCATAACGCCCGCTGGAGCAGAGGAGCCTCCGAAGAAGAAGACGCCCCTCTTCCCCCGAGTGAGTTTCTATAAATAGGAGCAACCTTTACGGTGTGGATGGGATTTGAAAGCTAGACTTCAAAAGGAATCCAAGAAATCAATTTATACCGCTTTTTCAGGGTGACGAATCCGACTCGAAGTTCACTCGAGTTACTCGCGCGATGACTCAGATGAGCCGGAAAGTCGTCGGAAATAAGCCGAAGTGAAGACGTCTCCTCCTAAACAGATTTTCTTTTGCAGTTCCCTAATAGATATGTTGTTAATACCAATTTCAATGAATTTTGAATATATCATTGGTAATTTGAAATAAGGTAGTTCTGACAGGGGTATGGGGGGGGGGTCGCTGATGGCAATCATATGATTCTGACAGAATCAACGAGGTGGAATGAAGGAATAAGATGAAGATTCAGATGATGACCAAAGATGATCACGGGATCGACTGTAGTTTTTATCCCGCCACGAAAACTTCCAGCACCCGGGTCCATATTGCAAAATGCAAATTATTATTCATAAAAAGTCATTTGCAGTGGTTGACAACGTTTGCAGTGGTTGACAACGTTCTGAATTGTTGGTGGAGGGCTCTGAACTGACGGTAGAAGACTTTAGACGTTGACTGTGTTCTGTTTAGGCCCAGGGCATGGCGTAGCGTTCAGACTTGGCTTCTGTCTTTTCTTTTGTACGGATCCACAGACATTCCCTTGGTGGGAATGCCCGAAATCGGGGGAATGAAACTTTTATCACTTGCATTTTCCCAGGCTGAATCATCTAATCGATAAATAAGAAGCGGATAACAATTAGAGCTTTTACGACATGCTTTCTACGAGTTTCCAGGTTTCTAAGAGATCCAGAAAGACGGCATGATATGTTCTCTCTCTCTCTCTCTCTCTCTCTCTCTCTCTCTCCCTCATCCACTGGGAGTGACCTGAATATTCCAAACTACATAAAGTCATCTAAGAATTTTATCAACTAACGACTAAGTGGAAAGTCATCTTTTCCGCAAAAGAATCATCAGAATTAGCTTCTACTCTGAGTATCCAATTTCAGCTTTTTTCAATTTCAGTTTCAGCTTTTAATTCAGCGATTCACAGATGTAAAAGCTGAAAAAAGCAAATCCAACTGAAATAAGCGGCGACTTCAGCTTTTTTCGCGACGTCTCCTCCCTTTCATTCAGCATCATATTTTCTGATTAATCCAAGAAATGACGTCCGCTCTCCCTTACGACCTCATCCTCCCGATTTTGACCAAAGTGAGTTAAAGTGAATTACTGTATTTATATTTTGTTAATTTGTTTACAAAATAGAAAATTTCAGTCGAATGCGAAAACCTTGTGCACTCTGCGCCAGACTTGCAAAGCGATTGACGACATGGCAGAGAGGAATAGGAGACGCATTGCCTGCCGATCGGAGAAGGATTGGATCTTGCAATTTGAAATAACTTCAGATGAAGAGGTGAGTGAGTGAGTGAGTGAGTGAGTGAGTGAGTGAGTGAGTGAGTGAGTGAGTGAGTGAGTGAGTGAGTGAGTGAGTGAGTGAGTGAGTGAGTGAGCAAACTAATTTAAATGTTTTAGCCTCAACTGAAAACTACGATTTGGGAAGCCCTGGAGCATGGACCAACAAATGACAGAGGGTTCTTTGACAAGAAAAAATGTTTCCGTAAAAAAGGAGTTGTCGACGATCCTGTGAAACAACTTTCCGGTCTTGCTTTTGAAGTAGTGACTTTGGTCAGTTTTATTCAGTCCCGTAAACAAAGAATGTGTTTCAGGATTATAAAAGCAAGTTCAGCGAGACTTATGAAAAGAAAGGAGCTTTGCTATGCAAGAACAAACTATTCCCAATTCTGGAGGAACTGAAACTTAGTTGTAATCGATTGCGACTACAGATGCCCTGGTTTCCTGCTTCCGCATTTTTGAAGCTTATCGATTTTCGTCACCTTTTAGTATATTACCCTCAAAGTTTTTTCTCAGAATACACACTCTTGTGCTGAGGTGAGTGCTTCCGTCTCTCTCTCTCTCTCTCTCTCTCTCTCTCTCTTTATCCCTTTATCTCTCCGCAAACTGACTTTTTTTCAGAATTGTCAAGAGATTACCATATTAATTCCTGGCGATCTCCCAGAAAACCTTGCTGATTTTGCTCACAATTTTCCAAGTGTACGTCTCTTTTGTGACTTGGATGAGATTAAGGAAAAGTTTGTTGAATTTCTTAAGGTTTGTGAGAAATGCGATTTCTTTTAAGACAATTTACAGGAACTTATGGTCAACGGATCGGCAAGAGGCAAATTGGAGTTATTGGTTTTGGGAATAGATGATTTTTTGGATGATTCCATTGATGACTTTCACGATTTACCTGAACACTTTCCAACAATGAAAACACTTTTCCGGGGCCTTGATTTTGATGTGGAGAACGAAGCTGTAATCGATTGCAACGTGAGTCAATTTATTCACTCACTCACTCTCTCGCTGGAAGCAATTAACAAACTATAAACCCTATTTCAGGATCTTCTCCGGTTTCATATCTTGGAAATTGATGGGGGATTCGCTGTGATTGTTATGAAAACGGTGGGTATAACAAAACCTTTTTTTAAAATACAGTACTCTTAGACTAGTTGCGAAGTCCAATTTATACCCAAAGCCGACCGTCAGTCCCTCTATGAAGCATTTGTTGGGGAATTATTCGGGATGATTCCTGTCGACGCATCTGCTTACTACGATGCTTTCATGGCTGCTGAGAGCGAAGAAATGGCCTTTTCTAAACTTTACGAAGAAGCCATGGCAGTTTACTGTACATTCGCAAGGAAAATAGACGTTTATGAGGACCCCTCATCTGATGATTCTGAAACTGATTCTGATGAGAGCGACATGGAGGAAGACGGCGAAGAAGACAATATTTCATCTGACGATGAGATGGACATCGATGGTGATCCTTAATCCGTTTTGGTACTGTATTTGTCATGAAAGAATAAATATGATAAACAATTTGTTTTGTATATTGAGAATAAGTGAGTGAGTGAGTGAGTGAGTGAGTGGACGTGAAAAAGTGTTAACTGAGAAGTCCAGCTGTGGCCGAGGTTGATGTTTGACGGTCTATCTAAATGGTTCCGTTTACTTTCTAATTTAAATTCATCCTTAGAGTTAGATGAATGCATTTTCAATTAATAACATCATTTTCCTTTTGAAATTGGAAAACCTTCATAGATTAGGTTGCTATTGGACTTTCGTTTGAATTTTTGAAAAAAGTAAGAAGAAAATTCCCATTTTGGTTTCGGCGGCGCTTGCTACATTTTCAAAATAAAAACCTTACAATTCTATTTGTTTCTAAATTCATAAGCTCTAGATAAATGTATTTTCACTTTTAAAATTCTATTTTCTTTTCGAAATTGGAAAACTTGCAATTCTGCTTCTGCTTCAGGTCTGGGAAAGGGCAGAGAGTCCGCAGGGCACCCCGCAGGTACCATTGCAGAGGTCAGGGGGCGGGCGATGGAGTTTCGGCTTTTTCAGATCTGCTTTAATTGAGAGGTAATGATTAGAATGTATCATTCACATCAACTTCAGTTTATCCCTCTATTCTAACATTTTTCCTCAGTTGACTAGTGAGTGACTAGCGTCCTCCTTATCTTCCTCCATGGCCTCCACCACCACTCCCTCCCAATCTCTCTCTCTCTCTCTCTCTCCTTAAAACCCTCTCTAACAAACTAAACTTCCCATTTAGACGAAATAATGGCTCAGTGCAAGCCCTTCCTCATCAACATCCGTACCGCCTGCTCCATGGCCCAGGACCTCTCTGAGGGAAAGAAAGTGGGACACATCCTAGATCGCCTCTGCAGAGTGGACAACCTCACCATGTATCTTCTTGAAGCTTCCGGAATTGAGCAACAAATTGAAAAGTGAGTTTTTTTTTTAAAACTTTCTCCCAACTCCATAAAATCAATTATTAAAACTAATCAATTTTTTGCAGATACATCAACCAAAAGCCCTTCGAATTCTGTGCTCGATTTGTGGCCGAGAAGATCAGAAAGGCCAAAGAAGTAGCCGAGGTTTTCAATTTCAAATTTTCAGTTTACAATTCAAATTTTCAGGCTAAAATGGTTAAGTCTCCGCTCAGAGGACTCAAAAGGAAAATGGAGGCTGAGGTGGAAAAGAAGCCAATCTACAGAATCCCCAAGAAGAAGAGTGTGGAGGAGACCGCTGAGGTCAAGAAAGAGGAGAAGAAGGATGTCTCCACTGAGGAGCTTGCCAGAAGGCTCAAATGTATGTTTCTCTCTCTCTCTCTCTCTCTCTCTCTCTCTCTCTCTCTTCGCTATTCATTATCTATTTTCAGCCCTCCCTCGCAAGCCCACCAATTTGGACGCAATGAAGCTTCTTCGCTCCCTCGGATCCTACTCGGCCACCCAAATGGAAGAAGCTGAAACCTTGATTGGAGTGAGTCTTTACTTTTTCATTCCCTTTTAAGTTTAAAATGTTTCACTCAAACTCTTCTAAATTGATCATTTTCAGCGCAAGATGCGACGTGTCGAAGAGGTCTGGAAGTTGATGATATTCATCAAGTTCGGATTCGCCAAGGGAGAGAACAAGAACGACCCCAGGAAACTTTACAAGGAGCTCTTTGAGAAGGAGATGAAGAAGGCCAACTGAATTGTGGTTCTAAAAGAGATGATCTCGGTTGACATTCTGTGATTATATTTGTATTTCAGTAATAAAAAGTATTATAAAACAAGATTGTGTTTTTGGGAAATGGGTTTCAAGAAGGAGAATGAATGTCTTATCCAGCGTCTCCCCTCCTTCTCTCTTCACCAGAATGTTTAGGTCGTTCACCGTGATTTGTTGGTGAGTGAGTGAGAGAGAGAAAGTGTGAGTGTGAACGTGATGATGACTGTGAGTGTGTGTACATGCGAATATGAGTGAGTGTGTTTGAATCCTTACATTTAATCAGGTCTTTTCAGACGATTGATAATGTTAAGAAATTAACCAGATTTATTGATTCAATAGAAAACAAACGACATAAAACGTTCGGAAATTAACGATTTTAGAGAAATTGCTAAATACTGTAGCCAGCATGTTAAATACAGAACGACAAGAGAGTTGAAGGGGTACATTTGAATCACTCTTTTTCGGCGTCGCTATCCTCATCATCCGATAGATCCGGCATACTCGCGATACCCTTATAACATGGCGAATCGGACCATCTGTCACGGTAAAAGTTGATAATTTTCAAAGACTTTCGGTTAGCATTCGCAAATGCTGTTTCATCATTTTCTGTCGCTGCAAATTCTTTGTACAAGGTAGAAGGATCGATGGGAATATTCTTGAAGGTCATTGAAACCAGGAGTTCGAAAATCGAATCAGGGCTGTTTTCAGGAAGGAAGTGGATGGAAAACTTCAGCTGAAATAAATATATTTTTTATGGGAAATTTTTAAAAAAAATGGGCTTACAAAGAAATTCTCTATAATTGCCACACCGCCATCGATATCCAACTTGTAGTAGACCAAATCTACGTTCTGAAAAGGTGGTTATGGTAATCTCTCTCTCTCTGTTTCACACACACACACACACACACACACACACACACACACACACACACACACACACACACACACACGCTTTTAACTTACAGTGCTCCCCGACTCATGTCTTGCATTCAAGTAAAATCCTCTCCAAATTCTTGCGAGTCCAGGCAGATGAGTTTCATCAAAATCAACCATTCCATATGTGTGGAATGACAGACACTCCAATTTGCCTCTAGCCGACCGATTCATAACCGTTTCCTATAGACAAAATTTAAAAAAAAACTTTATAAATTATACTAACCCGGAGAAAAGTTTTTATTTTGTTTAATGATTGAGGTTCATTTTCTAAATAGCCGAAAGAGAAACGCTCAAAATTGGAAACCATGGGTCCAAAATTTTCTGGGAGGTCCATAGAGAGGTTTATTTCGACACAGTTCTGAAAAATGGCTTGGTCTTTAAATATTTATTTTAAAATTAAAAAAAAATGAAAATATACACTCACGCTGAATTTCGATGATTGGAATTGCGGAAGAGTGAGTCCACTTTGGTAGAAAAGGCGGCTGAATCGAACGAGAGGCAGAATTTCTTCCGCCCGAAAGTTGTCAGAATGGTCCAAAACTCGAAAATAGCCACAACTGGCTTTTAATGCCAATAAAAGTGGGAGGAGCTTATTTTGCCAGACAATTTTCAGTTGGGCCTTCCGCCGCGTTTTCGCAGCTTCATCCATGCCCCATCTGCCTCTGTCATATTGTGTTTCCTAAAATAAGAAAATAATTTTTAAAAAAATCAAATTCCTACGGCTGAAATCATGTTGAAATAGATGGCAGACAGTTGTTTAAAAGGGTCCGTGATTTTCGCTTTCTCTCGGAAAAACGTGGTCCTCTAGCCGAGGGCGTTAAAGGAAAATTTACTTTCGTGATGATCATATCGAAGAAAACCTTCCTTAATTGTCCCCTTGAGGGTAGGCTGAAAATCCGAATTTTGGGGTAAAATGAATTTATTTAAATAGTTTTATCCATTTTAGCCACCTTTCTCTTATCCGTCACTTCCAAGAACAGCACCCAATCCATCACTTCCGGTCGACATGAGATGTGATATCGATTGGTCTCCACAAATTCGTCAATCGCCTTCGAAGCCTGACGAAGACGGCATAAACTATTAGCATTTTTCTGAAAATAGGTGATGGCTGTTTTCTTAAAATGTGAAAACCTACTTTTCTCAAAATTTGCAACAATTCGTCTTCAGAAAGGCAGGCGAGTGGTAGGGACGCCATGGAGACAATGAGGACGGAGGGTGGGTGTGGGTGACCTTCGGAGAAAGCGACCTTTAATTACACAGTTGCAATAATCGATACGGTGTGACCCAAACAAACAAACAATGTGTGCATGATTGCGATGATTGCGTGTATCTGTGTATCTGTGTGCGCGTCTGTGTGTATGTGTGAATATTCGTGACTTTGAATTGAACCTCCCAGGCTGGCTCGGTCCCATGACTCGTAATTTCGAACGTTTCACTTTCGGATCTAATGAAATTTCACTTGCATTTGAAAAATTGAAATCTTTTCTACATGTGGGCGATAGTTTTACCCTTTCAAATGTTTTGCCTAGGAAACTGTTCTCAATCGATCAGCTAGAGAAAAATTGTAGTATTTGGCTTATGAGGCAGATGGATTAATAGATTTGAATGAAGGATATGTAAAAATGGACTTGTAAAAATTTGGGATTTAACTTGGGATTCCTTGGAGGAGAACCAACGTAAGTATGAGAGAGAGTTACAGAAAGAGAAAGAGAGAAATATAGAAAGAGAAAGGAAGAGAAAGGAAGAGAGAACCAGAGAAACAGAGAGATTTTAAAACAACAAAAGTAAAATAAGAAGACCTTTTCAAACCGAAGTGGTATTGAGGTCTTGCAATCATTGAACACTCCTCTGTAAGTCCAAACTTTCCTTTCTATAACTTTTCTTTTTCAGATGAGATTTGACATCCACTTCCTTCCTCAAAAGATAATCAATCCATATTTGAATTTCTGGTCTCCATGGCCTTCAAGAATATTCCAATTGATGCCTCTTATTTGTATAAACTCTTTTGGCAGCAGATGACGATGAAACTGTGTTTTCGGTTCTCAATCGAATGTGTCTGATAATTAACAACTTGTACTTGGTGAATATATTCAACAGTCGGTTTTGATAAATGGCCCCCTCTGAAAAGCAGGATAGTTTTATATGTAATAATTAAAAAGAATGATTATTGAACAGGAATCTTCTGATGAAAACAGCGACATACATTTCTGTAATTTGAATCTGTTCATTATTTTCCTTGTGGTAAGTCCTCTCGATTTGGATTCTGTTGTAATTCTACTGTTTTTAACTATTATCAATTAATCAATAAATTCGTTTTTTTTTTGAATTTGTTCGCATGCAGGTGGGTATCAAAGGAATAGTGTAGACTAGCCTTTAGGAGGCCAATCAAGTGAAGATGGGTTTAAATTTTCAAAAAAGGCATAAAATTACTTATTTTAATACGATTATTTTGTTGTTAATGGATTAGGTGGTTTCTTACTTGAACACAAACAAATTAAATTTTAAAATTTCATTTGTTTTGAAGAAAGTTCTGTCCATTTTGGTTTAGGTGGCGCTTGCTACATTTTTACCCTAAAAACCTTACAATTCTATTTGTTTCTAAATTCATAAGCTCTAGATAAATGTATTTTCACTTTTAAAATTCTGTTTTCATTTCGAAATAGGAAAACTTTGCATTTCTGCTTCTGCTTCTGCTCTGGGAAAACGCAGAGAGCCCGCGGGGCACCCCGCAGGTACCATTGCAGAAGTCAGGGGGCGGCGATGGAGTGTCTGCCTTTTCAGATCTGCTTTAATTGAGAGGTAAGGATTAGAATATATCATTCACAACACATTTTCCTTTACAAGCCTATCCCTCTCCCTCTACAACCCTCCCTCTCTTCCCCTCTGCTTCTATATCTCCCTCACTCTCTCCTTGAAACCCTCTCTAACGAACCTTCTATTTCAGACGGAATAATGGCTCAGTACAAGCCCATCATCCTCACCACCCCTACCGCCTGTTCCATGGCCCAGGACCTCTTTGAGGGAAAGAACGTAGGAGACATCCTCGATTGTCTCTGCAGGGTGGACAACTACACCCTGGAGCTTCTGGAAGCCTCTGGAATTGAAAAACAAGTTGAAAAGTGAGTTTACATTTCAAAACGATTTCCCCACTCTTTCCCATAAAATCAATAAATTATTGATTTTCCCATAAAATCAATAATTAAAACTAATCAATTTTTTCCAGATACATCAACGAAGAGTCCATGGAATCGTGTTCGCGATATGTTTCCGAGAAGATGAAGAAGGTCAGAGAAGAAGCCGAGGTATTGAATTTCTAATTTTCAGTTTTAAATTCAAATATTTAGACTAAGATTGTTGAGGCGCCGGTCAGAGGACTGAAGAGAAAAATGGAGGCTCAGGCGGAAGACAAGCCAATCTACAGAATCCCCAAGAAGAAGAGGGTGGAGGAGACCGCTGAGGTCAAGAAGGAGGAGAAGAAGGATGTCTCCACTGAGGAGCTTGCCAGGAGGCTCAAAGGTATGTCTCTCTCTCTCTCTCTCTCTCTCTCTCTCTCTCTCTCTCTCTCTCTCTCTCTCTCTCTCTCTATTCATCATCTCTTTTCAGCCCTCCCTCGCAAGCCCACCAATTTGGATGCGATGAAGCTGATCCGTTCTCTCGGATCCTATTCGGCCACCCAGATGGTAAAAGCCGAAACCTTGATCGGAGTGAGTTTCTATAGTTCTTTGCTTTTTCAGTTTTAAACTTTTCTTCACTGAAACTCATATTAATTTCTCATTTTCAGCGCAAGATGCAGCGTGTCGAGGAGGTGTGGAAACTCATGATTTTCATCAAATTCGGATTCGCCAAGGGAGAGAACAAGAACGATCCCAGGAAACTCTACTTCGAGCTGTTGGAGAAGGAGAAGAAGAAGACCAACTGAATCGTGGTTCCAAACATGATGATTTCGTTTTACATTCTGTGATAATTGTCGACTTTATATTGTTCTTGTTTATTTTATCAGCTTTAATAAACTTATCATAAAACAACATTCTGCTTTGGAAAGAGGGTTTCTAGAAGGAGAATTGCTTATCCGGTAAACCATATCTCTCTCTCTCTCTCCTTTTTCTTTGTGCCTCTTTTAGTTTTGTTTAGTAGACACGTCAGCCCTGCGAAAAAAGCGCACAAATGACTAATCTCCGCCAGCTAGCATTGAACATCGATTCACTTTTCGAAGCTCCATTTCATTCTCTTTATAAAGTTTTCATCTCTTTATTCATATATACCTATTCAATCATTCACATCTTTAACAATTTAACCTCTTTGTCGTCGAGATGGCCAACAAGGCTCTCCTTCTCGTCCTCCTTCTCTCGATCACTATGGGTCAGTTTATCAAACTTTTTTTTAATACTGAAGAGGCCTTTTAAAGTGTGTTCAAAATAATTATTATGTAGGTCTTTCCTTCTGCGATGAAGAAGTGCCCGGTTGTGTCAAGTATTGTGATGAAGGCCGATCTGAACTCAAGAGCTGCTGTCGGCACAAAGGATATGAAGGGTTCGAGTTCTATTGCATGAAAAGGAAAGAGGGATACAAATATGTATTCCATGCTTATTGTAACCATTAATAATAATTTTGCTAGTATTTTTTGCATGCCTTTTTTGCCTCGGGACGCGGGGAAAGTCGTTGGACCCGGGATGGGAGCAGTCAGTCGGGTGGCAGCATAGCCACAGCTGACCAGGTAGAGCCACAGCGGCCACGGTGAACGACCTAGAAATCCGGTGGAAGCCACAACGGGCATGGGGCCCATCAAACATGTACAACAGTGCACGTACACACAGACAAACAGACAGCATGTCGCGACCCAACCGACATGCTGCCGAAGCCGCCAAACAACAAGATTCCTCCCCTCTCTTTATAACAACAACAAAGCAACAAAAATAACGATGAAAAACGAGAAATGACGCGAAATTGAAACTATTGAAAAATTGACAATGTGGATATAAACATAACAAGATATCACTCTTCCGGGTGGGCTAGTCCCACTCTTCGTAGTCGGATTCCTCGTATTCCGGGAAAATGAGATGGCGCAGCCAGGTGATAACGCTCTGACGGGCCTTGGGGAGGTAGTTGACGTTCAGCTTGATAATTTCGAAGAGGTCCTTCAGGTTTTGGGGCTCCCTGTCCTGGAAAGAGAGGGTTAGCGAGAGAAAGAAAGAGAGAGAGAGTGAGAGGAGACAGGAGAGAGATAGGTAGTGTACCTTGAGCCAATTGTAAGGTCCCTCCGTGTCAATCATCTTGAGCAGGATCTCCGTGAGGCTCCTCAGACGCTTCGATTTGCTCGGTACTTCGCGGTCGCCGACCAAACACTCCAGGTCGTATATCTAAAGAATCAGATTTCTCTTTCCTCTCGCCCACTCTCTCTCTCTCTCAAAAAACCCACACTCTCCGTACACAGCGGTCCAAACTCGCTTCCTCTCTCCTTTATCTCCCTCAAAATCTCGATCGTCAGAAGGACTCTCTCCGTCTTAGACATCTAAAACTCCCTCATGTTTCAGCATTTCACTCCATTTTCCCACATTTCCAGACGATGACAGCTTCAACCGGGGCTTATCGCCCAATGTCTTCATCTTCTTCACATGGGAGACACTCGTCCGGCTTCTCGGCTGCCACTAAATATCAGATATTAGCATATTGAGCGCGAAATGGCCCCATGTTCCCTACCTCGTATCTAGTCTTATCCTTCTCCTTTCTCTCCTGCCTCATCATTTCTTCCAATTCCTCCTGAGTCAGTGGCTGCGTCCTCGGGTGATCCCATTCGACCTGCAAAAATAAGGCATTTCAATGAACTACATTTTTATTTGCGGAATTTAAGAGATTCGCCTGGCTAATGGTACGTTTTCCAATATGCAAAAGTGGGGAACAACATTCGAATGAGATCGGATCGTGTTGAACTCTGAATTAGAACCGACCGCTGACTGTCTGAACTCCTTGATGAGGTAGAAACAGGGCTGGTCCTTTCCAAAGACAGGCATGGTGCCCCTGAATCCGGGCAGCGGCTGAATGAAGCCGTTCCCTTCGACGTAATTGGCGCCCGCCGGGAAGTCCTGGATTTGCTGGAATAACGAAATCAGTTTCAGTTATTTGACCAAAGTGGGATCGATGGACGATTGAAAAACGTACCGATTTGTCGTAAATGACCTCCTGGAACTCGCGTGCGATCATATTCAAATTGTGGTTCTGGATGAGGCGGCAGTGGATCTGAAACCATAAATTAGGCAAAAGAGGATTATTTTAACTTTTAATTATAAATACTAATATAAAACGCACTGATAGAATCTTGGCCCAGCAGCCAGGGGATTCGACAACCTCGGTCCTCACTCCCAGGAAGTGGCCGCTCTGATGAGCAGCTTCCGCGACTTCTGCGCCGTGTTTGATCCTCATTGTGAGACGGAAACGACCCCCAAGACGGGCCTGAACATGCATATAGGGAAGAGAAGAGGAGGCATTTACCTTGACCATGCGGATGGTGGTGTTGTAGAGCGTTCCCAGCTTGGGAAGGGACTGCGGGAAACACCTGGAAACGGTTAAATAGAGAGAGAAAAGCTAGAGATGAGAGAAAGAGAAAGAGAGAGAGAGAGAGAGAGAGAGAGAGAGAGAGAGAGAGAGAGAGAGACCAACCAATAGGGGACAATCATCATCTTCTGGTGGAACTCCGTGTTGAAAATCCAGCACCTGGCGTAGTCATGGGTCGCGTTGTGGTAGTGCTCCACGGGTATAATCACTCCACGGGCTTCTTCTTCCTGGAAACGTCTCGCAGTCTGAACTCTCCAACAATCCCATAGTCTCTCATTTCTCATCGGCTAGACTCTCGTTTTGTTCACAAACTCGCTAATTAGAGATAGTTCACTCGGCGGAGAGGCCGCAGACAGCCAGACAAACGAGACTGTGGAGAGGAGGAGATCCAGACAGCGAGAGTGAATGAATGAGAGCAGAGAGGACAGGGACGCAGAATCTTCAGATTACCTTCTTGACGTCGCAGTTCTGCGACGGTCCCTGGTACAATTGGTAGATGTCCTCTGCCCATGGGTAGCACCTGTGCTGACACCTGAAACCTCATTAATTAGCCGAGTGCCTTTGAAGGAAACTAAGTAAATTTAATTAACACACGAGAGTGTCTTCCAGTAGAAGGCCTTGCCCGACTCCGGTTCCCTCGGCATCGCACCCCTGAAATTCCATATTTCACAGAAATTGTGGCTGCAAATGACCTGAGAGGGTACATCCTCGCAAAACTATCGTAATCGGTCATCGGCTTCTTTCCCTTACCGTCGACACATCTGAATAAATCATTTGAATTCAGCAGATGATCAAAGCTCACCTAAAGTCTATGTTGGGCAGTCTGGGCACCACGGTGATTTGCCCTTTGGTTTGTCCCGATTCCGTGGACTCTCGACTGGTCGTGGCTTGAGCGGCATTTCCTCTGAAAACGGAATTTTAGCTGGTATATTTAGTGAAACTACCCGAAGGGCTTCTGATTGGCTTCGACCGTCGTTAGGAAAGGACGGTTATTCCTGGGATCGAGAGGGTTGTAGTCGCCTTCTTCCTTCAGGACCACCGCGTTTCTGAAAAGGAGAATAACGAAAATGATCTAGAGTTTCTGGTGATCTCAGGCCGCTTCCGGCTTTTCTGGTGACCTCAGGCCGCTTTCTTTTCCTTGCAAAATATCATCGCTGTATGTTAAACGCGCCCAAAACAAGGCACAAGGTCATCCGGGTCTTCATCCCCCGTCGTGTTGATCCCTCCTCCGTCTCCCTCAGAAAATGCGGAATCTCCTCTGAAAACTCGATGATTACTCTAATTTTCTTTAAATTTACCTGACGTCACTGTGAAATCCAGAGTCCGTGTTCGACTGGACCATCTGGGCGCCTCCGAACCCAGAAGTGAAGGAGGATGAGGCGGAGGCACTGAAAGAGAGCCAATTGATTACCTAGCATCTGACTCCAATAACAAGCGGCTGTCTGGATCGCAATAGGATAATTAACCCAGAAAGCTTTACAAATTACGTATACCACAGCATTTTCGGCTTGAAATCTCACCTGGTAGCCGGAGGACGGTGGCGGGTCGCAGTGGCCTGATGATCGAAGCGATGAAGTTCGGGCAGCTCAGAAATCGCTGATTCGGCGTCAGAATCACTGAAATTGCCCGATTTTACCCAATTTCGTATAGAACTGACTCGTCGAAGAAGTGACGAGGCGCCTGCCAAGGGGGGTTATTGCAGGAGGGAGGAGGGCCGCCGGAGGGAGGCACCGCATAGAACTGGGAGATCGGATGGCGATCGGTCGCGGACGAGGCGACGGTGCTCCCGTCCACGCTACTGAAAACAATTTAATTTGTTAAAAAATAGTTTAGATAATAACGGTGCATTTATAATTTAAATAAATTATAAAACTAACTTGTCGTAGAAGTGGCGCGGTGCCTGCCAGGAAGGAATGGCTGGATTCAAATTGTCGGGAGGACGCAGAGGACGATGGAACTGGGAGATGGGGTGGTCAGCAGCGAAGGAGGCCGTGCTCCCGTCCACACTACTGTCGTAGAAATGACGAGGCGCCTGCCAGCCGGGAAAGGCAGGATTTCCACTGTTGCCGAGGGGTCGCGGGGAAGGAGGGTCCGTCGGACGGTGGAACTGGGAGAGAGGGTGGCCATCCGTCGAATCGGGGAATGAAGCCACACTGCTGCTGTCTATGCTTCTGAAAACGACCTTTGGAAGCAGGAAATCTTTAAAAAAAACTGATTTCAGGTAAATTTCAACGCTGTTGGCCATTTATAAAATTAGGCAAAAACCTACTCATCGGCGAATAAATGACGAGGGGCGACCCAGTTCGTCGGCATCCCCCTCCTCCTGAAACCCATTTTTCCAGACAAAAACAGAAAACTCACTCGGCGCGATTGCGAATATACTCTTCCAATGCGCTTGCTTGTTGCTGCGGCAAAACGCCGTGTCGGTCATCGGTAGACCTGAAAGTCAATTGATGGATGAATCTATTAAAAACCGACCTTTGATTCGTATTGCAATTAGGATTCATCATAATGAATCCTATAAATAGCTTCTGATGTACCTGAAATGAAAAATATTGGTTAAAGAACCGAAACATTAGAATAATAGAGGCTGGAAACGACATACAGCTTGAGACTGACAACTTGAGACTACCGGCAGTCTTAAAATCATTTCTCATTAATTTTCTAACAAATGCGTAAAACATTTTCAAAAATCGAAGTGATTTCAAAACCAAGGAGAAAATTTTCAAAGAATACAATTACAACCGAATTCCAAACGACTCTTTCGTAATTTCCCAACGAGCGCAGCAACGTACGCGTAAACAACGTGCAGTGTGGCCTATGCCAGGATTTTTAGGTCGTTCACTGTGGTTTTTAGGTCGTTCACTGTGGTTTTTAGGTCGTTCACTGTGGTTTTTAGGCCGTTCACTGTGGTTTTTAGGTCGTTCACTGTGGTTTTTAGGTCGTTCACTGTGGTTTTTAGGTCGTTCACTGTAGTTTTTAGGTCGTTCACTGTAGTTTTTAGGTCGCTCACCTTCGCTGCAGTGGCCTCGACCAAACTTCCAAACGATTTTTCGTTCCGTTTAACATTCAGGAAAAATGCGAAAAGAAACTTAGACTATTTTTTGAATCTGAAGACACTGGCGCAGTAACCCATGAGTTCAAAATGGTTTTAAATGAGTTTATTTAATCATTTACATTGAAGTTTGAACATATCAACAAATTATTAATTGTTTTATATTAATTGCGTCTTAAGCTTTAAACAAGGCCACAAACTAGAGTCTGTCATTCGTTTAAACATCACTTCAGCTTGCGCATTGGTCTTCAACGATACAAATCCAGACAAGTGTTTTGAAGTTCCAAAAAGGCGGTTGGCTCATCTTCTGTCTCCATAAACTTGTCGTAAATTCTCGAAGCATCAATAGCCATATGTGTGAAAATGTATGAAGAAAGAATTTCAAATACAGAAGCACGAGTGAACTCTGTTATGAAGTGTAAGTAAAACATGCGAGTCTGAAAATGTGAATTATTGCGAAACTTGAAAAACTTACAATGTCTGTGTCCACACGCTCAGAAATCTCTACAATGATTGCCCAGCCTCCATCGATCATCAAACTTTTGAAGGAGAGTCGAGATATCTTAAGGCAATTTACTGTCTTTGTCTCTGTTTCTCTCTCTCTCTCCCTCTCTCTCTCTCTCCCTCTCTCACTCTCTGTGCCTCTCTTTCCCCCTCTCTGTATCTCTGTCTCCAACTCTCCTTCCTTCTTTTTCATAACTCACCTCCGTATTGTTTGATGGATACCGTGCATCAAAATTCCATCCAGTCCACAGTTTCACCATTCCTGGAATTTCCAACACCTCCAGAATGGCTCTATTTTCTCGTCGTTCTTCATGAAAATGTTTATCCTCCAATGTCTCAAAACATAGAATTTCCAGATTGCCTCTTGTTGATCTATCCTTTAACGACTCCTAAACCATTATTAAGTAACGTTTCATGTGAAACCAACCGTTAGAAAGGCTTTAATCTTGCTAAACCAATTGTCAATATTTGCAAAATAAATAAGTCTACAGTTTTTGAAATTTCTAACTATTGGGCTTATACGATCTGGGACTTCTAGAAAGTCCCTCACTTTGACATTTGAGCAGTGCTGAAACATGCATTCTTATTCTCTCTCTCTCTCTCTCTCTCTCTCTCTCTCTCCCTCTCTCTCTCAAAAATGCTCTCTTAACTCACCCCAATTGGCAAAGCTTCGTACTCTCCTAAGGTTACTTCCTTATCAATCAAAATCTCCGAGAAACGAATAAGTGGCAGGAATTCGTTGGCTTTCACAGGATTGTGCACTTCTAAGTTGTGGCATCGAGGCTTCAGTTGTGTAACCAGAGGAACTAATGTTTTCTCCCAGACGGCAGTTTGTCTCCGTAGGAAAGTAGCGTACGTCATTCTAACGTCACGCAATGGGGAATGTCTTGGGGGATCCTTTTGAGAATCCACCCTGTCCTGAAAAGAAATGCGGTTCTGAAAAGTTTCGCATAACTCACGAAGGCAATGCGGGAGAACACCAATCCAGAGAGTTGCCTAAAAGGCTCGGTGATTTTGATGTGAGATTCGAAGTAGTCGAGTTTGTCAAATTGGTACCATCGAGACAATTGGCGTCGATTTTTGAGAACGTGGATTTCAAGTGAGGGCTAAAAACAGAGTTTGAATTGTTTACTCACTCACTCACTCACTCACTCACTCACTCACTCACTTACCTTCCTCTTCTCTGGAATTTGAAACAACAAATTCCATTCATCGACCCTACAACAAATCCGATTTCGGTTATTCTCGGCGAATTCATCAATAGCCTTGCAAGATCGGCGCAATCGGCAGAATGTCCTGGGCGACACCTGTGATTTTTCACTTTCTTCATCTTAAACTTTTCTCACCTTGTTCAAAATCGGAAGGAAAACGTCTGAATTGAGCTTGGAGAAGGGGATTATGTCCGACATTGGGCGCTGAATGACGTCGCACGGCGGGTCGCCGCGGCAGTGGCGGCGGCCCAACGCCTGAGGCGCCTGGTCCACACTGGTTACGGTAATAGCGTCTAAATACGGAAGCCGCTGGACATTTTTAACTTTATTTTACTTTCAATTCACTCTTTATGAATTAAAGTGAGATTGTTTTAATTGAAAAGGTGAAAAGTGTCTAAATTGGCAAGTTTGGTACTTATTCCGTGCTTATAGACAAACATCCTTGATTAACCATAAGATTTCTCGATTTATTGGTTTATAAACATCCGTCTGCTAAAATATAGATATTTCACTGCAATGTGTATTTAAAAAAATCGCATTTTAATTAATAAAAATGGAATTAACAGCAAAATATAATATAAAAATGGTCCAACGACTTGCGTGTTTAGACGCTATTACCGTAACCAGCGGGCGTCTTGGCGCAGCGCCAGCGCCCGGACGCTGGGCCGCTGTGACTGCCGCGCCCGGTCTCTTACGACCCGCCGTGGTCGATCGATAGAGATCTGCCTGGCTCAGAAAGCAAAGCTGAAAAGGCGTTGTCAATGAAAACAAAGCAATGGATCGGGGTTCTTCAATTATCTAGTGATGACCTATAGATTCTGGGTAATAATTACTTGTGAAAGGCAGCAATTTCCCGTTCTGTGGCGTTGTCTTTTATTTTCGAAAGAGAACCTGGCGGCGCTTGGCTGTGCCAGGCGGCTCCCTTTCTTGGTCATGTCTGTGCTCTCTGCTCTCTCGCTGTCTTTGTATCGGGCGTACCCCGTAAGTTTTAGAGGGGAACTATACGAAATCTTACAAGGTCCAAAATAAAGTTTAGAACCTTTTAAATCAGTAACTTTCCATGGTCAATTGTCCTATCCAATTGGGTGGGTACCTTTGCCTTTCTCCTATCTGACATCTGACCCCTCCCTGCGATTTGTTGACCTTTTGTCACTGTGGCATACGTTTTGGCTCCAATTAGGTGTTTATTACACTATCGATCTAATCGCGATTAGCGGCCAACACCTGTAAGCAGCCATAAACAATGGCTACCCTTGCTATCCCCAGTTGACCGCTCGTAACCTATAACTCATAGGGAGGGAGACAAGACAAATAAGATATACATTTATTCCAGAGGTACAGTAGTCAAAACAAGAGCTAGAAACTATATTCCGCAAACAACTGACAGCCTTCAACGAGAGTAATGAAAAGTGGGTGAAACATAACACCTTAAAATCCAGCAACAAGAACTACACAAAGGTATCAATCCGTTCAAGAGAACATTCGGTATGATTCAGGAGACCAAAAGGGAGAGAGAAAGGGGGAGGAGAAGTGAATGACTTGGAAGTGTTCGAGGTATTCGAAGGGAAGGCCGTAATAAAGACGCACACACGTTCAAATAGAAGAAAACGGCACATGAAAAGACAAAGAGAATCCGCGAGATGGAGAAGGCATCACTACGAGTAGAAGATGACGAATCAAGTAGAATGAGGCATGAGATCCCTCTTCTGGTACTGAATGTGGAGATGTTCTGCTTCCAGCTAAAGCAAAGATTAGAGAATGCAAGAAAATTGAGAGTTACTTTGCCCTTTTCCTGGTTGAAAGCCGAGAGCTGCTTACGTTTCTGGCAGAACAAGACCTTGTTCTCACCGATGGCCTTCAACTGAAATTGGGTGAATAAGGAAAAGGAGTGGCAGAGAGAGAGAGAGAGAGAGAGAGAGAGAGAAATCTTTGTTTTTAAATGGTATACCTTGCTTGGGAGATGTTTTCCCTGGCTGTCCATGGACGCCGGATCCAAGGAGTCTCGATCCATGAGCCCGTCGAGGACCTTCATCTGCTCAGTCAGAGCGATAACCTTCTCAGTTATCTTCTGAACTTTGCCACTGATCTCCATTTCCTTCATGGAGAGCCGGCCGAGTTTGGCGAACTAAAAAAATCGTCTTGAAACAACTCTCTTCCTAACTAACCTTGGCCTCAGCTATCTCCCCCGTCACCATGACTTCTGCCGTGGCTTCGGCTTTGACGGTAAGTAAAGGCCGAGCCGTGGGAGCCTCCTCAATCGCAGCGATCATTCCTGAGCTCGTAGGATTTCTCCTGGATCTCCAGGGGGCAACGTGGACGGAAGAAGAAGGAGTCCTCTGTGAATTTGGAGGAGGCAAGCTGCTGAAAACACGAAGTTTGTGAGATTAGAGTACTTCGATTTTGTTTTTTGTTCGGTCAGAAACAGCAAAAAAGTATATTCGTGGTAAAAAAAAAACTTGACTGACTTGTGGTGGGTGCTCAGAACTGAGGCGAGTGGAGATGGGGATTGAGGCGGTCTCCCCACAGGGGTTGTCATGGTGGAATCGACCGAAGAACTGAAAGATTCGAACTTAAAACTGGAAGACGGTAAAAAGAAAAGTCTATCGATCGATAAGAAATGAACTTGATCGACGGGGGAGTCAGCAACAGCACATAAATCGAGGATGAAATTTGGAGAATTGATATTTTTTTTGGCAAAACGCGTGATTGTTGTAAGAAAGAATGAATATGGTCTGCCAGACAAAAATCGCCCAAAGTCAAAGAAGTTTGGCGCAATGTAAACGTTTCTACAATAATAAAGGAACCCTTTTAATATTACAAAAGTTTGCCCCGCGATGGACTTCTTTGGTTTCTTCGAATTTGGGGATGAGCAAAGACCTAGCCGTGGGAGCCTCCTGAATCGCAGCGATCATTCCTGAGTTAGTAGGATTTCTCCTGGATCTCCAGGGAGGAACGTGGACGGAGGAAGAAGGAGTCCTCGGTGTAGTTGGAGGAGGCGAACTGCTGAAAACACGAAGTTTGTGAGATTAGAGTACTTCGATTTTGTTTTTTGTTCTGGCAAAAACAGTTAAAGAAAAGAATATTCGTGGTAAAAAAAGAGTGAATCAAACTTGACTGACTTGTGGTGGGTGCTCATCGTCAGAACTGAGGCTGGTGGAGATGGGGATTGAGGCGGTGTGCCCATAGGGGTAATCACGGTGGAATAGACCGAAGAACTGAAATCGATAATTGATTTTGAAAAACAGTGTACTCTAAGATTCGAACTGTAAACTAAAAGACTGTAAAAAGTCTATCGATTGATAAGAAATGAACAGACATCTAGGCTCTGGTCTACCAAACAAACATCGAGGGTTCGGATCCGCCCAAAGTCAAAGAAGTTTTGCAAGCAATGTAAACGCTTTACATATGTTCTTCAATAATATAGACACCGTTTAATATTAAAAAAGTGGTGGATCCGAACCCTCGATGTTTGGCTGATACAACCAACTACTACTGAACTACTAGTACTTCTACTGGTCGAGGATTTCGAGGAACATTTTTTTACTTAAATTGTTTTATTCAAATGTTACAGTAGAGAAACTATTATGTTAGAATAATGAATATTGTGTTGTAACTTTAGAAATTTTTTTGTCTCCTCCCGTGGTTTCCTGGATGAGTTCGAAGCCACGCTTCCGCAAAAACAGTGGGGCGATTTCTTTTTGTGCAAAATTTTCGTTGGAGAGGAAGAGGTTTTAGGGAGAAAAAAGCAGTTTTTAGAGCATTTCGAAGACAGTTCTTTGAAACAATTAGGAAGAAAAAACCTGATAAAAAATGAAAAATGAATGAAAGTTACGGCTTACCGACTTTCCGGAGAGTTCTGAAGATCAGCCTGAGCCTGTTGCCTCCTGGTGAGGGGAGACGTCCCATTCCTATTTGAAAATGTTAAAATAAACTTGAAAAGTGGACAAACGTGGTGGTCTTCTTGTTTTTGCTGCCCGGGGGGCGACCGCGCTTCTTCGTCTGCGGAGTCACGGGAGGAGGAACGGGGAGAGACTGGCTGAAAAATCCATTTTCGTCGTGTTTTCTGAATAGAAAACAATCGATATTGTTTGTTTTCAAAGGTCAATTTGGACAAAATCATCGCGGTGGGATTGAGTGCCTCCCAAATAGATTAAAGTTTCCCACAAATGAATTGTACGTTAAAAAAAATCTTGAAACCAATAAGAGTGGAAAAACTAACCGCTTCGGAAGCATGCAAACCATCTTTCTTCGGCAGGGAACTGGAGCGTTAATACCCTGAAAACACAGAACTTAGTGCCTTAAATTGGAAGAGACAGGGAATTTTGGAGGAACAACATCGACTGTGCCATGTGGGGGGGGGGGGGGGCAATGGCGGCCGCCGAGGGGCGGGATCACAGGGGCGCTTTTTTCACCGCGACAGCCTCCCTTCGACCAAACTGTCGACGAGAATTTGAGGGAATGTCGAAGGAAAGGGGATTAGGAGATTACATAGTAGACTCCATAGTAGTAGGATTTTTAAATGAAAAATACCTGGACTGGGAAAATACGAAAAAGCAAAAAAAAAACATATACGTAAAAGCATGTATAAAAGCTAATAAGCTTTTATTGCATGGTTTAGATTGCCTAGAAATATCGATTTTACCTCATTAAATTCCACAAGAAGAGAGAGAGGTAGAGAGAGAGTGTGTGTTAGAGAGAGAGAGAGTGTGTTAGAGAGGGAGAGAGGGAGAGAGAGAGAGGGGGAGAGACAGAGAGAGAGAGAGAGAGAGAGAGAGAGAGAGAGAGAGAGAGAGAGAGAGAGAGAGAGAGAGAGAGAGAGAGAGAGAGAGAGAGAGAGAGAGAGAGGCAGTTTCGCTCAGCCTGGTAAAACTTTCCCATTGCGCGTGTGCTTCGAATTCGGCGCAACATCTGGCGGAACATGACTGTGTCAGGTGGCTCCCTTTCAAGGTCACGCCTGGGCTCTCATCGAATTTTTCTGAGGGACACTTTGTGAAATCTGGCAAGTTACCAAAGAAAGTGTTGTAAATAGAAACATTGTAAATAGGATCGTTTTATGTGTAGCTGTACTAATCCACTTGGGTGGAGGCCCTTTGTCTTTTCCCAATCTGACATGTGACCCCTTCCTGCGATTTATTGACCTTTTGTCACTATGGCGCTAGTTGTGGCTCCAATTAGGTGTTTATTACACTATCGATCTGATCGCGATTAGAGGCTCACGCCTGTCAGCGGACTGTAAACAACGACATTCCTTGGTATTCCTCGGCCTCCATCTGATTCATAAGAGTTACTTAGAGAGAGAAAGAGAGAGGGAGAGAGACGGAAGAGAAAGATGCTCAACACAATTGTAGAATAAACTTTTATTAACACCACTGGGAACAATTCAAACAACTGAGAAATAACTATCGTTGTAATTTTCCGTATCCCATTTCTTCAGCACAATGCTGGCCAGCCTCGTCTGCTTCTTCATCTGATGCTTGAGTTCTTTTGCGTAGATTGTGCGGACATCGAAGGAAGACGCGTACTTTCCGAGGCCAAACTTGACGAGACAAAGGTGCCACCAGACTTCGTCGACACTGCGGAGCTCTGTCTGAAAGAAGAATCATTAGCTGAAGATTTAGTAAGAACACTCACTCCAATGATTCGTTCAGCGTCTTCCAGAAGAGTAGGTGTGATGCGGCCGTAGGAGCGGATCAGATTCTGGACATCAGAAACCTTAGGTTGGGAGGGGAGTTCTGGAAAGAATCATAAGAAAAAGAACAAGAGAGAGAGAGAGAAAGAGATAAAGTTTGGTTCAAAACTAACCTTTCAACTTCTGAGCCAACTTCTCCGCAGGATCGACGAATGCAAGAGCTTCAGAAGTTTTCTTTTCAATCGTCTCCTGAGGAATATCTTCATCTTCGGCTTCCTTCTTCTCCAGATTCTCCTCCTCAGGAGAATCTTCGTCACTTTCCTCATCATGGACCTCAGAAGCATCCTCCATCTCCTCATCTTCAGGATCCTCGATCTCCTCCTCAGGAACATCATCGTCTTCTTCTTCCTCGTCAGTCTCCTCATCTTCATCACTTTCCTCAGTTTCTTCCTCATGTAGCTCAGGAACTTCCTCCATCTCCTCATCTTCAGGAGCCTCCTCCTCGTCTTTCTCGGTTTCAATGGTCTCCTCCACCATTTCATAAGGAATCCAAGTTTCAGAATCCTTCTCCATTTTTTCTTCGGATTCCTTGTCATCAGAAGCGTCGACAAAAACAACCTCGTCCTCAAACCTCACCACCTTCTTTTTCGGCTGAAAATTAAATTTTTACTAAAAAGTCCAATTTGAGCTTCCTCACCTCCTTCCTATCTTTGTCCTCAATCTTCCTCTTAGTTCCAGTTGTCTGCTTCTGCACCTGAAAAGATTATAAATCTCTAAAGTTTGGCTTGAACTTACATTTTTGATGCACTTCAAGGCCTTGGTTTTGCCCTGGACTTCTGGAATCGGCTCTTTCGAGGCCTCAACAGTGTGAGCGGTCCTTTTCTCCTCTTCGTCATCATCTTCCTCCTCCTCTTCTTTCTTCAGTTTCTCCTTCATCTCCTGTTTCCTCTTTCGCTCCAATTCCTCCGCCCGCATAGAAGTGGCCATGTATATTCTAAGGAGGTCCCTCACGGACTCGCCTTCCTCCTCGTTGTTCATGTAGCTGAAATATAAGATAATTAAAGTAACAGTCAGGGATATCTTGTCGAATCGTATTAGCCTAAGGTGTTCATTACTGTATGCGGCGGGACTACCCTTGCCGCGGCCACCGATCTCATACGGGTGTGAAACTCGCGGCGCTACCATGCCAGACTACCAGAGTTTTCTGCGTCTTTTCAGGCGGGAACATTGAAAATTCGAAACAGAGGATCAAAACGAGGTGACTGAACCTATAAGAACTCACCGCGTCAACTCAGCCTCCAGATTGCTCTTGGCCAAAGTCTCGGCATCAACTCGGCTCCTTTCCAGCCTAGTAATGTGCTCCACAATGTTCCTTCCTTCAGACAAGTCCTTCGAAATCTTGATGGCTTCATCGAGGTAGATAGGAGTGAACATTTGCCAAGCCATTTTCTAAACATTTGTTTTACAACAGCTAAAATATGAAATGAAGACAGAGAGAAAAAAAGGTGATAGAGGAACAATGGGGAGGGGGAGTGGAGGTAGAATGATTTGGTTTCCAGAAAACTTGCATACATTAGGAAAACAGCAGATGCTTCGGTTTCGGCTTTTTTTATAGCTTTATTTTGGTGACCGAAAGTGACCAGGAGGCTTGGCGTGCCGATGGCAGTCGCAGGAAAAGCGGAAAGGAAAGCCGTTGCGGAGGATTGCGCAGATAGCGAAGGCCGATTGATATTCCAAAAGTATAATTATTGAAACACAGAGCAAGTGTAATTTGACTTCTAGCACTTGGCTGAGTAACATACGTATCGGAAGATGGACAGTGAAAATTGGAAATGTGCAGAGGTGGAGACAGACTGAGCACGCGATATGGCGCGTTCCAACCATCAAATGATGGGGTTCGGGCGGAAGTAGAGGAACGAAAAAACCGTCTGATTGCGATTTGCATTCGACCGGAGACGTTTTTCTCTCTTGCGTGGGAAAACGATGATCAGGGGTGACGAAGTGTGCGAAATCAGGCAGTATGCTAATTAGATAATGCTAATATTGATAAGCGGCGACCGGAAATACCAAAGAAAATGAGAAAAGGAGAGAGACGTGTGTGTGTGTGTGTGTATGTGTGAATGCCAGCATTTCGCAGGGAGGTTGGGAGACACAGTGACGGAACTATGCAAAGAAGCCAAAAGGATGAGCCATCTGCGGCGTCTGGCACTCAAAAAAAGACGCCCCCATTAGAACACCTGCACTTTCGCAGACAAGTCGGTGCCCTAGTCGGCGGCCGTTTCTTACTCACGATGAGGTAGCGGTCTACTGTTCGGGCAACCGAATTTTAATGGTCCACAATTACTAAAATGTGACCTCAACAGAGAAAAAACAAAAACATCTCAAATTTACTTGTTTCGTGTGAAATCCCAATGCCACAGTGCACAGAACTGTCCGGAGGTAACTATGTCTGACTTAAGGGGTCTGCAAAAACTGACCAAAACGGCCACCGATTGGACTTGCAAACAATTTTAAATCCAATTTTAGAGCAGACGAAGTTATTTAAAAAAAAGTTGGCTCAGCCCTGAAAATAGAGAAGGTGCTTCTGGAGATGCTGTTAAGCCATGGTACCAAGCCTTCTGCGAATTCTGCTACGAAGCCCATTGAAGCCCTCTACTGTTTACAACCCCTTGTCCATGATCGTCTCTATGTTCATTCTGATGGCAGAAATGGTAAAAGTATCAACATGGTCTACTTATGTCCTCTCACCCGTCGTCTCGTTTTAATCAGCCATGCTGCCATTCCTGTTCAATAGTTTTCAGCACCTTTTCCCCCAACCCCCTCAGTAGCTATTTCCGTCTCTCGCCTTCTCTCTTCGAGTGTGTCTCGGTGATTTCCATTGCGGGTCAGTGCGTTTTCAATGGCCATAATTTGTTTTCGGGCGGCCGTTGATTGCCCCCAGCCACTTGGAGGTGACGCCGGTAAATTTATTTACCACAAGAGCTGTTTTCTCGAGAAACCGAGCAACTTTTGTTTCTTGGCTTGCGAGATGCCGATTGCACCTGATTGATAAAGGCGTCTGCGCATTTGAACTGTGCGGCGCATCGGTGGTTCAGTGGTAGAATGCTCGCCTGCCACGCGGGCGGCCCGGGTTCCATTCCCGGCCGATACAATTCTTTTGCTTTCCTAAACCTTTGTTTGATTTTAGGTTCTTCCTCCTTCGCTCGGTCGTCTTCGCTGTTTTCCGGCCGCTGCTCGAGTCGTCTCCACTTTAGTTCTGCATTAATATCCTCCGCGTACGTCGGATTAGAAGGATCTCCGCTCTCACGGATTATCAGCGCCGTTACAAGCCACTCGAGGACTTTTTGTTCTACTTGGCCTCGAGAAACTGAAATTTTCTGCTTCTAGGTGTAAGATCGTCTTGTAGGCAGTGTCTTCTTATCTTCACCAAATCAAAGTTTATGACCTTACTCATCTTGGTGACACAAAGGTGGAATCGCCACAAATGCCACAATCAGCGCAATATATTCACTAACAGATTCCTTTTTTTCAAATTAAATAATTAGTTTTTTCGATAAAGGAGATTTTAACCATAGCAACATACGCAAGGCCTAAACGATCTCTCTACCTTCTCCTCCTTTCTCTCTCTCTCTCTCTCTCACTCTCTCTCTCTCTCACACACACACACACACACACTTTATGAAAATAAACAAAAATAATGTTTCTAAAAAATCAGAAGCGGGATTCGAGCCAGGGTCGCAAGATCCAGAGTTGTACACACGGTTGCAGCTATACTTTTAAATTTTACATCATTCAATTTTTGCCACAACATTCCACTGTTTTTGTTCTGTATTTAGTTTACTTACAATTAGTCTTTAATTTATAAAGCTTAAAATTGATCGAATTGACTCTGATTCAAAGTAAGCAGCCACATCACCCAGGCTTAAAGGGGAAGGACCGCGTAAAAATAATTTTTCTGTTTTTGTGATAAAAGTCTAGATCTCATTCCCAGGATTCCGAAAAATACCTCTTTTACCCATTTTGGATCAAAATGAATCGATTTTGAATTTTCGGGAAATCGGCATTTGAATTGCCGCCAACTCTGCGTCTCCCCCATTTCCCACACTCTCTCGCCCACTCTAGCCGTGTTTACGTGCGGCAAACGCGTATAGTGGCCGTGTAAACGCGCCCCTTTTACAGTCGAAATCATATAAAAGGGGTATGTTTTAGAATCGTGGAAACTATGCCTACTCAATTAAACTATAATAAAGATACTTTGAAAAATCAATTTTACGAGGTCCTTCCCCTTTAACTTGACCTCACATGTTTAAAACTACATATCACTTTTTTGCGATTTACACTTCCATTCCCTTGTCTCTCATCCGCCGTCTCAAAAAACCCAGCCATCGCCTCCTTTTGGACGCACAATGGCTGCCCTAACTAGGCTTTGTCCGCCCTCCGTTCCCAGCTGATTCACACTTCCAGACACCCCGTGACCATTATCCTCATTTGTTTCTTAGAAACAATACCGTATTCACAAATAGATTTTCAGCAGGGTTCTCACGGGCCGGTCCGGGCTTTGATGAAAGTCTGAGGTTGGTGACAGCCGCTCTTCCTTTACCAGCCATCTGTCTCAAAAACACCACCGGCTGTCAGCAAGAACTGATCTCAGGTGCTGATTCCGTCTGTTGGCCATCCGTCACCTCGGCCATGTTCCTTGTCAGGCAACAGTTTCGCCTGCTGACAGCCGCTGACGAGGCGGGTGATTTGCAGACAGCCGGAGTGGGGCGGGGTCGCGGATTTTGCCCCCGCTGCCGACAGCCGGCTGTCAGAGCACTCCGGAGGGCACGCCCACCGCCTGGATTAGTATGTCCTTATTGAATTATCAGTCTCTTTCCGCCGAAGCCACGGCTACTTTTTATACTATACTCTTGTTGACAGCCGAGGGAGGCTTAGTGCCAGCGGGGGGTCAGTTTTATTGCCAGCTGCTGAAGTTATGACTTTTTATTTTGTTTAACACAACTAAAGTTTTTTTCACGTTATTTCAAGAATTTATTCAAAATGGTCGATTGCAGCCCGTTTACCCTTGCCTACATTGCCGCACAAACTACCCTGGTTCGATTCCCGTCGGCGCCAAAGTTTTTGCACTCCCAAATATGACTTTTCCTTCTTTTTTTGTAACTAAAATGGTCAAGAACAGTTTTTAAAAAATAGAAATTTATACCCTTTTAAAGCCCACCGCTCCTTTTCCAATCAGCCTGTTGTGCCAAAGTGAACACAGAAAGTGGCTAAATTAATTAGACCCCTCCAGAACTATTAGACCGCCAGACGTAGAATTAGTTCCTGAACGTTTATTTTCAGCATTTTCTTTAATATTCAAATTTTTGTAGTTTTTATAAAAAAAGTAAAGGTCATCTTACACGTATGGCGAGGTTTTTGGGCTTCCACTCTAATTTTTGAGATAATAAACATATTTTTATAAATATATTGTTTTCCAAATTTTGGAATGGTTATTAAAAATATCTTCCGGCGGTGACTGGGCTCGAACCTGGGTCGCCAGTTTGCCGAGCGCGCCAACGCATTGAACCACTTAGCAAGACAACAATTGACAGGTTACGTATTGTATCGCTCTGTACGTAAAAGTGCGTCTCATTGAAAATATCCAAATGGCACTTAAAACCTTTTGCTGGACCTTAACAACCAAAAAAGTTAGGAACAAACGCCTCTTCCTCCTCAACCACCGATTTCGTTTGGGTTTCAGCCGAGCTATTTACCTTTACGACTCCTGCTCATATTTCCGTAAACAGAATACATGTTAGATGTTAATTCCAATTATCTCAGATTTTCGTCTAGAAAAGGTCATCTGGAAATCACTCTTCCAAGAATTCACTTTTTGTTGTCTTTTTTCTCCGCCGTCGTCCTCCCATCTCCATTGCCCTTATAAATTTTTGATGTCAAAGCTGTCTCATTCCAATTCCTGGCACATTGTTTGCGGATTTCGATGCTAAATCCATCTCTTGTCCTTTTCTTCTTGGTAATCTTCTTGCTCTTTGCATACAGCATCTAAAAATGTCCCATCTCTCTGATAATTGGCATCCAGCGCAACATTTTGGGTTTTGGAACGGGTCTTCAGGGAGAGGGAGTGCTCACTTCCTAGTTTTTCACGTATAAGATCGAAAATCTCGAGTTCTTCATTTTTTGAAAGATTCTTTATGCAGTACACATTCATTGCGTTCTTGGCGGCGCGCCCTCTCGCTAAAAAGGTCGTTGGTTCGATCCCCTCCGGTGCACTCAGATTTTTCAGCCGATTTCTTATTAAAAACGTGTTTTTATTTGTTAAAAAGTAAAGAAATCCGTTTTTTTCAGAATGAGGAACTCTCGGCTATGATTTTGCTTCCTCTGGTGCTGTTGCCCTTGGTTCTGACCGAACAGACCCGCAACAAATGCCCCGACTACTGCGAATGTGACCCAGAGCTAAAGCAGGTGGGTCTTCTGAAACCCTGGAAACCAAGAATCCCTGAAAACAATAAAACTGGCCGAATCACTTGAAAACAGGCTTCAAATCTGTTTTCCTCCTCGCCAAATCTCCCGTCGTCAATTGGTTTAATGGCGCCATTTGCTCGTGTCCGGCGACGATCCGTCCGACGCGTTTCAATTGCCCTCGGAATTGCAACAAACGCAGTCGGCGTGAAATGCTGTAACAGCGGCCATTACGGCGATATGAACACACGGATGACCACAACAAGTGCAAATGGGGGACAAAAGGGGAAATAGACTTCACGTAGAATCGAATCCGAAAGAGAAGTTTCAGTTTTCGGCGCCCTGTGGGAGGGTAGTCAAGGAGACGCTGCGAACTGTCGCCGTCGCGTTCGTGGTGTAATGGTTAGCATGGATGCCTTCCAAGCATTCGACGGGGGTTCGATTCCCCCCGAACGCAGAACATTTTGCTCATTTTACATTTACATTTCTTTTAAATCTAAATCGTCCGCTATCGATTGAAACTTTAAATTATTTAAAAAACAATTATAGTTGGAGCTCAAAAATTGAAAGATTCCGTTGGAAACCCTAAGAAAAGCTATTTTTCTTCCTGATTCATTCCAGATTCCTCCCGAAGCCAATGTTTTTGTATCTCTCCAGGTTTCCATTGTTTTCGCTCGTTTTCTGCTGAAAGAAGCCTTTTGCTCATTACTTAGAGAGGAACTACGCCGTTCCTCCCTAAGTCGTAAACAGCGGGCGCGTTAATTTCCTCCAGGCGGGGATGAAAGGGTTCAAGCTTTAAAAGGTGGTTTAGAAACGTACAAATTAGATTAAAGAGTAGAACCGTTAAAAAATCAATGTTCAATCAATAAAACAATTGAATTTTGAAATTTGCATAATTTGAATGTTTCAGGTCATCTGCTCCGGGCACCTCCTCCTCACTCTTCCAGACATCATCCCTCCGGGTAACTTTAGTTCCAAATTCTTTGTAAACTATAATTTTAAAGGTCTAAACGTGCTTGTTTTTCGAAATGCAAGCGTCCGTTCTGTTCCTAAAACCGCCTTCCGTCGGATGGAGCATTTGAAGGAAATACGGTTCGAAGGCTGTGATCAACTAAGCACAGTCGAGAAGTTTGCCTTCAAAGGACTCAAGAAGATTAGGTTGGTTGGATTCTGAAAGAATTGTTTTAAAGAATAAGGCTTACTCCCATAAAGAACAAGAAAACTTGATTTTCCTAACTCAGTCTCTCTGCTTAGGACGAATTCTCCTCCGTCTGCCGTCTTTTAGAAAGGCATGCCCTCTTGCCTTTTTGTTGTAAATTCAAAAATGGTCTTTTATATGTATTATTCTTTCGTTTCTTCCAATATCAAGGAGACATTTTTTTCAAATTGGAAGGTTGCGGGGCAATGAAGTGGTTCCGATTCACGTTTCCGTTGCGTAGAGGGGGAGCTCACGTCATAGAAAAGGAAAAAAACCAAGTAAAGGGGTAGAGATAGAGAGAGAGAGTGAAAGAAAGAGAGATAGAGAAAGCGATAGAGAAAGATAGAGAGAGAGAGAGAGAGAGAGAGAGAGAGAGAGATAAACAGAGGGAGGCATAGACATAAAAAGCTTTCAGGTTGATCCAATTCTCTTACTGTCCCTTGCTAGCTGAAATTGGAAAATCCGTCTTTTCTGGAATCGCAAACGAAGAAGGATTGAAGATCATTTTTCAGAAGACACCAATTCAACGGGTCCATGGAGGAGCCTTCAGGTGAATCTCTCTCTCTCTCTCTCTCTCTCTCTCTCTCTCTCTCAAAAACCTGCTCAGAAGCGGAAATTAAATTTGCACCCGGATGAGTGAATCCACATGGCCGTTGATTAGCTCTCTTTCGTTAATTAACTCAATTTCTCAGAAAAAGCATCGAAGCTTAAGGCAATCACTCGGGGACCTTTGAAAATCTAGCTTCTTAATAGTTTTCTTTAGAATTAAAATTAAAACTAAACTTCAGACATGCCGCCAACATCCGAGAACTGTCGATTTCCGGCTCGGACCTCGCTCTTTCCAGACACGCCTTTGCTTCCATTAATCAGGTATTTATTGAGTTATTTCTTTTGTAAAATATAATTTAGTTGGATTTTCTTACAATTTCGGGTGTTACTTTGGTTGAACCTCAATTGTTCTCCAATTCCACCAGGTTCCACATCGTTCATATCAAGGAGGGACACTTTGAGCTGCCACCTAGGGCTTTCGAAGATTTAGCTCATGTTCATCAGGTGAGAAATTGATTGATTTAGCTCCCTTGATTTTTTATTGGTTGATTAGTCTTTTCTAACTTTGAAAGCGCAAGCTCTGTCAGAGCCTACCACGGCGCAGTTGGAAGTATCGCTGGCAGGAAAAAGGACCATGGTTCGATCCCAGCCGATTAAAAATGTTTTTAAAGTGGAGTAGGTGTTTCAAATTCACTTTAGGCTATTTTTATAACAAACTTTTGCACTTTCTAGAAAGTGGCATTGTTCCCCTTCACATTCAGTAGTGCAAAGTTTGTTTTTTCGTCGGAAACATTTATCCCCCAATTTCATGGATGGCTGGAGAGGTATTTCATATGACGAGGGTTGGAGGTCATGGATTTCTATATGTGGTTGTAAAAGAGAGAGAGAGAGAGAGAGAAAGAGAGGAACTTTTAGTGTATATGTTCTCGGCACTTCTTCCTCTGGTCGGTGGCCATTCCATGCGCCTGAGTACGTCTGGGTGCCATTTTACAGCTTCTCGCAAACGCTCCTAATCGTTTTGCTTTTTCGCCCTCTGCCATAAATCCAGAGCACTTGCCACTCGGAGGAGGGCAAGGGAACAAATTCTAGGGTTGAGATATATTGAGAGATAGAGAGAAGTCGAAAGACAGAAAACCAAGTTTCTAGGTTCAAATCCCCATCTGCCCCCATCATTCTCCCAAAGTTGCCCTTTCGCTTGCCGATAAAGCCAATAAATCCACGGCCAGCTGACAGAATTTGCATATATTTCACGGGTCTCCGTTCGCCGGCTGACTGATCGACTGTGGCGACGAGCGGTGACCGATGTTCCTCGCTGTAATCCGCGCCACTTCCGACAAAGCCGCAAACATCGCCTTAGGCCACCTGTGCGGTAATGGAGGGGCCTGAATAAGGCAACCTCAAGAAAGCAAAAAAGCTCTGCGTTCGGGGGGAATCGAACCCCCGTCGAATGCTTGGAAGGCATCCATGCCTTCCAAGCATTCGACGAACGATGCATTACACCACGAACGCGGCGGTGTCTGTTCACGGCGCCTCCTAGACTATCTCCCCTCTGGGCGCCGAAAACTGAAACTTTTACGAATCCATGCGCAGCTTCCATGTGGCCGAGTGGTCTAGTGGTATGATTCTCGCTTAGGGTGCGAGAGGTCCCGGGATCGATCCCCGGCTCGGCCCAAACTTTTTGCTTCGCCTTGGCTACCGTACTCCTTCCGTAATTTGATGTTGACTGCGATGTAACTGAGAAACTGCCCGACTTTACGTTTCGAAAGTGATCCGGTGTGGCGCGTGTTCGGTTACAAGGCAGCTGTTGCGTAAGGCAAGAAGTTTGCGAGACAAATTGCCGCAGGAAGGGGGTTCCCAAGGATGCCATTCAAAATAGCCAATTTCAGATGCTGATCCAACGATGTAAGCTGCCTGTGATAGCTGAAGATGCCTTCACTGGATTGAGCACAATTGAAACCTTGGAGCTCTTTGATAACCAAATTGGAAGGTTGGCTCCAAGGGCCTTTTCTGGTGAATCTTTGCAAGTTTTCAAATTTACAGTTATAATTTTAGGAATAGAGAATGTGGGTCGCCTTCGAATCGCTAGAAACACAATTCGGACGATGGAGACTCCTGAGGCCATCTTATCCACGGCAGTTCAAACCAGGGTGGAGGAGAACACATTGGACTGCTCTTGCTCTTTGAAATGGATGCCTTCTTATCCAGGGAGTTAAAAACTTTATTTTACAAGCAGAAATTATAGAAAACTATTCTAGAACCTATAACAAAAAAAACTTTTGCATTCGGGGGGAATCGAATCCTCGTCGTTTTGTTTCAAACTTGAAATTCCGGAAAAGAAGCGCTCACAAAATGACAACTATTTAAAATACTGAAAATGATATTTTGTCAATTTTTTTTTCATGAAGTTTGACCTAATTATCCTATTTTGCAAATATACTATTACTTTAAAAGTTACTGACCGCAGAGGAGTAGAGGAAGGAAGGAAATGGGCCCAGTAAGGGAGAGTCTCACGTTATACTTGCGTTACGTACGTAATTACTTATTTCGGCGGTAGAACTTTTGATGTTTAAACTATTTCAATTGGAATTTGAGACAAAGTGTTCAAAACTAAAAAAAACGAGCAAAAATTGGACCGAGGATCAATCCGGGGACCTCTCGCACCCTCAGCGAGAATAATATCACTAGACCATTCGGCCACGTGTAGGATACGTGAAACTTTTGGAATCTTCTCGGAGAATCGAATCCGAAAGACGAATTTTTATTGGCGCCCTAGTGGAAGATAGTCTAGGAGGTGCCACGAACAGACACCATCGCGTTCGTGGTGTAATGGTTAGCATGGATGCCTTCCAAGCATTCGACGGGGGTTCGATTCCCCCCGAACGCAGAACTTTTTTGCTCACTTGAAATTACTAAATTCAATCAATTTCAACCTTCTAAACCAATTTTAATTTTCAGGAACGTCGTCTGGTAGATGTGAACTATTGCGGCGCTTCTGCGGTATACCGCTCCCTTCGCAGCTACCTGAAGCAACACTGCGAAAGCGGCCACGTCCAAAGGTGCTCTAAAACCAATCCCAAATAAAATTGACTTCCTCTTGTTTTCTGGGGGTCGTTTCTAGGGGAAATTTCCTTTTTTAAGTTAATTAACCATTTTCAGGAGTGTTAACACGGTCCCTGTGCACACAGCCTCTAACCACGACAGGTTATCCAAGAACAACTCGGGATCTCGGAATTTCTTAGTTTTTGTAGTTTGTACCCTCTTTCTTTCCCATTTCATTTAGATTTCTGTCATTTCCTGTCTTTTCTACCTCTGTGTGCCTTCTGATATTTATTGATTTTTTGATTCCTTGGACTTGTAAGGAAGGAAGCTGTCTTTCAGCAGGCGATTCTCACATTGTGATCTTGTGCATAATTTACGATTCTAAAGTAATAAAAGGTTTTAACAGCTAATAATTATTTCATTTTATCTTTAAAGCAAAGCAAAAAATTCTGCGTTCGGGGGGAATCGAACCACCGTCGAATGCTTGGAAGGCATCCATGCTAACCATTACACCACGAACGCGGTGAGAGGCGCCTGTTGCGTCTCTTAGACTATCTTCCATCATAGTGCCGAAAACTGAAACGTCGGCCCAACTTTTTGTCTCCCTCTCCCCTAAAAGATGTAGCTTAAAGGTCTAGTTGGGACAGTGAACATCTACCTATATTGTGGTTCTGCGTGAATACTTAAGTCACGTCAAACTCCACCTCATTTGTAGTCATTTCTACTCTTCTTCTGCCCGTGAGCGGTTCATCTCTTCGAAAGGCAGTAGTGACTTCACAAAACTCCTCAAATTTTAGATTTACAGTTTAAAAATAGATCCGTTCCAATCTGGTCAAATATTATGTTGTCAAATAGTTGAATAAGATTTGAAGGAGCCTTTGCATAAGGTGGGTTACTCCAAGAATTCGGAAGTTGGCGAAATTTGGGATCAGGCTAAACGGTTGAACTTAAAAAGAAAGAAAAATTAAAAATAAGTACACAAAATTATTTATTTGTTTTTTTTATTTTCTATTTTTTCTATTCTGTTTTTTCTATTCTTTTTTAAACTTTTTAAAATTTTTTGGTCTCTTTTCTTATTTATTTTTTTTACTATTATTTTCCTATTTTTCCTCTATTTTTTCTATTCTATTTTTTCCTTTCCCTCTCTCCTCCTATTCGCCCATTCTTTTTTGTTAAGCGCGTACTCTACCACTACATCACCGATACTTGTGATGTTGGCCGAGTAAAAATGGCTGATAAATCTTCATTCCCGACAGAGGCAAAACTTTTGTTATCGGCTAAGACACCCTTTCATTTGTTTTATTTTTCAGTTTTCGGCGCCCTGGTGGAAGGTAGTCTAGGAGACGCAACAGACGGCTTCCAACGCGTTCGTGGTGTAATGGTTAGCATGGATGCCTTCCAAGCATTCGACGGGGGTTCGATTCCCCCCGAACGCAGAACTCTTTTGCATTGCTAAATTTTGCCAATTCCTCATTGTTAGCAACCTAGACACAGATTGCAAGTAAAGTCATCACCACAACTTGTCTCCGCCCTCGCATTAGAGCCTCTTCTGCCGCGGCGGCGCCTATTCACCCGTTGGTACGAGATTACCACCTCTGAATAAGGAGCTTTCTCATCCAATTTCCCCATTACCGTACCTCCCCCTCCCCTGCTCCTTCATTTAAAGCTTTGCAAACCTGGTTCTGTACTCTCGCTCTCAGCCATTTTTCTGTTCAAACAGCACATTGTTCTCCGGCTGCGCTTGGCACAACAAAACGGCCAGTGCGTAAGTGTTTGTGGCAACAGAGCTATATAAATAGGATATCGATTGAACTGTCCTTTGGCACCAATGGACGCAATCTGCCACACTTTTGTTTGATTGTAGCTGGCTGAGAGACGTTTGCAGAACTTTGTTGTTATTTCGATGCTTCCTCCTTCTAAGATTGATTTTTAGTTTGATCACTCACTCACTCACTCACTCACTCACGCACGTTGCGTCAGCTGCAAAATTCGCGTTGTTCTGCCTGTTGCAACAGTTGCAGCGAGAACTTCGTCGCTGTTACATCGTAACCTCCAACCGACTTTTGAATCCTGGTCCAATTCTGATAATTGTCTCATTTTAAGGTACCCCATCAATAGGAAAATATTTCTGACCCCCCATCTTTTCCCTCCCTGGCCCTCTCTTTTGTGAGTGAGGGCGGTTCATTTGATATGTTGACACACCTAGTGTGAGGGGAACGGTCGACTACGCGCGGTACCATTCGAGGACTGCCACCGAGACGTGACGAAACAGATCAAATAGTATCCTTTAGGGATGATAGAGTTGAGCCTTCTTCCTATTTGGTACGGGTTTAGGGAACACCTTACATGTTCAGGTGACCGCCGGGCTTCAGCGCGATTCAATGTACCACCTATGTTAACCTCTTTGAAAACCCGTAGTGTAAAAGACGAAAAGTGTTCACTTTTCGCATTAAATTTCCAGAATGTTCATAAAACTTTCTCTTTTTCACCCCCAAAATGCTAATGAGTGGGCGAATTGGCGGTGTCCAAAGGCCTGCGGTGTCCGGTTACTCACCCTAGGTGTCACAGGTTGCGCAACAAAGGCATACTCCAACTGGCCAATAGGGCCAATAAACAAATGCTTATATTTCTTGATTTTGCAAGATTTGACGCATCATTCCTTTTCTTTTGATAGTAATACTACGGAAGGCAAGTTCAGCAGGACCATGGTTGATTTATGATGAAGTCACATCTGCTGTATCCATCCAAAGTGACCGGCAGATGTCCCCCTCAGCCGCCGCAGCGGGGTGCCTCCATTTTTCCATTAGTCTGTCCACTCTCGAGCCTATTATTGGCGATTACTGTGATTTTCTGTTCAGAGATTGAATGTGACCGCGTGAGGTAGTGAGCGAGTGAGTTAGTAAGTGAGAATGTGAGTACCCAGCCCCTCTTCGATCCTTCTGGTGCATCTTCCAGGGGATTAGGCGTCTCCCACCGGCCCTATTTGTAACCCTCAATCAATCATCATTAGATGTTAGGCTGCGAAGAGCCTCTTTGCATAACAAGAATGCACTGAGGCTCATAAATCACCCGAATTCTCTTTGTTCCCGGTCCTTTGAGTAGCTTTCGTGGGGATCACTTACGTGATCTTTCGTTCATTGAGACAGCCGGCTGTCACATGACGTCGTTTGTTGTAAAGTTTGGATACTAGGACATTCCAGGAAGCTAAGAACAAGTAAGTTGCAAGACAGAGAAGCGGTTTAAGCGGCCTTTTGTTATCAAAAAAGCCGTGAAAGCGGCCTATGTTTGTCATAAAAAGGCGGCCTTTGGCTCCCAAAAGGCGGTAAAGCGGCCCTAAAAAAAGTTTATATATTTGCCAAAAAGCGGTAAATGCAATCTTGTGTCGCCAAAAAGCTGTATAAGCGGCCTTTGGTTGCCACAAAAGCGTTGAAGCGGCCTTTGGTTGTCAAAAGCAGTGAAAGCGGCCTTTACATAAAACAAATTATGCTTCTCTGACCAATTATGCAGTAGTGTCTGCGTATCTGAGCCTAAGACTATGTTGTATCTTTCATTCTCTCTTTCTCTTTCCCCCCTCTCTCCCCCTCTCTCCCTCCCTCTCACCCCCCTCTCTCTCTCCCTCTCTCTCTCTCTTTGTTTCAACCACCTCTTTTTGTGTCCCCGTGTGTGTGAAAGGCTATAAATCGCGGCTAATTCGGCGCCCTTGGCGGTCCAAGTGCATTTGGGAATGGGCCACAATTGGATTCAGCATTGCTGCTTCCTCTGCTGTTTACGCCACGTCTCATTAGCCGGCCACTGTGTCCTTTGCTACTCCCCCAAGAGAGAAACCCTATGTAGGCTTTGTTTTCCTTCGGCTTTTGGGCACTTTCGCCATAGATCTTCTTCAAAATGAGTTAATTTTGTCTCCAGCCCTCAACTCCATTTTCATTCCGCAGTGAAAGTGCCTTCCCATTATACGAGTAGGGGAATCCGCCCTAATCACCGGAGTTTATCTTGCTCAAAGGACAGCCAGCTGCCTCCATCCAAACGACCACCGAACCCCATTTTGAACACTTCGAACCTTCTGGAAAGTGCCTCCTTTGCCTCGTAACTTAGCCGAGTCGCTTGCGTTTTAGCCGAGTCTCTCAGAATCTGGTCTTAGCCTCCAGGAAAAAATATTGGTAACCTTTGGCAAAAGGGTTATCCACTCGCCTGATAGCCGATGGTCCCCTGTTTCGAACCACTAGGTACCTCTCCTAGCTGGCGCCAGCTCTGGTGCCACCCGGGTGTCACTTTAGAGTGAAATGATGTTGTCGGAGGATGAACTATGCCACTTCGGCCCCTGTTCCTCAGAACACATGTCCTCTTTGTTCAGTCGATCGATTGACTGGGGTCATCCGGGTGCAGCCGGCTGTCAGTACCCCCTGCTGACAGCCGGTCACGGTAATGTTCCTTTTGGAAACTACACTATTCTCTCTCTATCTATCTGTCTCTGTCTCTCTGTCTCTCTGTCTCTCTGTGACCTCTCTCTCTATCTCTAACTTTCTCTTTCTCTGACTCCCTCTCTCTGTCTCTCATCTCAATCTCATGCATGTCCACTGCCTAACTGTGTATCTGTTGCTTGTAAAAATACCAGGAGTTACGGCCCGCCTTCGGCGGTCCTACACTCCTGGGGCGGCCTCTGGCCGCACACTTAGGCAGCCTTCGGCCGCAAAGCTTTCAAATGTACCCCATGGAAAATTTTAGGCTCACGCTAATTTCCGCCCTTTCCACCGAATTACTCGTCCCCTATCTAGGAAATGCAGCTGACCATATTTTTGCCTAACACGTTGCGCTGTTAACAAAAAGAAAGAAACGGCCAACTGTTATAAGGGATGTTTGTTTTGTGGATTTGGGCCTTATCCTAAGAGGACTAAAAGGGTAAAAGCTTTCTGAAGTTTATTTTAAAATCGTCGAACTTTGTTTTTCAACCTAAAAATAGCCATTTCGTCTTATTCGAGCTAAATTGAACCTCGACGATTAAAGAGGGCGAATCAGTAGCACAATTGAGAGAGGCCATTGCGGCGGGAAATTCAAACTATAAAATCTTTGAGCAAACTTTAAACACTTGTGTCTTCGTGAATTTGGATCCAAAAAAAGAAAAAAATGATAGTTTTTTTGGAATTTGGGGTTTGCCAACAAGAAGGTGAAGCGGCCAAAAATGGCTTTAATTGCCAAAAAAGCAGGTCAAGCGGCCTTTGGTTGCCAAAAGCGGCCTTCAAAAATCGAAATCGCTGCGGGAGGATCGCTGCTGATAGAGGTAGAGTAAACGGGCGCGCACAAAACTTTCAGAGAAAGGTTTTTCATCTAAGTAAATCCTTTCATTTCTAAGATTGTGTGCCGCATACTACCAAATAATAAGAATGCACCCGGAAGGCCCTTCTACAACCTTCCTCCCATGTGGAGGCCACAAGTGCACGTCCCCTGGGGCCACGTGTCCATAGTGTATTCAGAGCATGTGAGCCAATGCAGTCGGTTTATTATTCCATTTCCCAGCAATCCTTTGAATTTTCTATGAGAAATGAATTATTGCCCTGGAATATTAGTTCCAATTCTGGCCGAGGATCGATTCCACGGTCACTTATTGACCTACTCCCCGCAAATTCGGAAAATACCGCCTTTTTCCAAAAGAAAACACATTTTCGGCCAAAACAACTATTTCCTATCGATTTCAGTATTAACCCTATCAAAAATCAGCCATTTCCATAAAATATACAAATGTTTTCAATTCTTCTCATTCTCCCAACTGATCCATTCCACGTCTGTCTTATTCTTTGTTACGAAACTTGCGATTCATCCCATTTTTTCTTAAGAAATACCATTTCAAAAGAAGAAAAAGAAGAAAAAAGCTGAAAAGGCGGTTGTTCTATTTTCAGCTGATCTGAAATCGATTTTCGCCGAAAATTCACTTCCGCGGACCGCGAATGACGTCATCAGCGCAACCACGTGAGAGAAATATTCAGTGTGTAAGAGAGGAAGTGCAGATCAAAAGTTAATTGATTTTTAAATTTTAAAATAAAAAAGATTTACAAATTTAAATTTAAAATTGTACTTTTGAATCGTTTCAAAACGAAAATATCTAAATGTCACCGGCGGGATCGAACCAGGGTTGTTAGCTCCGCGCGCGATAAGTCGCATTGAGCCATTTATGCGTATTTTAATTTGACCCAATCGATATTTCATCTTTTTGTGATTTTACGAATAAAATTAAAAAAAAAAAAGAAAATTTCAATTGTTTCTGATTGAAGTCGAACCAGAGTTGTTATAAATAGAGTTCAGTGCGCGGAATGGCGGTGCGCCATTGAAGTACAACTTAGGAATTATTAGAACTTTAAAAATAAAAACTTTAAATTTTAAAATTTAAATTCACATTTTGACTCTTTCTAAAGATAAGTTCAAACTACAAGATTATATTAAAAGGCAAAAAGTAAGATCAAATTTACAACCTAAGATTTGACTTCTTCTGCTTGCCTGAGTATCTTAAACGCTCAAAAAATCTTAATCCTTAAAACATTAGATCTAAGCCCAGTTTAACCCCTCTCCCCTGCCTGCCGTACTTTGCTTCGGTGTGGCTAGCTGTCTGTATCCAATTATCCGTCCTCCATCCACCAAACAGCACGTGTGGCTGAAAAATCCCCTTTGTGCCCCCTGCCAGATGTGTCCTGTCGAATTTCGCAATTCAAACCGGTTCCCAATCGATGCATCCGGAGATATGTAGACTCTCCCAGACCAACCTCAATTGACCTCTCGTGTTTACCCTCCCCCAACAGGGGGACGAGGAAAGCGCCTTAGATGATCATCAGCCACATGTATCTTTGCTGTTACTCGAGTCAATGAGCTTTCTTTATTGTAATCTTCAATTTTGACCTACCAAACCACTAGAACCAAAAATTACATTGACCGGAACCGAACCCCTGACCTTTTTGACCGCGCAGGCGTTTTATCTCCTGACCATTGCGACATAAAGCGCGCTATCAGCAAAACATTCCAAATTCTCAATTTACATTCTATTTTGTCGCTTTTGGGTGTTTTCGGCATTTTGAATCAATATTGACACCATTAAGGCTACTTTATTGCCATTTCAATGACACTTCAGTTCAACAAACATGAAAAATCCCAAAATCCATTGTTTTCCCCCATTTTCCTTTGAAAATCTTGTTTTCACTCTTTTCTTTTTGAAATTAACTAGTTTCTTTAAATATTTGTGGACAAAAGCTGAAATAAGGCGGCGGGATTCGAACCTTGGCCATTAGTGCAGAGCGCGCCGCTTTGCGCTGCGCCAAGCGAATTGCGCGCAATCGAGCGGTTAAAATAATGTAAATTCATTAAACTTTGTTGAAAACTGTTAAAAAGGTGATGCATACACGAAAATTAAAGTTTGACCTTTATATACCTGACCCCTAGTTTCCCCAGTAAAGTTGCCTTCTGTTTACCCAAACACAATAGCAACGCAAACAGTTAGTTGACGTAGGGAGGTGGTGAAGCCAAAAACCACAGAAACACGAACCGGTCGCACGATTTTTAGAACAAGGATAGTTTTAAACTTTGTCTGCGAGCGGATTCGAGCTAGAGTTGTTTTTCTTGGATGTGCCAGTTGCCACTGAGCCATGGTTATAAATCTGAAAAAGCCTGTTTTTGAATATCTTTTAGCACCTTTTTGCTCTTTAAATCTCCATTCCTACTAATTCCCCTTGTATAAAAGGCGGTGTAGGATGGAAACGTCAACCGTGGCCAGGCCCAGCATCCATCATTTTCTAATCCGCGACATATGGCGCCCAGCGCGAATTTATTTTATTGCCCTTGTTGTTCCTTCCTCTTTCGAAACGATGTGTATAAGAGGAATTCATCATTCCAGCATCGTCTGGGGCTACAAGTGGCGCAGTGCGGAAACGCGCGCGCCAGACAACCGACCATGGTTCGGATCCTTCCCGTTCAAAATGAAGTACCTACATTACTAATTGAAATTCACACCTTTGGCTCCCCGCACATTCCACAGCTTTTGTTTAACGAAGGAAGTAGGACTGTAGTTGGCCTTTCAAATTTCCGTCGCTAATGACAATGTTCGGGCGCCATTCAGCTGTTAATCACTCGTTGTTTGCAGTGTCATTCTTCTGTCGAAAGGCCCCGCACACCCCAAACGCTCGTCTACAGTACCCACGCACCGCCTTTTGTTCAATTGCTCTCTTCTCCCTTTGTCTCGGGCAAAAAGCGATTAGTCAGAAGAGAATCAATAGAAAACGGGGTAAGTATGGTACTTTAGGTAACATCGTGCTTGGTTGAAACTAGTGTTCGGTAATCATCGACTTAAGTACCTTCGACGCGGCTTTTCATGCGGCCTGAGGTTGTTGAAAATGCCCTTTGATGTGCCCGTAGGTTGTGAAACGCGGCTTTTTACGGCCTGATGTTGTTGTAAGCGGCTTTTCCAACGGCCTGAGGTTATTACAGACGGCATTTCCTGCGGCCTGAGGTTGTTGAATGCGGCCTTTCCTACAGCCTTATGGCGGCCTGAAGCTGTTGAACGCGGCCTTTCTTGCAGCCTGATGTTGTTAAACGCGGCCTTCCTGCGGCCTGATTGAGGCTGTTAAATGCGGCTTTTCCTGCGGCCTGAGGTTGTTGAACGCAGTCTTTCTCGCTGCATGGCCGAAAGGCGTTTCTAGAATGGTCGAGTTCAACGGGCCCCCTTTTACTTTAAAGTTGTTCCTACTTGATCCCTTGACCTACCCAATCAAAGTACAGTACTTCCGGTGACGCGCCGTGGCGAGTGCGTCTTGCCGTGTTCGGCTCATGTTTCACACTAGATGCGATATATTTTACAGCGCTATCCGGACAGCCGGTTGTCTCTCTGCCCAATGTTGACACAAAGACCGTTGCTACTTCCGCGAAGGAAACAGCCTATTTGCCCTTTACCCGGGCACACACCCACCCAGCTACCGACCACGCACTCCTCTTCCTTCTAATTTTAGGACGGCTAAAGTTGCCTTGTCAAGAAGGCCAGAAAAAGTGGTTTTGTGACACATTTCGGAGGAGTTAAGTATGGTTTGGGTGATAAAGATGTGGTGGCCTAGATAGGTTCGGCCTTGAACCACTGAGGCCCCGCCCGTGCCTGCCACAGCTTCAACGACTACGAGACCGGTTCAGCTAGGCGGAAACACTCATTTTGACCTACTGATTGGTCACCTTCTTTAAAGGGCCCCAATTTTCTCACTATCAGGACCACCCAGTAAGGGATTTTCAGCCACCCAGTTTGGTAGTTTGTTTCGTGTGGGCCTAAATTGGCCTTCTTTGGACTTCTCAGGACCACCCAGCCAGGAAGGGCTATCCGTTTTGTCAGGACCACCTATTTAGTCAGGACCACCCAGTCAAGTAGGGTAAAGGGTGGTCCAAAATCAAATTCTCGCTCATTTTCACATTAATTTTGACCTACTGACCATTTCGTTTTAAGACCTGATTTTTTCAGGACCACCCAGAAAGTGAATTTCAGCCACCCACCACCTAAAATGGCAGGCTTCGGACCTCACAGTTAGAAAAGACAAAAGTGAGGACCACCCAGTCAGGAGACCCAATCATGGTGGTCCGAATGTTAGGGTATAGGTGGTCCGAAAATCGAGGTCTCCCCTAAAATCAATCGATAACACATAATTTAAAAATATTTCGCATTATTTTTAATCCCACGTTCACTATATCGGCCGCAAATTTGACCAAGGTTCGATCCCGCCCTGCGAAGGTGCTAAAGGGGCGGAGCCTAATTTAAACCGGTAAAATGTGCCCTAACTGCAAATTCCATCAAAACAATAGCAAAATTGTCGTTAAACTCAAATCTTCCATTTCTTTCTCTCCATTATACCCCATTCCCCCTTGATCCCCTCGCAAAGTGTGCTGCTGGAAGTGCGTCGCAGTGTCTCTTCTTCTAATTCCACCCGAAACAGCTAAATCCCCTTCCGCTCCATTGCCTGCCATCCCTCTCCTTCTTACAGTAATCCCTTCATCTCTCCCCTTCCTCCGTTAGATTGGTTTGTTTTCTGAAACAGCGCCAGAAAACACAGACTAACAAGTGTCATCGAAAACAGGTCGCCACCTATGCAAACACCTCCATTTCTCCACTCTCATTACGCCCCGCGTTGCATTTTTGTTTATTGGAAATCGATTTTTGATTAAAAATGGTCAAAAGATCAGAAGCGTCAACTAAACTACGTCTATGTGCTGGGTGGCGGTCAAGAGAGCACTTTGGCGGTGGCTTTTGTCGTTTCTGGGTCAATTTTGCCCATCAAATGGCCTCCACTCGATCCAGCACGCGCCACTCTCACAACCGCAGTTCCGCCAGGAAATAAACTCACTGTTTTGAACTTTTCAGTGTTTCATCTTCATTTCTCACGGTTAATCAGCAATAGAAGCCACAGTTTAGGCCTTAAATGGAACCGTCAGGGACCTTTTATGATTTGATCTCATATGAAAGAGCTTGAAAAGCTATTCAAGAAAACATACAACAGTTTTTCTGGCAGGGTAGCGCCGCGATTTTCACACCCGTACGACATCGGTGGCCGCGGCAAGGGAGGTCCCGCTACCTACAGTAAAGAAAGCCACATGCAACTACAAACTGCAAAGAGATCCCTGAAAGTTCCTATAAATCTCTAAAATCAATTTTTCAGTTCAAAATCCAAATTCCCAACTCCAAAAGTAGAGTTCCCCCTGTGTCTGTGTGTTGTGGGCCGAGTTGTGTGTGTGCCTAAGCCGCGCCGCTCATTCCATATGCAATTGCAAGTCGAAATGATTGGCGCGCTGGCGAAATGTTCAAAATGAACCTGTGATTATGCAGATTCGGACAACTCTCGACTGGGAACACTCGCTGTAGTCCACGCACTTTCGGAAGGTCCATTCCGAACACGGCTTGCAATGGCAGCACTCGACGGGTTTACGCTCCGTGGCTACCGTATACTTTTGGATCTACTTGGTTACGAAATGCCTTATATATCAGTTCTTACTACCTCTATGTGAAACCGCATAACCTATCTCTTATACGTGTTTGGTTTTGTACACACGATTCCAATGTTTTAATGGCGTTACGCAACTCTTGATTTGGATTTTTACTGGCAGGTACTGTTTCTCTCTTCTCTGGCAGGGCAGCCTAAGGCCGCTTTTAGCCGCTCAAAGTAGCCTTAGCCCCCTCCCCAAAGCGGCCGTAGGCTACTAAGAGCTGCCGCAAGCGGTATGAGGCTACCAGAAGCGCCGCGACCTTATGCTTAATCAATCTTAAAGAAGAACGCTGCATGGAGCGGCCTTAGGCTACCTGATCAGCAAATAATGTGCTTGACATTACCAGGAATGCAACTTGTGAAAGCGGCCTTAGGTTACTTTTAGCTGTCAAAAGCGGCCTCAGGTTGCCACTGCCAGATTTTCAGGGTCACCCTTGATTTCCAATGATCTTACTTTTACCTTTAATTCAGTTCTATAGTTCCTGCACTTAAACTAACATTTCTCCAAGAAGGCGTCGATTCTGCCGCCCAGTGGCTGATCTCCGCGTGAAATCGCCGGCGGCCTTTGCTTATTTGCCGTCTCGTCCTGTTTTCGCAGCTGTTTCCCTTCATTTTACGAGTTTACACGGCCACACACGGGTATTTCAAATGTTTTGACCAGAAGGTAAACAAAATTTGGAAATACGGTATTTTTAGCAACAGGGCGAATTTTCATCCTTGTTCCCTTGCCTGGCTACTGTAGAAATGGGGCGCGTTTATCACAATTGCGCCAAAAGGTGCCCAAATTCGCATTTAGAATCAATTTTTTCACCTTTTTTTGTTAGAAAGATTTTGATCCCTTCTTTTTGATGATGCCTTGCCTTTCCCCCTTCTGCCACCCAGCTGTCAGCAATAACCTTGATCGCTTGTTTTAAGTGTGTAGCCAAGGCCACTTTGACCTTTCCTTCGATTTCCCATATAATTCCCCTCCTTTTGAGTAGTTTTCTATAGAAATACAGTAGATCCACAGTCTCCCTCCCTGTGTCTGGTAGAAAGAAAGCTGTTCCTGGAGAACGGGGTCAATGGAGCGGTCAGGCCGCGCGTCGCCGCCGAAAACACGACCACTCTACATTTTAATCACCGCTTCGCCCGTTTTTCGGTACTTTTGTATATATTTTAAAAGGATGATTAAAAGAGCGCTTAAGTGAACATCCGTCTTGAGGGAAAACTTGAAATGTTCCAGGAAACGAATTTTATCCAACGAACCATCCAAATGACCGTAAACCGATTTTTACCGTGTTGACATTTATGAAGTCAATTTTTTGTATGAAAATTGAATTTGATCAAACGAAAATTCTAAATTACAGAGCGCGATTATTTTAAAAGCAACCAAAATGGAATTTTCCCCAACGAGGTCCTCCAAGTGACGCGGGGCCATTTGAAAACCTCGGCAATTTCAATGATTCGGGAGGCCATTCCTCGTAGTTTGACCGCCACCAGAGGGCGTAATTTAGGCAAATCTCGCCCTAAATCTCTCTCTTTTTGTGGCGCTTTGTGTGTACTTGCAGGGCCATATATCGTGGCAAAGTGGCCAGCCGGCTGTCAATTCGAATTCTCGTAACTGCCAGCCGAAACTGCGAGTGGTCAGAAAAGGGGCGGAGGCGTTCTTGCGTCAATGGAACACACACATCACACATGCACACATGTTCACACTCACACTTGCACACTTGCACACACACATCTGTCCGAGAGCAGGGACCCTTTGGCCCATAGTTCGTTTGAGTTGCCAGCTGCCAGTTCATTTCCTCTATTGATCCCTTGTCTTATCCTTTTGCTTTAGCCATTCCCAACTTGACATTCAAAAACACCACCGAAGCTTATTTTCGAAACATTACTTCCTTCTTTTCAAATCTGTTTTGAAGCCAAGAGTTCTCATTGCTGTCTTCCAAATCAACGCTTCAAAAGAGTTACTTTCAAGTTACAGTTGATTGATCCAATGAGCGGTCATTGAATGAAAGTGAATTCGAACTTTGAAGTTTGTGCTTGTTTTTGCATGACGTTACTACTGTGGTCGTGGTTTTTGCACGTGTTTCTGGACGCGGCGCAGTTTAATATGGGGAGGGAGTTGGCCCATCCGTCACTCGCATCAACTCATCCACAAGACATTTGATACTCGCTGCTCAGAGCGCACTCCTCTCGCCCTTACGAGTTCTTTGCTTGCGAGAGAGAAGATGAGAGAGATGGAGAGAGAGAGAGAGAGAGAGAGAGAGAGAGAGAGAGAGAGAGAGAAAGAGAGAGAGAGAGAGAGAGAGAAATAGGAAAAGTCAGAGTCTAAGCGATCTCTCCCTTCGAAGGAGTATGTGTTGGGTGTAAGTTCGGAATGCGCTCTATTAAAATGAATAATGGACGAAGGCAGTGTTCGTCGGCCTGCGTTTGAATGCTCCTCCGCACATATTAACGACCCTCACAGCACTCGAATTGCACCATTTGCAGTAGTCTTCTAGCGATAGGAGTTGCCCTCATCTGCCTCACTTCCTTACAGGAAACAAAGTCATTTAAGGAGGGGACAGTTACGTAGATAGAGAGTCAGAGGCACCAATGAGCAAAGCTCTCCTTCCTCCTTCCTCTCTCTCTCTCTCTCTCTCTCTGAACGTTTATCTCTGATGTCCCATGTGTCTCTAGTATGCATAATTAAGACCTGATCGCTGTATTCAATTCACCCAACAATAAGATCAAATTGATGCGGCCGTCATTCCAAATGACGAATAGATCTTTGTCTCTTTCGTATCCTCAAGTAACCTCCCATAATGTATGACCTTAATTCTTTGTTTCTTCAATTTCATTCTTCTTTTAAAAGTTTTAAAGAAGGTGTTTCAGGTACTAATCGTCCAAACTTCAGTGATCGCCTACACCACTGAACCACTGCGTCTCTGCGTCGCTACTTTCTCCTTCTCTCTCTCTCTCTCTCTCTCTCTCTCTCTCTCTCCATCCCTTCCCAATCCTCTCTTTGTGTTGCGCAGGCCGTTTCGAAATTCAACAGCTCCTCATTTGCATACGTTGTCACCATATTTCACATCGCTCCGTCCTCTGCGTCCCTACCCTCTCTGCCTCTGTCTCTCCTTCCGGATTTCAAATTTACGGCTCAGTCAGTGCGTACTCTTCCTGACTCTTGGCTCACAAGTGCAAACTACCCTCCTCCACCGCTCCTTCATTCTCAAATTAGGGTGATTGAACGTTTGCAAAAGGGGTTCCCTTTCGATTTACAAGGAAATCTGATTAAGAACCTGTTCTGTCAAAAAGCAAAACAAAATCAGACTTTGGGATTCGAACCCTGGTCGTGTGAGCCGCAGCTAGTTGTACTAGCCACTACACTAAAATGCCGCAAAGAAAGCGGAGGATGACCGCGCCTTTTAAAGGCCCCTGTGCGTGGGCGCCCCCTAATAATATACTTTTCGTTCCAGGACCCATTTCGAAGTCCCCCTTTCCCACGTGGTTCTGCAGCTCTGCCCATTGTCTTGCTCTCTTCCTTTTGTGCAGCAGTTCCGCCATCACGCGGCGGATTTCGCGCTCCGGCGCGCGCTTGTTTCATTATAGTCTCAATGAGCGTGTTACTTCCACCTTACGAGCGTCGTTTCAATTGCGACTGCCCTTTCGAATTCATAAAACCTCATGCATACACCTAGCAGCCACCACCGACACCACAGCAGAGACAATGGCAATTGACCCCTGGGTGAAAAATTTACGACTACTTTGTATTTTGCAACTTCTATTTTACGGCCCAAATGATCAGAAACAAAGAAAATTACACTTTTTCATCTGTTGAAAAATGCTATTTTCTTATGTTTTGTCTGTCTTTGTGACCGATCGGTGGATGATGCGGCCGCCCTCGCGTGCCTGACTCAATGCGTGTGTCCCATCTGATTCAATCCCTTCCGGTCAGCTGGTTCCACTGAAATCGGCCATTTAAAAGTTTTCTAATCTTGTGAACCCGTTCTTTTATTTGAGAGTAGTTTGAAGACTAGAGTATTCTCAGAAATCAGCTGTTTTCAGGTACTTCCTTCTTGAAACTTCGGTGAAATTGCACATGTCCTTTTTTCTTCAAAAAATAAAACAACTCTTTAAATATTTTAACTTACAAAATACAAAGACAAGTATATACTTGTAAAAATATCAAAATTGTTGGTTTCACATCACAAATAGCTAAGAGCACCGGTGGGGATCGAACCAGGGTCGAATTTCTAGAGCGCGCTTTATTGCATTGAACCAATCAGCCTCAATTCTGTTTTTTTAAAATTTCGCACATAATTGACTAATAGTATTCATTTTAAATAAACATTTTAAAATTATCCGCACCGGCGGGGATCGAACCATGACCTCTTTTTCCCGCGCGCCGCACATCGTATTTAACCATGAGGCACCCATTCGTTTATCTTGTGGGTTTTTTTGTTAAATGGAATCAATATTTTCTCCTTATTTATTGCTAAATTACACGAAAATGGGACAAAAAATAAGCAGAATTAATCTCTTTTTTTAAAATTTTGCTTAGAACAACGTTAAATTGACATATTTCCGCATTAATACTATAATTAACATAAACAAAAACGTTTGGCACTGGCGGGGAATCGAACCTGTGACCTTTCCTGTCGTAGTTTGGCCTGTTAACCACTGAGCTACAGGTCCGCGCCACCCTTGGCGCAGGGTTATTGCGGGGTGGCTCATAAAAAGGATAAAACATCGAAGTTTTTGAGCAAAGTTCCACGTCCGAAATCTAAGTAACAACTTTTTCTATCTAAATTTTGTTGTCTCTTGCCTCCACTGTTTCAAAGCGAGTTGATCAATAAAACTGCTCCCCTGGTTCCCCGACCTGGAACCGGTCTCGTCCTTCGGTTGGCCTGTGTTCCCACGCCCTCCGCCCTCCTGGTGCACAGCCAAACCACGCGGCAGCTGTCCGCTCGAGAGAGATCGCAACTGCCACGAAAAAGCCCCGTTTTTACTATGTGGGCTGCAGCAGAGGGCACCCTCAGACCCCATTGATCTATTACTTTTCCTCTTTTAGCCACTTTTTTAATGGTAAATTATCGATTTTCTGGAGTTAAAGTTGGAAATTTTGAGACTCACAGTCACTTCAATGGGTCATCAAACAAAGAAGAAAATTTCCTGAGTGCCGCACCAAATCACCGCGAAAGCGGGAAAGAAACCCGACGGGCCAGTTCGGCCCACCCTATCTGGACCACCCATCAAGATAACAAATGTTTATGGGTGATCCACCTACGAGTGGTCCTATCTATATTTCATGTGTTGCGCCTCTTTTTGGAGAGCCGTTGCGCAAGATTCTCTACGATTGCGTCATAAGGGTCAAAGGGATTGCATCAAGGCATTGTTGCATTTTGTTGCGTTCAATCCATAAACATTTCTTTTTTGCTAAAAAAAAATAATGGAAAATAGGAATAAAGGATGAAGAAATATGAAAAATCCATTGCTCATCTGTTTTTGTTATTCTTCAACGCTTTTTTTTGCAGATCATGGTATTTTGGTGACATTTTCTTTTTTATCCGATTTATATCATTCGAATAAGTAGCTCATGCAAACAGAATCAAAGGGCGAAGGGATGACAAACTTAGGTTTTGAGATTTGTACTTTTTTTACCTCTCTGACTTCCTGGATCTCTCTCTCTCTCGCCCTTTCTCTCTCTCTCTCTCTCTCTCTCTCTCTCTCTCTCTCTCTCTCTCCTTCTCTCTCAGCCTAATCTTCCGAGATTCCTCATCTGCCCCATCGGAAGAGGACCAAAGGCACAAAGTAATGAGTTTGGGCAATTTCCTTTTCCTTTAGCGCTCTCTATCCGCTTCGATAGCGGTCCCATTCAGCCACACGTGACTCCCCCTCTCACAAATAGCCGTCATTACCCCTTCTGGTGACTCGTTTTTTCATTCTCGAAAAAGAGAACATCTGTTCTTCTGAGAGCCGTTTTCTCTCGATTTCCGCTTTTTGAAGCTTAAATTTTATATTCTACCGTTTCCTTTGAAATTTTCAACTTAAAACTACTGAACTTCACATAAAATTCCTTGAAGTTCCAAGAAACCCGCGGAAACCGAAGTCCAAACTGCATTTATACGCGCGTGACCCCGAAAACCTCTTCTTTCTCTGCCCCCTCTGCGACCCCTGCACTCTCTCGCCTCGTCCTTGTAATCTTCAATTATTCTCACGACCGACTTACTTACTCTTGCACTCTAGTCTTCTTAAAACTTGTTTTCATCTGAAATTGAAATATTTGAAAATATTCAACGCTTTTGAAAGGAGACGGCACTTGTCATTGCCTTGTCAGTCATGTTAGTTGACACAGCGACAAATCGCTTTGAAGGCAAGACTTTATTTTCAAAATTTTAATTTCACAGTGAAAATACATGATGTTCGAAAAAAAAGGATGCACTTTTGATCTCGAAATTAGTTGTCTACAGTACTTTCGAAACAAAAATGTCAAGAACAGTCGAAATGGCAGACTGACGAAGGGAATTGTCATCGAATTCGGCCGAGACGAGACAAAAACGACGGAACTACAGTCAATTACGAAGGATTGTCTGGCTTAGAAACGTCTTTTGGTTTTTATTGAATTTTTGTTGAATATTTTATGAATTTAAATTTTACAAATATGAAAACTTGGCATCATTATATTGCCTGAATGTGTCAAACTCAATTTCCCTTCCTGAGTATAAATTTAATTTTAATAAAATGTTCAATGAACTCAAATATTAACAGTAAAGTAAAATTTTATCAATTTTAAATTTACCCCTTTCAATAATTTTATTTTTTTTAAATTTAGGGGATTAATCCATTTACGGCCTTCTTGTCAGTCAAACATGGGGGGAGGGTTCGGATCCGCCCAAGCATTTTTTAAAATCTAGCACAATAAACATTTTAAATAATTTTAAGATAATAAAAAACCCTTTAATACATTACTCTATTAGATTACAATCATTTTAAAAAACGAACAAAAATGTTTGCCTCGGGGTGGATTCGAACCCTCGATTTTTGTCTCGTAAGGTCTGCCCGTCTGCTTGAATGGTTTATTTCGAATTTTCAATGTTCCCCTCTAAAAATAACTCTGGTAGTCTGACATGGTAGAGCCGCGATTTTCACACCCGTACGAGATCGGCGGCCGCGGCAAGGGTAGTCCTGCCGTGCGGTACCTTTGATTCCTTTAAATTTCACAATTCTTGCCATTGCTCATTTTATTCTTCAGATTGATAACTTTATTCTCTTTGTAATCTCATTCTTGGTAATGTCATTTCAAAGTTTCACAATGCTTGCTTTATCGTTTCCCGTGCCCTTTCTACTTGCTCCCCCCTGCTCTCCCCCAAATTACCCTGCTGCTTCCTTATTCGTGTCTTCTCTGTCCGTTGCTCTCTTGGCCTTGTGTGTGCCGAGTAGTAGCATATGCGCATTGAAATATTCATTTCAGGAGCGGCCGGCTATCGGTTAATAGAGTTTGCACCCCATCTTCTGCCCTCCTCCTCCGAGAGAGACTGCCCAGCCACAAATCCACACAACAGCCTATTTACCACTCAAAACACAGCCCCTTTTTTAAGACTTCTTTTCTTTTTACTTACGGTTTTTATTGAACTTTACTTACACAGAAATGAAAATACTAAAAATTCGAACTAAACTGATTTTTAAATCAAAATTACAAAGCAAAAGTAATTTTCGCTTGATTGACTTTTCCTGAAATTGTAATTTGATTAAAGTTATTTTCAATTACATATGAACTTGAACATTTCAAATTGTTTTGAAGAAAGTTGGATGACGTTGAAAAATATTAAAGAAATTACAGTTTTGAGTGAAAAAATGCACTTTTAATTGACTTTTTCACTTAATTTTATGTATACAATTTAAAATATTGCCCAGGCCATGCATAATAATTTTAAAAAAACCATTTTCAAAACTTAAGAATTGAAAATTAATCAATTTTAACGTTAATTTAAATTTAATTTTTTCTATATATAAAATTTTTTTATGAAATTGTTCAAAGTTTAACATAAATTCAAACTTTAAAAAACAATTTTCTAAATTAATTTAATTAGAATTTTGTAGATTTCTAAATTTATGAAATTACAGTTTCAGCTATATGAGGATTTAAAATTATTTTTTTTTGTTGAGTTTTATACAATTTGCATTAATACAAAGGTTTCAGTATTCGTTTGGGTTTGAAACTATTTGATTTAAAATAAATCTCCCAATTCTTTTATGCAAATATTTTATTTAAAATATTATCTTCAAAAATTTTGAATTCAAAATATTATATTTTGAATTTTTTTTCAAATTCTAAATATACCGTTTCAGCGTTAATTAAAATTTAATTAAATTTTTACACTAAAAAGTTCTTTACGCACTTTCAGCAATGAAAAGGTTTTTTTAGAACTGTTTAATTCTCACAACATTTAAACAAATTTGATAACCTGTTTTTCCTTTTTTCCTGATAATATTTCTTAAATTAAAAAATCTTTTCAAAAAAACATAATATGCGTATTAAACACACCACCTGTTCAAACAGAAGCATCCGCTTGTTTCAAACAAAGCTCAGAGTTCCAATGGTTCCATGATGAACATGACAATTCGTCAGCTGAGTAATCATCGAAGGCAATCAATTCGGAATCCATTCGTTTGTGTTCGTCGAGCCCTTCAAGTACGCGTGTTTCTGCAAGCAGCTATCGAATTACGCCCCTCCTAAACCACGCACACAAAACTTGATTTCATCTGCCCGAACGGACGCTTATGCACTCAAAACGGGGCCCAGGGAGCTGTTTTGACCGCAAATTGACAGCGAAACTTTATTTCGGGGATTTGAAACTTATACTTTTGGCAACACAAGCGGAAAACTGGTCTTTTCGAACTTTCAAAATTTGAAAATCAATTTTAAACTTCGAAAACTTTAACTTTTTACCATTCAGGTTGACAACATCAGTTTCAGGAGCACGTGTTTGGAGTTTATCTTGAAGTGCACTTCCGCGTTTGACTCGTTTTATGCAAAACAGCCTCCCTGGAGGGTCAAATTTCGATCAAGTTTTACATTTTTACTTTCATCACTTTCGAAAATTGTACTTTCAAATTTTAAAATGTGACCATTTTGAGCTTTTTGTGGCGCAAAAATTACATTGAGAAGCACGTGATGATAAGTTTGACCTTCGTTTTTGATTTCACTTCCGGCATCACATTTTTCTTGTAAAAATGGATTTTAAAAAGAAAAAATATATATGTGAAAATTGAATTCTTTTATTGAAAGCTATTGAATAATGTTTAGGGTTCGTTTTGCAAATTTATTCTCAAAATACATTTTATCTCTAAATTTGTCTCAGTTACAAACAACTGAAACTGCCATTTTTAAAACTCTTTTTAAAAATTAAAAAATAGGCTGCATTTTAAAACCTGAATTTTTGAACTACTGTAATTTTCAATTTACAAAGTTACAATTTGTTGGTTTTCCATAGTTTAAAATGGGCGAATTCTAAAAATTCGAATAAAAGTTTATGTTGAAATTTACAGTAAAACTGAACAAAAATTATCTTTTTTCCATTTTTAATTCAATTTTAAAATTGAATTTTTCAAAAAAAAATTCAATTAAATCCTTTTGAAAGATCAATTTTGGACAAAAAGTATTTTAATAAAAGTTAGCACGGAGAAAATGAAAATTAGTACGAAGGAAATGAATTGCTTTTTTCTTTTCTTTTCTATTTTAAAAGTTTACATTTTGATTCAAAAATTATTATCTGTTGCACTATACTCAAACCCATATGGGATAGGAATATGCATCATCCATTTAATTAAAAAAATGACTTCCATCACTTTCATCAGTGAATATTTTCATCAGACAGTTGATTTCTTGTATTTCAACTGCGTCACAAGAATGTGATCTTTGACTGTCGCGCAGAGAACATTTCTCGCACAGACCACAGTCCCCGAAACCATGGGGCATTCAAAAACGGCAGGCATTGAAACAGGCGTTTTAAACTGCCCATTAATGAAAAATCCACCAACTCCCAACTGTGTGTGATCATTAATTCCGGCGGTGATTGTTTCAAGGAATCCATTGGATCGCCCCAGCAGTCCACCGAACCGGTTCAATTACCCAAGTCAACGAGTTTCACTGACTCAAGCCAAGGCCCTTTTACACTTTTTCCCGCATCTGCAGTCTTTCCTTCACCCAAACTTCCTTCCTTATCTCATGAGCCAAGATTTTGTGCCCTTTTTTAACGCCTAAAATAGGACCTTAGGCTAGCTAAGGACTTATAAAGAAGAAATTTAGCTTCGCGAAATTTCTCTCGTCTACCCCTGAAATCTCTAAATTCCCAGCAATTAAGGCGTGTGGCGGTGTGTGTGGGTCGCACAGTGGCCGATCCATAACTGTCAATCCGCCCTTCAAGGACGACGTGTCCTTATGAATTAGCATAGCCCATAATCGGGCGGCCTCTCACATTAATCACGACCTCACACAAAAAGACCATTGTCTAGCCAGTCGATTGACTATCTTGTTTGTTTTAAAGAGCTATCGATTGATGACGATTATGTAATTGTTAGGTCGCACATACACACATACACACACACAGACACACATACACACACAGAGGGAGAAACCTAAGAAAAGACGTACCTCCTAGGTACTTCCCTTTCGATCTCCCCCTTTTTTCCTTCCCTATCCCCTTGGTAATTGGATCTCCAAGTACAGTCGTCTTGTTGCACACGTGTTCTCTCCGGCTGTTCCTAACGCATAAACCGGGTTTAGTGCAATTTTAATAATGAAAAGCGATCGTCTTCCGCCCGTTATGCACCAGATGCCCTCAGCCCACAGCTGCCCGCTGCGTCAGCTCTTTTTTGAGATTTTTTGATGGCTGGTACCGCCCCTCACAAGTACGCGGCGGTCTCGAGGTACAGAACCCCTCGGGGGTCTTACGGTCTCTCTCCCCCATTTCTTCCCCATCTCCCCTTTCTGCATAATAGATTTCAGCTTTGGAATTGATTTGCCATCAAAAATGCAAAGGAAACGGGTTGGTCTCGTTGAAAAGTGCACAGCCTTCCACTTAATCAGGTGGAACCCTATTTATAGCCAATATGTCAGCCAAATGTTTCGCATAAGCCACATAATGGGATATTTCTTGTTGACTTTCTATCAAGTCAGAAAATAGGCACGTTTGGTGGGAATTTGTTTACAACTGGAGGTTTCAGTTTATTAGGGGTTTTTTTTGGAGAAAACAGTCTCTCTCTCTCTCTCTCTCTCTCTCTCTCTCTCTCTCTTTCGTTTTCTCTCTCTTAGTTAGTTTCTCTCTTGCTTATCAATTTTCCAAGTTCTCTGTTCAAAGTTCCATTTTCAGAAACTTCCTCCAATCCATTCTACTGCCTTCGCCTTCTTTTCCATCATACGGATCATGTGGGCCATCTTGCCTCGGCTACTTTCTTTTTGACCACTGGTTCAGTGGCAGTGAGCGCCATGGAAAACTAACAGTTGTTGGCTCTATTCCCAAGACAAGAAAAATTGTTTAGTATGAAAAAAAGTAACGAAATTCAATTGGCAATGCAAAAAGTTCACGTATGATCTCTTTTTCAATTTTGGCGTCGACAGGGATCGAACCCGCGACCTATAGCTTCACAGTTCTGAGAATTCCCACTGCGCTAAAAGACAGTTTTTTTTAAATATTTGAAATTTCACATGAAACAATCTTTGATTTCTTTGTTCCAGTGTTGCGACTGTAATCCTCAAATTCGAACCGCGTCCGCTGTTTGGCGCCTTGTCCCCCCTGCAATTACAGGCTGCGACCAGCCGGCTGACCCCAATTCCACCGCTGTCCTCCCCTGCAATTTCCAAGATGACCTTGTCCCACAGTACACACAGTATACCCTCCATTCTCCTGGATCTTTCAATTTTCAGCCAATTTCCGTCAATTTCCCCCATTTAAAGCCGCTTTTTCTTACTTTTCAAGGCGTTTTTCTAGCATTTCCGGTCCCCGAAGAGCAATTCCGAGAGTGGAATACTTGTAAGTAGCCATAATCGGCGATCGCTGACTTTTGATTTACAACACGAGTCATGCGAGGTGATTACCGGCGATGATTTGCCACGACAGGTGCGCCAACCAAGGAATTTCTAGCGGTTCCGGGTAGAAAAGTGCATAAAATCACGCAATTCGCGAAAAAGTACCTCAGAAAATGCATTAAACGAACAAAAATCAGTTTTGCAGGTGGTTTTCAATAAATGACGCCGAGGGGAATCGAACCAGGAAGCGTTTGAGTGGCGCGCGCCGCAACACACTGCGCCAAGGTGACCACGCGGTCCTTCAGGTCAAATTGGGGGTGCCTTTTGAAAATTGTTGTTTATTAGCTTTTTTAAACCATTTAAACTAAAAATATCATTGTTTTTTCATTCATTGGGATCGAACCCGCGACCAATTTTGTGGCGCCCGCCTTTCCCGTCTGAGCTACCCTCCGCTGCGTTGTATCGAAAACCTCGTACGCAATATTTCACTTTTACTCGGCCACAACCCATTTAACTCATAATTGACCGTGTGCCCGTGACAGTTTCATTATTTGGCTGTCTGTCGCACCGTTCCGCTCAATTTACGAAACTAGATGGGTGGTAGAAACCCGGAAATCGTTTTAAATTGACCGAAATCGAGTTTTCATTTGCTAAAATCTAATTTTTAAACAATTTTAAGTAATTTCAATTAATTTTTTGCTCTTGTGACAGCCGACTGTCAGCTGCAGTGATGACAAAGCCAACAATGATGACAAACGGCAATCAAATCGTGACGAAGCACAACTCAAACAAAGCAAATTGACATCAGGTGCTGGAAAGTTAACGAAAATTCCTGAAATTAAAAAAAACTTAATTTCACTACAGAATTTCTTGTTATTTGTAAAAGGAATTTTACGCAACGTTAAGTGGAGACCTCGTTTGAAATAAAAAGTTTTCAAATCAAACATCGATTATCGATTAGTTTGTGGCACCAAATCCCTATTGTATGGTGTCTGTTAGGCGAAATATCATATTCTTCAGTGACCCTCCTAGGTCTATTGTCCCCCTCCTTTCAACAACAGGCAAATATTAGCACAGTCTCTCCAGGTATTGATTTGTGGCACAGTTGAACTAACCTTTCAGGCTTAAGTGCCGCTTTTTACGATTAGAGCACAGATAAAGTTTTATAGTCCTTTAAAATTGGGATTTGCAAAGAATGGGATTGATCCAGGGACTGTTGGCGCAGGAACAGGGAGGTTGCCACTGCGCTATTTCTCTATTTCGGTCTCTCTCTCTCTCTCTCTCTCTCTCTCTTTCTCTTTTTCTCCCTCTATCCATCTCTCCTGGCCTTTTCCGCCTCACCCACCCCAATCCACTCGAAACCGCTTACCTAATCACCCCCTCTTCTCCCCTCCTAATTACCCCCTGCCCCACCTAATTTGCATATAGCCCTGTCCTCTCGTACAGTGCCTTCGTCCGTTGGGTCTCTGTGTTTTACGATGGGAATATGGCCGCGAAAAGAAAGATGTTCCCAGATTTGCGATTCTAGAAAACACAGCCACGTCTTTCTCTTTGATACTATAGGTGCACTATTGTCCTGGCTACTGACTATTGTCTCTTTTGTACGAGCTCAGCAGAACGCCTTTATTTGGCTTTTGCTTTCTCATTTTTAATTTTTGGGGTAGTTTAAAGACCAAACACAGTCACCAAATTCAAATTCAGGGGCTTAGTGGTGTTGCCAGGAGCTTATGACGCATTGAAACGGGTTACACCAGTTTCAGAGTGGAAGCCCTGCAGTTCTCTGGAAATGATGGGCCTCTCTCTCTCTCTCTCTCTCTCTCTCTCTCTCTCTCTCTCTCTCTTTCTCTCTCTCTCTCTTTCTCTTTCTCTCTCTCTCCCCATGTCTCATATTGCCACTCATTTACACTGTCCACAGTCCGACCCCGATCGATATATCGTCTCTTTATTGTCCGATTAACCCACATCCACTCTCCCATCCACTCACCCTCCCCTGTTCCCTCCCTCTGTCTTCTGTCTTTCTTTCACAAGACTCTCCGGGAAGCACGGTTCTTAAGGATAACCGCCTGGCGGCCCGCATTGTGTGGTGGCATCTCTCGGCCGCATTGAAGGCGACTCCTGGCCAATTATGACTGACCTTACTCGCGGGGTCAAGAGCGTTTGTGGCCACTGCACCCAAACACACCGCACGACCACCACTACCTGCACCGACCATCACAAACACTCCACACTGCGCAGTTTCCGTCTTTGGCGGCGGTCACTAAGAAATTACTCTACTAATTACAATTTTTTACGAACCCCAATTCCCTCGTCCTTTGTAAAAGCCAGGAGTGAGTGAGCCTGTGAGTCAGTGAGTCAGTGAGTGGCAGATTCCTAGAGAGAGAGAACGAGAGAGAGAGAGAGAAAGATAGATAGATAGAGAGAAAGAGAGATACGGAGACAGATGTTGTGAGTAAACGAATTCATTCCCCTCCTCCCAATAGACCCCTAAATCTCGTCCCTCCTTATCTCGGTCGGTTGGTCTAAAAGGCCAGCCGGCTGCCTTGGGTAATCCAAAGGGCCGGCTGTCACCCTGGGCTAGCTGCCAGCCGCTTAGAGCGCCTTCCATGGCAGCGGGCTGCCATAGAGATGGCCATGAAACATGTCACTCGCTGTCTTTAGGGTCCTGATTGCTCTACGCACGCTTTTCATGGTCACTCCAGCTGTCAGGTGGGGGAGTGACCGCCTATCTCTCTCTCTCTCTCTCTCTCTCTCTCTCTCTCTCTTTCTCTCTCTCTCTCTCTCTTCTCTCCCTCTCCCTCCCTCTCTCTCTCTCTCTCTCTCTCTCTCCTCCCTCTCTCTCTCTCTCTCTCTCTCTCTCTCTCTCTCTCTCTCTCTCTCTCTCTCTCTCTCTCTCTCCCTCCCTCTCTCTCTCTCTCTCTCTCTCTCTCTCTCTCTCTCTCTCTCTCTCTCTCTCTCTCTCTCTCTCTCTCTCTCTCTCTCTCTCTCTCTCTCTTTCTCTCTCCCCCTCTCTCTCTCTCCCTACCCTCCTCCCTATATCACCCCACCCCCCCTCATTCCCTGTCTCCTGATGCCATCTCTGTTTGTTTTCCCTGCACTTTGCTCAACTAGCTGTTTCCAGAGTCTTCCCTCCACATCCCTCCACTCCCCATTTTCTCCTCATCTCCGGCCATTTCCAACCAGGGCTTTTGTCTGCGGAATGGGCGTGAAGAGGCGTCGCAATTCTCCTCAATAGATCATAGAAGCACGCAATCGGCCGGCCCTAATCGCAGCCTCTTCACGCCCATTTCGTCCAGGAACTCTTTCTCCTTAATCATAGGCCTTAGACGGTAAGGTAGGGTAAGAGCTAAGGCCTTAACGGGGCTAGCCCGTGAGAACTTGAAGAAGAGGGGAGATGGGAATGAGGGCAGAGGGAGGGCAGAGAGCGATTGCCACTTGAGGGCCAATTTGAGAGGGAAAAGTGGCTCAGATCCGAATTTTGAGAAGGGAATCGGCAGTTTAGCTCCTATTGATTCAAGAAACTTATCTTTTGTGCCAGCCGACTGTCAGAATGTTGTGACAGCCGCTAGAACTGTTTCCCACACTAAAACCCTGCTTGCAGTCGGCTGCAGACATTCTGACCGAAGACAAACCCTTTGTGACAGCCTTAGTCTTCGGAAAGCCTTGGTGCCAGCTGGCCATAAAAACCAACCTAAGCAGTTCAGTAATCGACCAGCTGGTAGAGTACTTTGATCAACCGGCTGCCTGCAACCGTAAAGGGACAGCCGGCTGGCAGCTCTGATTTGTAGGCAGCCGGCTGTCACATACAAGGTCATCATTTTGCAGAATGGTCGTATTGATTCCGGCTGTCACTTGCATTCTGACAGCCGGCTGGTGAGTACTGTCCAGTGAAATGGTTATTGACAGTCGGTGCCTGTTTTGATCGAAATCGGAACACTCTTTCTGAGGTGACCCCAGTCGGCTGTCAAGAAAAGAGCTTCCTGACAGCTGGTTGGTTAGCAAATCTACATTTCTGGACCCCCAAGTGTTTGGACCTCCCATGGCGGAGACCTCCCTGCTTTGCGTCATCCATTATGCGCCTCTTGTGGAGATTCGTGCTGGAGGGCGTCCGTGTGCCCTGTTTCATTAGTCCCAATTGGGCCCTCTTGTCCCTAATTACCGGCTGGCGGCAGAGGCCGGTCGATCGATACCGTACTGACAGCCGGGCCCCACACGACCGGATTATCTTGATCGCCCGGCGCTGCTGCCAGCCCAGTGCGCGAACTAACGACTCTTTTTGAAAATTGGATTTTTAAACTTTCGAAATTTCAAATTTCAAAATTGATGAACCACTGGCAGTCGCTTAGTGACAGCCGGTAAGGATCACCAGCTGGCAGCAGGTGGCTATTTCCACGCGCTTCTAAGAAACTCTGAAATTTTTGAACCAGCTGTCCATTAACGTGAAATTCAGAAAGTCACATGGAACCTTTGCTCTCCAGCCGGCTGTCACTAAATCCAATAGTGACAGCCGGTTAGCTCAAATTTTGCTCTTTCCTCTTTACAACCAGAAAACAATTAAGGTTTCATTAACATCGGCTGTCTCTAACTGTACAACCAGCCGGCTGGCTCTAGCCATCCACTTGACCTTTCATTCATTACGCGCTTCTTTGTCTATTCAACCTATAAGAATAGGTTATTGTATAGGCTGTCACTAGACGGCTGTCACTAAAAGTGTTACTTTCTTTACAAAAATCCATTAGTGCAGCTGTCAGCAGAAGAAGAATGTTGCCAGCTGGCTGGAGCCATCCGAGTTCGCGCCTTACCTTCTTTGTCACAGCCATCTGAATCATATCGTGACACGGCGGCTGTCACCAGCAGTTCTGCCAGCCGCCTGGCTGAACGGTCTTTTTTCTATCTACGGGCGGTTTTTTCTCTTGTTCCCGCTGGAAAGAATGGGTGGTCTTCGCAACTTTTTTGTTTGAGGGGGGGGGGGGGGTGTCACTAATAATTGGGGGCAGCCGTCTGGCTGGCGGTTTCAATGAAAACTTTTTCTAAAGCAAGTTCGACTAGAATGCAGCCAGACGGCTGACTCAGGTTTTCATTAGACTTATGACCAGCCGGCTGACTGAGCCTGGAATTCTTGACTTTTAACACCTACCAGCCGCAGTGAATTCATTGAGACAGTCGGCTGGCGCTGCGTCAGTTTCAGACAGCCGGCTGGCACTGCCTATGATGTCAGCCGGAAGTCAGAAAATCACGATCTCGGCCTGTTTCGATGTCTCTGAGAGCGAGTCTATCGTTTTCTCTACCGGCTGGCAGTAATTGGACGTCTGCTGCCAGTCAATTAGAATTACAGTATCCATACTTACAGTACCTCTTGTCAGGGTTACCGTAGTACGTTTTCAGAGTACGGTAGAAAATTGCAGTTGAACTACGGTAGTTCCAATTGTATAATCAAAGGTCGACTGACCGTGCCCATAATTGCATATACTCAATCTTACGGTAACTTTCAAGCAACCGGCTGTCACGAGGTATCCAATTACAGTACCCCTGACCTTTCTGTTACTTAGATACAGTAAAACGGATCACTGAATTCTGAAGAATACGGTACCCACAGCTGATGAGGCTGTCACCAACTCGCACTTCTGCCAGCTGGTTGTCCTTAGAGTATCCTACAGTATGATTCATACGGTAGGAAACTCTCATTAGTGCCAGCCGTCTGCCCCTCCCCCATTGAATTGAACCCCTTTGTTCCTCATTCCCACGCCCCACTGGCCCCGCCCCGTGTCCTCATTAGCATATTCCCGCGACCTAGCCCCAGCCAATGCACTTTAGGGTCTGTCAATCGATCGAACCGTACCGACCAACGCCACTCAACACTTTATCTTTCTTTCTACACACTTTTTACCCTCTACTTGCATTTTAGTCTAGTTTTCTTTGAATCTGGACTGAAAAATACGGGATTTTTGGCTTTTAAGGTCAGTTTAACGCCAGAATTTGGCATTCAGAAAAGTATAGTTTGCTTTATTAAAGTTATAACTTATTCAGTGTAACGCGAAAATGACGATTTTGCGCGCTGAACCCAATTAATTCGGAAAGTTCATTTCTGAGACTTCATTTTTGAGACTTCTGAAACGGCTGAAACACCAAACATCGAGAAAAGTGTTCGTTGAGACGAATCAAGGACAAAGGGATGGGTTTCTCATCAATTTAATGTGACAGTTCCATCCTTTTTATTCTGTCTGCAATGGGGGCGGCTTTCTGATGACGAAGGGAGGAAAATTGCAACAAAAATTTTAAAAAAAATTTTTTTTTCGCTATTTTTTAAATATTTTTATGAACTCATTTATTTTAAAAGTTGAAGGAAACTTTTTTGTTTTGATGTTACATTCTTTCCCGCTGTTTTTCAAAACATAAAAGATTTCACTATAGAATTCGTTTTATTTAACGCTTAAATTATATTAAAAAGTCGAATTCAAATTTATAATAATTTTATGAATAATGTGACATAATAAATGCTTAATACATTTTAAATTTGTTTTAATGAAAAATAATCTTTAATTTTTTACATGTATATTTTTTTACCTTTCTTTAACTTCAATTTAAAATCATTTTTTTTAAACTAAAATGTTTAGTTTTCCAATAGCAAAGTGAAAAAAGTAAACTAAAGTACTTTTTTCTCTCGAAAAATGTAAGTTTTTCAAAAAGAGAAGTACAAAAATCACTTTCAGAGTTAAATCGAAATTTCAGTCAAAAAATTAAATTTGAAAGTTTTTTCACGTTTTAATTTTAAGCTCGGCAATTTTTTACGCTTTTGTGATCCAAAACACGGCACTTTTTGCGGTCCGTTTAAGTTCATTTTTAGAAGTTTTTTGTTATGCGTTTAGTCGTTTTGGGTCAATTTAAGTCAGCGTTACTTTCTCTCTTTCGGCCAAAATAAACAAAAGTTTTGTACAGTCAGTTTGAGTAATTTCTAGCCTTTTTAGTCAATTAAAGGTCATTTTTGTATAGAAAGTGATATAAATTAAGAAGTAAAGTGTGTTTTGTCCATTGGGGTCAGGGGTTTCCTTCCTTCTCTCCCTGTTCTCCTCCGGTGGCCAAAGGAATCGATCAATGGCGTGTCCTTCAGCTCCCCTGTGCACATACTTCTCTCCCTTCTCTCATCGCGCCCTCTCAAACAAACCCTCCCCTCAGCCCCTTCCTTATACATTCGATCCAATTAGACCTTTAACCCCATCGATTAGTCCTTTAATTCGACCTCTAAAACAATCGCTTTGAAAACCGCGCCCGCTGGGAATATTCCCAGCCCCTCGCGTCCTCATCGGGTGGGAAGGGGGTTTGGGGGGAGGCCGATGGCAACCGTATCCATCATCATCTCTTCTGTCTCTTGTGATATCCCGACCCAGATACGGTAGCCCTGATTTTATCTGTGTTAATGTCGACCCCGACCCTGGCGATTCCACATACGCTTCGACGAACAACGCAAGTTACTGAAATCTTCAGTTTTCAAAACTAAAGGACGATTTCAGTAGTTTTAACATAAAAAGTGATTTTCAGCTAAATTTTTATTAAAAATAATTTTTCAGAAGTTTCTAAACGGTCCCCACTAATTTCAACAACAACAAAAAATGAAATCTCAAATCAAAATTTGACAAAAACTAAAAATAAAATTTTCGACTTTCCTTTTTTCCACAAGGGCCAAAATCCTGGTAAACAAAAATACTCTCTTACTTTCATTTGCTAATTTAACTCTTGTAAAATTTAAATTTTGCTTTACATTTTTTTCAACAAAATGGAGAAAAAAAATTTTGTTTCTTAAATGATTAAATTCTACTAAAATCTTTTTTTTTCGCTGAAATTATAAAAAAGGAATTTTAAAGCAGTTTTATTCTTCTTTATTCATTTCCTTTTATTGAAATTGTCTTTTTATTGAAAAAAAAGTTTCAAAGATTTTAAGTTTTAAATTTTTTTACAAAAAGAAGGTTTCAATGTTCGAACTAAAAAATCGTGAAAAAAAATCATTTTTTAGTCGTCTCGTTGATCTGGCCTTTTTTCTTGAGACATTCTCACGATGACTCGCCGGTGCGTAACCTTCCCAACTTCCCATTGCAACAGCGAAATAATGGCACAACCTTTAAATATTTTAAAAAAATATTTTGTAAATTGTATTGATTTTAGTTTACAATCCGTTTAATACAACAAAGACTATTAAAAGCGACCAATCCAGATAATGGTCGCTTTTCTGACCGCCTTCTCGACATACCAATACGTTCGGAAGAGTTTTTATAATATTTGTAAACGTAAACCTATTTTTATTCGGTATCTAAAGACTTTCGATTATCTCGTTCCCATTTCCACCGCTTCCTTTGGTCTCGACGAATCAGGCCATGTTCAACCTTCCCTTTGGAAACAGGTTCCAACGACAGTTGGCTTTTTCACACGATTTACACGCACCGCTCCCCGTTTGACGCGAAAACTACATCAAAATTGATGCTATTTTTAATATTTCATTTATTAATTAACTATCTCATGTATAAATTATAGTTCCCATTGTAATAATCTCTTAATTAACAGGTTTTACAACATTTAACAGCCTTTTTCGCTTTTTGAACCCTTATCTGGCCGATTTTCCGCTTCTTTCAATTTGACTTTGCCCTTTGTGTTCTCTTGATTCTTCCAGTTTTTGTCTTTGATTTTCACATTTAATTCGATTTTTCAGCATTTTAATTGGAGTTTTCACTTTCGCACAGTAATTTGGAACATCTCGTTGGACTAAATCTTCGACTGAAAGTTTTGTGAGGTAAATTTTTCAAAATTACTTGCGAAAAACTTAAAAGTGCCACTTTTTGTGTCTCAGAATATTGCCAAAAATTGAACTGGCGAACTTTCACGTTTGTTTCAAAAAAATGTATTTTAAACATCTATATCTCAGATTTCAGTTTTCTATTAGAAAAAAATTGGGAGAGCTTACAGTAACCCGAATGGTAAAGGAAATTAGGATACTGTAACCAAACTAATTAGCACAAACAAAGTTACAGTAATCTTTAAAAAAGTTGTAAAAAGTTCAATCTATTCCTTTAAGTGGATTTTGCTTAGAATTGAACAAAACTTCATTTGGCGCTGAATGTAAAAGTTACAGTAACCCAAAGCTACTGTACCTTGGTCTCAAGTACCCAAGTGACACTCTGAAACTTTAACTAAGCTCTTAGGGCTTTAAGCTTTGTAAAAGTTTAAATTTACTATTTTAAAATGCAGTTTTTGTAACTTCCTCGTATGGAAACCTAAAAAAGCGGAGACATAGATAAGGCCTCAACCGCTGCCCTTATCAGCCGTCTAGTTGATAAACCTACCGTACCCCTAATCAAAAGACTGGAAAATGGCACCCTTCCCCTCCAAATGTCCTCCATTCATTGGCATTGTGTCTCAGGGCCTGTGTGCCATGAGTGACAGCCGTCGCGGTGGCCGACGGCTTCCGGTCAGCTCTGTTTGTGGTCGTAAGCGGGTCGGTCAATACCGTACTCTAACAGTCGAGAGACGACCTTCCGCCAGAAAGAGAGATGGAAGGAGACCGCCCAGACGCCAGACCACCCACATTTACATGCCACGTGGAGAGGCTTTCATTCACATTTGCATTGATAAAGGACACCGAAAGGGGCTTTTACATATTTTATACTCTCACTAGTATGATTTATTCAAATATGCCTTCTTTGACCACAATCGATTCCCTTTTATGAAGACATTATTAAAACGATTATTTCCCAACGTACCTTCCAAATGACAGATACGTTTCAAAGCCGTCATTTGTAAAGAACGTTTTACAAAACATGTGAATATTCTTGTGATTATCCCTACAATATTGATTTGTTATTTAAGCCAAGGTTACAGCCCGTCGTTTAACCAATACTGTCAGCCTGTCATTTTGTGATGTCGTTGGAGAAAATTCTATTTTAAAAGTTTTCTTGATTTTTACCATGAAGCCTTTAAATTTCAATTTCAAAAAGTGCGCTTTCTAAATTTCTAGGAGATTCTGACGTAGTTTGAATTTAAAATTAAAATTGAAATTGAAATTCTACCATTTTCCTGAAAATCCCGTTGAAATCACTCAAAACGTGCCATTTGCCATTCGATCATCCGGTCTCTCGCTCACATGTTGCAATGAATAATTTAATATTTATAATGTACTGCCCTTTGCGCTGATTGGAAAATTGCAGAGAACGCAGAAGTCATGGAAACAGTCATAAAGTTGTTTTCGATTTCAATTTTCTGAGAAATTTTCGCGTTTTCCAACGAATTTGAGTTTTTTCCACTCTGAAACCATTAACTAAAGAATATCATTGAACTTGTTGAAAACCATGCACCTCGTTGCAATAACTTCGTTTAGTGAAAATCCACTTCCTTAACTCCCTTAAGGTCGATTTTTTACCTTGTACCCTGTGTATCCGGGGCGGGCGGGTCTCGACCGCTCCTTACCCGGTCCGTGTCTCTGATTCAAGTTTTTCTGCCCTGCTTTAGACTATTCCCGCGGTCATCGATCCCTACCATACACCGGCATTTCCTATGCTTCTCAAGGTTCAAAATCCAGCTTTCAATGGTTAAAAACCTATCCTATGTTTGTAATCTAAGTTACCCTATTTGGGATCCTTAGGCACTAACCTTATTCGAGTTGTCCTGACCCAACTAGTGCCTTACCATAACATCCGGGCCGACGTAAGATTTGCTCTGCTGGGCCCTAAATTAAGCCGAATCTTCATTTTGAAATTTTCGTTAAGTACGGCGATCGTCAAAGTAAGCCTCACTTGCCTTGGGTAAAGGCTTCCTAGATTTTCCCTTTGGCCTTAGATTACTTAAGAATTGTGCCCTACAAACGTTATGAAGGTGTCTACTTTAGCAAGCTTTTTTAACCTTCACAGAAAGGGTGATTTATGATGCATTCGATAAGGATCTTCGGGGATGCCACTTGACCTTTTTAGGCTTTCTATCCATCCCTTACTTCCCTATAATGCTTCTCTCTCTCTCTCTCTCTCTCTCTCTCTCTCTCTCTCTCTCTCCCTGCTCCATCTCCCGGAGGCAGGTGCTTTGTGTTGCCGCTTCCTGTGCCCTTTGCGGTCCGTGTCCATGAGTCAGTCCGTCGGTGGCCGCAGAACAGCCAATCGCATTGAAACTATGCGCCTGCCCTGATTCCATTACTGCCTCCATATGATTGCCTCTCAACCTCATTACCCCCACCGAGCCCTTGTACGCCATGTGCCCCACCTGCTGCAGCCACACGAGCACACGGTCACACCCACTTCCGCCTGCACTATGATCGCCAGTCTCAAGTTCAGCCCTAATGGACGAAGTGAATGGGTCGGAGGGGATCCGAACCATGGACCTATAGAACGGAGTAGGTCACCAACCCTGCTGTGCCATATGAGCCCCACCCTGGTACTTATACAAATATTAGAAATTGATTACTGCCCTGGTTTGATCTACTAGCTGACCCAGTTTGATCTACTTGATCGCTACTTGGTAAAATCAAATGAAAACATCGTAAACTGGAACTATCGTTGGAAGAAATTCATCTTTCCTAACCTTTCATCAATTTCAATTTGTTTTACATATAATAAGAGTAAGCAGTCCGTTATATCGTCTGAAAATCATCAAATTTAGCGAAACAACAAAAACCACATTTTGAAATTTACGTTTAAAATTGAACTAACAAACAAGTTTCTCTCGCGAACTTTTTATCATCGCCCGTAATCACGCAATGTCGTTGGAGGTAATTCAATTTTGTGTGACATTTATAGAAAAGTGCCCTGTTTGTTACAAAGAAACCAATTTGTTACGACGTTTACATTGACTTAAAAGTAAACAGTCCGTAATTTGGTTACGTGGTTGGGTAAAATTCTAATTTGCCAAGTTTTGAATTTATGAGAGTTTAAAATCTAAATTTCAGTTTGAAAATCAGTTTTCAACCTCTTTTTACTCTTTCTATCCTGCCCGACCCGATTGTCCCAGAGTTCATCCCTGTTCGTCCTTCTTTCTCTCGGTCTCTCTCGTGTTCCTGTTCTCGTCCGTCCATAAACCGCTTAAAAGTGCCTGTGTTTCAGTGTTATGAACACTCTGATGCAGATGGGTCCCATGGTGATGGACAACCACAACGGTCATCCGATGCACCACCCGTTCCCCCAGCCATCCCAGCATATGCAGCAGGCTCCCATCACCTCTTCAATGAACCGCTCACAAAGGTAATTTTCTATTTTTCTTTTTAAAAACTATAAAACAAAACAAAAAAGAGAAAAAAAAGAAACCGCAATATCGACAAGTAAGCGGATTACGGTAGTGACGCGTCACGTACAGGGCGCGCGCGTCACACCTTGGCATAATTCAGTTCAAACGAGGTTTCGCTTTCGACGGTAGCGTGTTCGATCGATTTTACGACCTTTCGTATGTCGAAATAGCGCCCTTCCCAGATACCATCTCGGACTTTACGACCCCATTCAACGGGTTCACTGAATGCGGCAATTCTAGGCCAATGAGCGTTTGTGTGGTGGGGAGGCTACTTGAAATCTCTTCAAAAGTGTGGGGGTCAATTAGGAATAGAGGGCACTTGAGAGGCAGGAGGCGCGTCAAGGTGAAAATGGCTACGTAGGGGGATTAATGGGCTGATTTATACGGTATGTTGCAATTTTCGCGTTGATTGGGGGTAAAAAGCAGAAATTGAGACATTTTATTGCGAAAGTATAAAAAAGTAATTGCCAACGCGGAAATGAAGAAACGCGCTGCGCCACCTTAGTTCATAAGGCGCCGCGCACAGCCGCCTTGGGTAGCTTACATGGCGCAGAGGTTAAACGCGCGCCTACCAATCTTTTTCATGCGGCTGATCGGGAGTTCGGATCCCCTAGCGTGATTTTAGTTTTTGTATAGATAGTAGAAGCCCAGTCTTCTTTTGCACACTTAAAAACTACCGTAATCCTATTTTATTGACAGTTCACCACAAAAAATATGATTTTTGACAGATTTTTCAATCTTTCTCTTCAGATGCGGAATTTGCAAAGGATGTCAATGCAAGCCTTGCGGCCAGTGCACATATTGCCAAGACTCACCCCAATTCGGAGGTCCAGGAGTGAAAAAGCAGAGTTGCATTGAGCGAAGATGTCTCCGGGTCTTGGAAAACAGGCTACAGGTGAGATTTCTCTTTTTTCTTCTTGGAAATTGGATTCTCCAATTTCGGTCCAAAACTAAAAACCTAAACTTCCGGAAAATCACAATCGATTGGCATTTTGTGCGCCTGACTGGTTCCGTTTCCCCATCCGACACATAGGCCTTTCTTTGTTCTTTTGTACGAAACGTCCTTTCCCGAAGGCCGTGAATAACCCTGAGCCTGCGTCAGCCAACACCTGCTGAATTTCATTACGCGACAGCTGGTTCTGAGGCACAGAACGTGCACCAAACTGTTCAGTTCTCAAGAGCAAAGAGCAGGCACAAATGACGCAAAGTTGGGTGAAATCACCTCGAAAATCTAGTTTGGCAGCGAAAAATGAAGTTCGACGTTCAAGAATCAGTCATAAATAGATTATTAGATAATCAAAGAGGTGGAAAATGAAAAAGCAAAAGATTTGGCACCGGCGGGGATCGAACCTTGGTTGGGCTGCGCGAAAGACAGTCGCCTTACCGGCTGCGCCATACATTCAACTATTGCTGAGCAGACTGCGCTGCCTAAGTACGCGTGGGGCCTAATTACAGCCTCTACCTAAACTCTTTTGAAAAGGGAAAATAACGCTTTCAATTTAAAATTCAGTTTCTTACGACAAAGATTATTTTTCTCTCATTACATTTTTCAACCTTCCCGCTTCAAAAATCGATGTCTCTCTCAAATGACATTGCACTTTTTTGGTTAATTCCCATTCGATTGCCCTTCAAAGTGCATTAAATCCTCGTGATTCTCTCTAATTTTCATTTTTCTGCATTTGGCATACGGTAGATTCCACCCAGGACCAAAAAGGAAATGCTATATACGTGCATAATTGCATCGTGAAACGGTGGTCGCCCGGTAATTGCGTTTCAGCGGCCGCTTTGAAACAATGCCGATCTGATTACTGATTTATGCCCTGGGAATATGGCACAGGCATTAAAAATGAGGTATTTCAATCGAAATTCATCAGATTTTGGCACAACCGGTCCTAGTTAAGGTGTCTCGCCCTTATTTTGCATGTTGCGCTTTTGGTAAAGTGGTTAGCTCAACAGACTCTCACTTTAGAGGTGGATGGTTCGAGTCCCCTGTAGTGCAAAGTCCCCTGTAGTGCTTTTGCTTTTATCATTTTAACAAAGGAAAACCTTTCACATTCAACTAAAAAGTTTATTTATTAAATTATTTTTTTCCAGAGGGATGCTCCTACATTTAAAGCCCGTGTCGGCTGCAATCAGTGCGAAGACTGCCGAATGCAAGACTGTCAGATTTGCCTAGTCTGTTTAGATAGAAGGTAATTTCAATTTCAAACTGAAATTCAAATTCTATCTTCAGGTTCTTTGACAACCGCTATATGACGGGTGCCATGTGTGCGAAGAAGCGTTGCAACAACGCCCAATCCATAGAATTGCCCAGCCATCAGTCTCCCCAGGGAATGCACGATTTCCAACGTCAGGTACTGTAATTTTACATCGGATTTACGCCTTACAAAAGAAAATTAAGAAACAATTTAAAATAAAGCAACAGTTTCAGGCCCAAAAACGATCCTACGACCAGCAGGCCCCTCCCCCAATCCACTTTGAGATGAAGAGGCGGGTAGAGATGGGATACAACGGAATGCCAGTTCAGGTATTTTAAATTCCATTTAAAAAGTTGTTTCAACTGAAAAAAACCATTTTTGTTATAAAACGATTGGAATTTTGTAGAGAAAAGTGGTTTTCCAGCAAGGACCTCCACAGCAGCAGGGACCTCCTCAGGGACCTCCACCTCACTCGCAGCACAACGGAAGAGTCCTGGCTCCGATGAACCCGTCGGTCAATTACGGTAGGTTTTCAGAGAGAGAGAGAGAGAGAGAGAGGGAGTTGGAATTGAAATCTAAGCGTTCCTACAGTATCTCAGCGAAGAAAAGTTACAGTAACCCGCCAGTATGTCAAAGTTGGCATAACTACCGTAATCTTCGCTGAAACTTTATGTAGTTTGAACTTTGTGATCTCTGCCCTTTCTCATTATAACTAGATTACCGTAACCCTGCGCGCTTTCCTGCTATGGCAGCTGGCAGCAATCAAAATGCCAGGTGCGCCTAACGTTTCCAAATTGAATTTTTGAAAATGCCGCCATCTCTGGCCAGCTGATTGGCAATGGAGCATGTTTAGCTTTGTAATGAGAAGGTAATGGGGTTTCGTACTAGGAAAACAAGGCGAAAATGTCGAAGTAACTGGAAAAATGAATTACTTCGGCGGGGATCGAACCAGGATGCGATGGGCGAGGGGTAAGGCGCTATCCACTGCGCTAAGGCGTAGGGCGCAGCGTGGAGCAGGCGGTAGGGTGGTAGGGTGTGAAAAGAGAGACCAGGGTTCGATCCCCACCGAAGCTAATATTTTTGCATTTTGGTGGAAAATACGTTTTAATAGTTATAGATCTGCCAAGGTGGACAGAGAAACGGAGAGAGAGAGAGAGAGAGAGAGAGAGAGAGAGAGAGAAAGAGAGAAACCAGACTAAAGCTTCCGTTTCAGACTTCCCCGGAATGCCCCACATGCAGCACCACATGCGCATGCAGATGCCTCCCCAGCAGCCTCCTCCACAACAGCTGCCTCCCCACTGCCCTCCTCCGATCAGCGAGCCCTACATGCTCCCCCCAACCTTCGGCTCAAGCCCCACCCCAGTGGACTTCTACGACATGAAGCCCTACGACGTGAAGCCGTACAACGTGGAGGAGATCAGCACGCATCCAGGAGACCCGTTCATTCCCCCCTCCTACGTGCCAGAGATGAAGAATGCGGTTGTGCTGCAGCCGCTGTGATGATCGTTCCCTAGGCGCCGATTGCCCGTTCTGTGATCGTGCGGGTACCTGACCCGTCCCCCCTCTCTCGTTTTGTTATATCCCGCTAGGTTTCCTTCCTGGCCGCCACTTTCTAATCGTCAGGGACTTGTTTCTCCTCTCTCCCTCTTTTGTTCCGTGCAATCCCCCTCATCCTCCGCTGAGCTTCTCCTTCAGTCCACGTGTTTCATCGTTGTGGGAGCCTCCTCTCTCTCTCTATCTCCTTTGAGCATAATCTCTCAGCAATAATATAGCCCCTTCCCCTCGGAACCCCTAGTGCCTTCCCCACATTTACACACAGCAACACAACGAGACCAATCATAATATCCAGAGATCTATGCGAGACTAGCGAACAACGCCAAGCGAGGCTCTGTAAATTGCATATTTTTGTTGTTCGCCATTTGCGAGGTGCCTTCGGCGGCCGGCAACCCTTCCCTAGGCACCGATTCCCGGCCGCCCGCCCTAGAGAGATTCATTCTGAGGTTACGCCCCTTTGGTGTTTGATCTTTATTTTATACATAAACAGTCTTCAATTTGTTCTTCTTTTTCATTTACAAATCAGATGAAGAGTCAAATAAAGGGAGTGGGAAAGGACAGAAAGAGCAGGATAGTCAAGGCTGGAGATCAAATATTGTAGCCATTGTTTTCAGACCAAACTACAAAAATAACGTTAAAGGAGAAGGACCGCGTAAAAATAATTTTTCTGTTTTTGTGATAAAAGTCTCGATCTTATTCCCAAGATTCCGAAAAATACCTCTTTTACCCATTTTGGATCAAAATGAACCGATTTAGGAGCGCTTGAAATGTGGGGAAATTCCCGTTTGAATTGCCGCCAACTCTGCGTCTCCCCATTTCCCACACTCTCTCGCCCACTCTAGCCGTGTTTACGTGCGGCAAACGCGTATAACCGTCGTGTAAACGCGCCCCTTTTGCAGTCCAAATCATATAAAAGGGGTATGTTTCGGAATCGTGGAAACGATGTCTACTCAATGAAACTATAATAAAGACACTTTGAAAAATCAATTTTACGAGGTCCTTCCCCTTTAAAAGGAAATTCGCCAAATGATGAACCTTGATTCTATAAACTTGAAGAAGACAATTTTAATAGTAAAAATTCCAACAAGCTTCGACAAAATAAAAGTTTCTTCTTCTCTCTCTCTCTCTCTCTCTCTCTCTCTCTCTCTCTCTCTCTCTCTCTCTCTCTCTCCCTCTCTCTCTCTCTCTCTCTGTCTCTGTCTATCTGTATCTCTCTATCTCGCTATATGCAGATCGAAATAAGGTAAAAGCCCTGAAAATTAATTAGAAATCCTCGTTTCATCCTTTTTTTGTAAATTCGATAATTCGTTTTGTGCAAACAATCGGCTGCTGGCGTTTTCGGGGCCGTAAACTTTATCGAAATTCTCAGATTTTTACGTGAATCGGGGGAAAATGGCTTCCGTATAAAAAGAGCCAGACACGATAAAGCAACAGTTTGCCCATCCGCGTGGCTTCTACAGTATCCAATGCGGACTCTTCTGCTGGCTCTCGTCTTTTGCCTCTACGTAGGGGTCACCTCCGCTCACCACTCCAAGTACTCCAAGGGAAGATGCAAATGTAACTGCGAGGAACTTTTGGAGGTAAATCTAGTTAACTTCCTAGAAGAAAGCTATCTATGTTTTTTAGGAGAATGAAGGACAGGGACACCATGGCCATGGCCATCATCATGGTGATGGTCATGGAGACCATCACCACAACCACAACCATGAGGTGGACCATCACCACCATCAGGACCACTGAGTGATAACTTTCCCAGGGGTGAGTTTTGGAAGTCATTCACTCATCACACATTTTCAGGATTCTCTCGTAAAAATCCAACACCAATGGACTCATTATTTTAATGGTTGGAAGAACTGCAAAGCACCCGTGAGCTATTTTTATTGTGATTCTTAAAAGAATTTCAGCATAATAATACTGAAATGCATTTTAATACTGGTTCAAGTCTCACAGTCTTCGGAACACTATCAAAGGATGATAACTGGTTTACTGTGACCTTAGTTGGAAACGACGGAAATAGGTTTTACTTTGTGGCCTATAAAAAGCATACTTTTCGGTTTGCCAACCATTTGTATACAGTATCAATCGGTTGCAGTATCATTATGCGGAGATGTTCACACAAAATGCATTTAAATTTGTTGCGTATACGAACAACCAAACATATGTTGAACTGAATACTGGAAAGTTTTCTTTTGAGATTAAGATTGAGGACGCTACCTACGGGGTAGGTCACTTTGTGTCTTTAAGGAATCTTTTGCTCCATGTTTCCTTAAATGGTATAAAAATGATGGATTATGCGCACAAGAACATTCTCAATGTGAAGAACATAAAAACCTTCTGGATCTGCAGTGGACGGGTCGAGGGAAACTATGGATATTTGGACATCGAACAAGTGACTCTCCGTCCTTAATCGTCAAAGTTTATCATTTTATTCTGGTTGAATAAAGATTTCTGGTGTTAAAATGAGTTTTTGAATTATATCTAGACTGTCCGATTTTCTGTTTTCTGTTTAACGCTTTATTCAACGGTTATGTATGGCCGTGCAGCGCCATGATATCTCTCCATGTCTTCTTGTCAGTGGCTTGCTGTAGAAACGTTGGACCGATCTTCTTCTGGAACTCATCTCTCCATCTTGCTCTCGGCTTTCCTATCCTTCGGTTTGGACCACGTGGATGCCATTCAGTTACAATTTTAGCCCATCTCCAGTCCGCCATGTTTGCAATACGCTCGCACCATCGGTATTTCCTCTTAGTACACTCTGTCATAACGTCCCTAACTCCGGTTTTCCGCCGCACCCATTCGTTTTGCCTGTGATCAAGTAAAGTCACCCCCACCATAAACCTTTCCATTCGTATCTGGGCAACCCGTACGGTATTAAGAGTAGCTTTGTTGACTGCCCAGGTTCCGCTGGCGTAAGTAAAAGCGGGAAGGACACAACCATTGAAGAGCCTCCGCCGGATCCTCATAGGAATTGACATCCTCATAGGAATTGGCTGCTTAAATTCGCCTTCTGACTTCACCGTTTTGACTGCCATTTAGAGAGATTTCTGAACCAATGTACACAACCTTGTCCATGTGTCTCACGGGTGTTCCCCCTACTCTGACTGTTCGTGAATTATTAGAGGCCATAGCAATTGTTTTGTCACCGTTCAGCCGCAATCCCACTTGAGCTAGACCTTTTTCCAATTCTGTAACCATTTTCTGAATCTGTCGTGCATCATGTGAAATGAGCACTGCGTCATCAGAAAAGAGGAAATGACTTAGGGTCCGATTATATAGGCAATATGTGCCAGTCAGAATTGAGAGAAATATCGGAGAAATAGGCAGGTAGAAACATAGAAACATAGAGATACAGAGAATAAAAAAGAGAGAGAATGGAGAAGAGACTTTCCCTTTTTTTAAACCACTTCCCGCACAAAAAAGTGTAATTTTTAAATTTTATTTCGCTTTTATGACACACAAGAACAAGAGAAAGACAACTATTATCACATAATTTCTGACGAGATCTTCACTTTTTGGATTACGATTCAGTTGACCTTCTTCTTCTCCTTCTCCAAGAGCTCCTTGTAAAGTTTCCTTACGTTCTTGCTCTTTCCCTTGGCGAATCCGAACTTGATGAAAGTCATGAGCTTCCAGATCTCTTCGACACGCTGCATCTTGTGCTGAAAATGAGAAGTTACAAGTTTCTGTGAAACTAGTTTTATCTTGTGCTGAAAATGAGAAGTTACAAGTTTCTGTGAAACTAGTTTAAAAAAGAATGCAATGAAAAGATTAAAAACTCACTCCAATCAAGATTTCGGCTTCTTCCATTTGGGCGGCAGAATACGAGCCGAGAGAGTGGATGAGCTCCATCGCATCGAAGGCAGTGGGCTTGTGAGGGAGAGCTTAAAATGATGATGAATAGAGAGAGAAAGAGAGAAAGAGAGAGAAAGAGAGAGAGAGAGAGAGAGAGAGAGAAACAAACCTTTGAGCCTCCTGGCGAGTTCCTCTGTGGTGACACCATTCTCCTCCTCCTTGACTTCAGCAGTCTCCTCCACCCTCTTCTTTTTGGGGATTCTGTAGATAGGCTTTTCTTCCACCTCGCCCTCCATTTTCCTCTTCAATCCTCTGGCCGGCACCTCAGCAATTTTAGCCTAAAATTGGAATTGAAAACTGAAAATTTGAAACTTACTACCTCGGCGGCGTCTTCTTTGACCTTCTTGATCTTTTCGGCTACGTATCGGGCAAAAGATTCGCAGGACTCTTTGTTGATGTACCTGGAAATATTGCTTAGTTTTAATTATTGATTTTAGGGTTTAAGGAGAGAGAGAGAGAGAGAGAGAGAGAGAAGACCGAGAGAATATAGTGCTGGAGGTCGTAAAGGTAGATAAGCAGGAGAAGGCAAGTGAGGCGGGTAAGGATTTTTTTGATGACAAAAGGGAGAGGCAGAAGCTGGAAAACAAAAATATGATATGAATGATAAATTCCCAATCAATACCTCTCTATTAAAGCAGATCTACAAAAGCCGTAAGTCCTTAGCCCGCCCCCTGACATCTGCAACTGTACCGGCGGGATGACCCGCGGGCTCGTAATGCTTTCCCAGACCTGAAGCAGAAGCAGAAATGCTAAGTTTTCCAACTTCGAAAACAAACCAATGTTTTAAATTGGCAGTAATTTATCTTATTGCAAGTTTAAATTATGAGAACTACGGACCAAAATTAAGATAGCCAGGCACCTAGCCCTAATGGACCCAGTCACTCTTCTTAGGGTTAAACTTATGGTTAGTAGAGGTGAATGTCGCGATTGCGGGTGAATTTGATAGCATAAAAATGATTGAAATTACAACAATATTTTATAGCACACACAAAAATGAAAAATTAGAACTTGTCACAAAATAGAGAGAAGACGTAATAATAAGTTTTTGGCCAAAAATATGCAAGTCAGTGCATAAGCAAACACTTTTTCCGAATAATTTCCGAAGCTGAGTTTCTGTTTCTCTGTGTGTATGTGTGTATGTGCGATAGAGAGAGAGAGAGGGAAGGGAAAGAGACGAGAAGAGACTTTTTCAAACCAATTCCCGCAACAAAAAAATAAAATTTTGTAATATTCAAATTTTATTTTCGCTTCAATACACAAGAACAAGAGAAAGGCAACTATTTTCACAGAATTTCAGAAAACGTTACAATCCAATTGACCGTTTAGTTCTTGTTTTCTTTCTCCTTCTCCAAGAGCTCCTTGTAAAGTTTTCTGGCGTCTGTCACATTCTCTCCCTTGGCGAATCCGAACTTGATGAAAATCATCAATTTCCAGACCTCTTCGACACGCTTCATCTTTCGCTGAAAATGTAAAATTTAGAAGTTAAAGTGAAAAAGATTAAAACTAAAGAAGTACTGAAAAGTTTAGAAACACACTCCAATCAAGATTTCGGCTTCCTCTATTTGGGCGGCAGAATAGGATCCAAGGGAGCGGATGAGGTTCATTGCGTCCAAAGAAGTGGGCTTGTGAGGGAGGGCTGAAAATAAATGATGAAGAGAGGGAGAGAGAGAGAGAGGGAGAGAGAGAGAGAGAGATAAACATACCCTTTAGCCTCCTGGCCAGTTCCTCAATTGAGACATCATTCTCCTTCTCCTCCTTGGCCTCAGAAGTCTCTTCAACTTTAATCTTCTTGGGAATTCTGCAGACATCGTAATCCCATTTCCTCTTCAATCCTTCGAAAGGCACCTCTACCATTTTGGTCTGAAATGTTGAAGTTACAACTGAAATTATGAAAATTCAAACCTCAGCCTCCTTTTTGGCCATCTTGATCTTCTCGATAGCAAGCCGAGCATACGATCCAACTCGGTCTTCGTCGATGTACCTGAAAATATTGATTAGTTTTTGATTATCGATGTTGAACTGGAAAACACAAGAAAATAAAGTAAATACTCACTTTTCAACTTGTTTTTCAATGCTGGAGACTTCAAGAAGGGTCGGGCCCACGTTTCTTCCTTGGGAGAGGTCTTGGGCCATCGAGCAAGCGATGTCGATGTTGATGTGAAAGGGCTTGAACGTGGCCATTTCTTGTCTGAATGAAAAGTTTAGTTTGTTAAGGAGGGTTTCAAGGAGTGAGAGAGCTGGAGGAAGAAGTCTAGAAGGAGGAGGTTAGTGAGATAGACAATTGGGGATAAATGTTAGAAGAGAGAAGGGAGAAGGAGAAACTGAAAACGGAAATATGGCGTGAATAATAACTTCTAATCAATACCTACCAATCAAAGCTTATCTGCAGAAGCCGTAAGTCCTTCGTCCCGCCCCCTGACCTCGGTAATTTAGCTTCTGCTTTCATTCCTGCACGGCCGCAGACACGCCGCGCTTTCCCAGACCTGAAGCAGAAGCAGAAAAGCAAATTTATTCAATTGAGAAAAAGAAAATCACGTTTGGAACTTACTAAATAGAAAATGGAATCATGCGAGGCGAAATACATTTTTCTATTCCATTTTGCCTCTCGTTTTCTTGTTTTCTCTGACCCCTGTGACTTTAGAGATTCGTTATATGCCCTTGAATCATTTCATACCAGGCTTCCAAATCTATTTTCTGTTTTGAATTCTCGGCAATCCTTGAAGTAAATGTAGTTTAGTTTATCGTACAATGAAAAGTCTTTTGCAGCTCCAGAAGGACGCAATGTATTTCGTAATAAAGCTGAAGAAATTGCGGGAATTTCAAAGTCATTCACGCACACACACACATACACATATGTGTAATAAATGGAAGTTTCAATATCAACAATTCATTCGAATTTGGTTTTCAAAAACATCGAATGTACATTTCACAACGTCCAGGTTACCTCAATTCCAGGCCACGTTTTGTATAACAAGGTGACTGCATCCTCGTGGTACTTTGTGGTGATGAAGGCGTCGTAAACTCCAGAGGCGTCAAATGGCACTTTTTGGAAGATCAGGTGAAATAGCATGTCAAATAGCCTTTCTCTGATTCTATCGTTTACAAATTGAATATTGATTGAAAACTGAAAATTGGTTAAATTTAAAGTAAAAAGTTTTACTGACAGGTCGGCTTACAACCATTGCGATTCCGTCCTTTATTGTCATGATGTAATACACCTGAAAAGATCAGGTGATTAAGGGAAGTAATGTAAAAACGTTAAGGTAACCAAGGGTAGAAAATATAAGGTAGAAAGGTAGAAAACGTTAAGGTAGAAAACGTTAAGACTACTAAAGTAAATACACTAACCTCATCCGATCGTTTCACTGATTTCCATAAAATACTCAGCCCAGGGATACCTTTAATCTCTGAATTAGGGTTTTCATCACCAATCATTAAGGTCATCTGAGTCAGGGTCCCCCTAGCTTTTCTATCCCTAACAACTTCCTGAAAATTCAATAAATTTAAAAATTGAGATTTTACAAACCATTAGAAACTTTTTCAAGGGCCACATTAAATTATACATCGAACAAGCGATTCCATAGGTGATTTTGGTCAAGTTCTTAGCCAAAGGAATCAACTTTTCAGAAAAAGTTTCAAGTCCCCGGATGTCATGTTGATCGCAATGCTGAAAGTGGGATTTAAAACTGAATTTAATATTTTAAAAACTAACCCAAATAGGGAATTTGAGATAATCTTCTGGAGAAACAAGCTCTCTGATTGATGTGAACAGAAAAACTTTCGAGAAACGAATCCGATGGAAGATTTCTATCTTTGGGCTGGCTATGCAGAGAAGGTCACAGGAGGGGTGCAATTGATCCAAGAGGGAAAGAATCTGTTGCTGCCAATTAGGAGAAGAATATTGGGTCTTATAGATCTGATTAGGAAATTTAGATTAAAGAGAAGAGAAAGTTTACCAGAAAGATGTGGTTGAACTTGAAACTGGAGAGTTGACTGTACGGATCCAGAATTCGGTTTGTGCCATTGTAAGAACAGGAATGGTACGACATCAAATCGCGTATGGAGCGGTTTGGTTGGTCTTTCAGAAGATCTACTAAAATTTCAACCTGAAAAAGGCAAGCTTATCAGGTCTCTCTCTCTCTTTTTCTCTCTCTCTCTCTCTTTCTCTCTCTTTCTCTTTCTCTCTCTCTCTCTTTCTCTCTCTCTCTCTTTCTCTCTCTTTCTCTCTGTCTCTCTCTCACCTTTCTCTCTCTTGTTTCGGGACATCTTTCACCGAGGTCAGCAGTGATCCGAAGTGTCCATGTTGTCCCAGCAGGAGAACAATTGAACTTAATCCGATTGTCTTCCACAAAAGAGTTGATTTCTTTGCACGTTTGCCTCAATCTGATCAGTGCTTGAAGTTTTGCCTGAAAAGATTAATTTGAAGAAAATAACCCTCCAAAATATTAAAAGTTAAATATAAATTTAAGAAAGAAAAACTTACTTTTTGCAATATGGCAAGGCATACTTCGGCGTGGAGTTGGTTGAAAGGTATAGTAGACATAATTTATCTGACAAAGATTAGAAAGTTAGGAGGAATTGATTTTAAAAAGCAAATGCAGCTTTGAGAAGACCAGCCAATCGATAGTTGAATTTGAGCCAAAAAGCAACAACAATTAGCTTTTACGAGAAAGATGGAGAGGGAGAGAGAGAGAGAGAGACTGAGAGAACGTCTTTTTCCATGGACATATGTTCAGGGACCCTACATTTTTAATGTGTGTAAAATCAGCTGGGAAATGAAATAAAAGAAAGGCGAAAAAAATTTCGAAGCGACATTTCTTTTCAAAAAAAAAGAGAAAAGTCGAAAAGCAGGTTAAAAATATATATTTTAATGATATTTTTGATAATTATTAATGTTTTTTTAAGCCGAAAAGGTTTATAAACCCATTTTCCTAAATTAAAGGTAAAGGTGATTTTCAGTCGGAAAGTGTGGCTGAGGTGGGATGTGCAATCACGTATTGATGTCGTTACCGTAATCCATAAATCCCTTTATTTAAAAAAAAACAAAATTTTAAATTAAAACCCTGATTATTATTTTATGAGGGCGTGTAGGAATATCGATGGATCGGCTAGGGTGGGAAACAACAAAAAACTCCAGTTTCCCGGAGAAAATTGATGAATTTTGGGCCAAAATGATGGTGCAGTATGCATAAAATAATATTGTGAGAGCGTCGGCGGCGCCTACTCTTACTTCACCGAACCAGAAATCTTTATTTTGCCAGAATGAAATTAAAATGTTTGCCGATTGTTTGCACCAAACGAATTATTAAATTTTCAAACAAAGATAAGAAGAAGAAAAAAAGGTTCAAATATTCCTCCCTCTCTCTCTCCTTCTCTCTCTCTCTCTGCTCTATTGCTTCCGATAAAAAAATCATGCAATTAGCCCAAATCGGTTTATTTAAGATAATCACATTAAGAATAAAACATTACGCCACTTAGCATAACCTTGAATCTCACTTTCAACTCATTTCCTCCCGTGCGTCGCCTGAGGTTGGCTCATTCCACCCGCGCTCTCCCTTCCAGGGCTGCTAAGCCCTCCACGATAGGTACGTCATCCTTAACAAAGTACCGGACATACTAATTTAGCTGAAATAAAGAAGAAGGACTATTCTGGAGCTTCCGGGAGGCGGTGGAAAGAACGAGAAACGGGGAACGGAAGGATGTTAACAGTAAGTTTTTCACTCAGTTTAAAAGAACCTCTTTGCGCTTTTTATTTGCCTATGGTGCTCATTCATGTATATGGCGGGAAAAATCATTGCCGCGGCAGCCGATCTCATACGGGTGTGAAAGCGGCGCTACCATGTTAGACAACGAGAGATTTAGGCGTCTTTTCACGAGGTAAATTTGAAAGTGATGACAAAAAAGCCGATAAACCGATGAATAGAACAGATGCGTAAACACCGTGCACGTAGTTTGTTAAAATACCGGTTATCCACAGGTACCTGTCGCCTGGAATAACCAAACTTTGCAATTTTTAATGCTGGTTTCTAAATACAGTAGACCGAAATAGACCCTTTTTTAGTTCCTTCTTCCGCTAAGCGTAGAAATAAGCCGAGGGATGAGTTAACACCGATAATTGTGAAACCGGCAGAGAACATTGATCTACCTGGAAAAGGTAGGACGGCAGAAAGAGAGAGAGAGAGAGAGAGAGAGAGAGAGAGGGAGAGAGAGAGAGAGAGAGAGAGAGAGAGACTAAATATGATGTCTTAAGACCTCTGCTACGTCATTTGTCGGCAGTTTTTGAACGATCTGTTCAACACTTCCCCGTTTCCTGATTGCGTAAAGGAGATCGGGTTGTTCCCTGACTTGAAACACGCAAAGTTCAATTTTGAAGGAATAAATGTCCATTCAGTTTAAACGAGGTTTATGAACAACGTGGTTCGTCGCTTTGATTAATTATCTTATTTCGAATTAAGACTTACTCACGCATGGAAAAGAAGTACTACATCACAACTGGGAGAACCACCAAGTTTGAGATTTCAAAGGCCGAGCTCTTTGCCCACCATTGGTATTATCATTATATCGAAATGTTCTAAAAGCGTGTTGTAGTTCTTGTTCGGAGGAGGAGGAGATTGCACAGAAGCTCGATTCCCTCAGTGAACGGGACGTCTTCCTGCTGGGCGTGGCAACGGCATTTTGCCCCTGTTGCCAAGACAGAAATGAGAATCTTCCTCTTCTCCGAAGAACCCTCTACATCCCTCGCGTAAGTGGATTGGGAACCTAGAGTGATGAAAGTTTTAGGGCCGCAAATTGATAATCCCTGTGGCAACAACCACCACTGAGTTGATCATCGTGAACCACACCATACTGTCCACGTCGGATCGGGAGCCCCACGTCATCTCCGTCTTCAACAAGACCAATGGAGACATCAACATCAAGGTCAACCTGCCACCGGAGCATCAGCTGCAGCAAGGGGGAATTCCTGCTCAAAGGACGGAAGATGCATAGCATGAAGCTTTGGAGAGAGAAGATGGGCGACGACATCCACGCCCTCATGATCTTCGCAGCCAACGGAGAAGGAACCCAGAAGATATCCGTGGTGCTGATTTAACTTCAAGTGACTTCCACGGCTACACGAATAAATTATATGAGATCTCGTTCAATATACTTTGTTCTTTGGTTTAAAGCAAGGAGGAGGAAAACAAGAGAGAGAGAAAGAAAAGAGAGAGATAGGGTGAGAGAGAGAAAGAGAGATAAATTTAAGGGAAGGAGAAAGGTTGGGGAAGAGGAAATCCATGGAATTCAATCATATTCTAAGTGAACACCGGAAGTTACATCTTAGAATATGATAATAATGCAAGTATATCAATTAGATATGTTTTACTGTTTAAAATAACCATCCTGGACCTCCTTTTCACATCTATTTGCCTATGGTGCTCACAACCATATAGGACTCATGTTTCATACCACAAATCTTTATTCAACCATAATAGAATGAAAAACTTTGACGAATAAGGACGAAGAGTCACGTTTTCGATGTCCAAATATCCAGAGTTTCCCTTGACCCGTCTACTGCAAGTTTAGTATCAAACAGAAGCTACTAATGTGATGATGTAACGATTCCACACTTGCCAGAAGTGTAGGACCGCCGCAGGCGGGCCGCCACTCCTGGTGTTAATCAAATGGCCTGTTAACTTTACTGGACCATTGGCGCATTTCCCGAAAGAAAAAAGATTACGTAAAGTAAAATCACTCAATTAGCCTAAATTACAATCTTTCAGCTACTCTCATTACGAATGGAACGTTACGCCACTTAGCATAAATGTTGCATCTCCCTTTGAACTCATTTCCTCCTGTTTGTCGCCGCAGGATGGTTCCTTCCCGTTTTCTCCCTCCCAGAACTGCTAAAGCGTCCACTAAAGGTCCGTCATCCTTAACAACGTTCCAGACATCACTAATTTAGCTGAGGTGAAAACCTCAGCTAAATTAGTGATTCTAATTTAAACTAACCTTCTAAACTCTAATCGACTTCATCTGCTCTTAACTTGCGTTTGATCTCTTCGTCGAGAGAGGAACTCAAGCTGTGCAATGAGTGCCTTTAGTACCGAAACAGCCGCGAAAGGACACCGATAGCTAGGAAATGCCCGCATTACGCCTGCCCCAGCCTATGCTCATTTCCACTTTTTGCTGTGCTGTTTAAAACACCTGTGACGGTCGTTCATGAAACATTTTCAAGATACATGTCCATCTAACATTGACTAGAATCATATACAAAGTTAAGGCTTTATTTCGGGACCTTCTGCCTTTAAGGAGCCCTGGGTGACATCGTAGATGGTATTCATTACAAAAGAAAATGATAGATACCACTTTGGATTGAATCGGCTTGAAGTGTCACATAGATACAGAGAGCGGCTGCTACTTTCTCGATTTTCGAACGAATTGTCATTATATTTTTAACACATGTCTGTCTCCTCTCCAGTTTATTAAACATGTTAGTATGAATAATGGCAAATCCACTGGCGTGTTTATGATATTAGCTTCGGTTTGACATAAGAGTTGAATTACCAATGGACCGCTTAGCGGCCTCCCTAGTGCGTTTTGGCATTGTTCTCTGCCGCGAAAGCAGTACCTTTACCATCCAAATGACTTAGGTTGCCATCCATTAAACCCAGTATCAGTGGCGACAAAAACCAAGAAGCTACATGAGAAACCAATTTGCTTTCAGTTTCCGTTGCCACGTATGGAGATGCTCTTCGACGCCCTTTGCCCATCGGTAATTGCACGCCCCAAAACAAAGCTCATTTCATACAGGTGTGGATCAGTCTTCCCCTGGACGAATCGTTCATGTCTTCGCGCCGATTGTGCAAGCTCCTCACTTCGACTGTTTTCCGGAAGTTGCCGGAGAAATGAACAACAACGTGAATGAGATTTCTACTCCGAGCGGGTAAGCTTTGCCTATTTCCTCCTCCTCCTCCTCCTTCTCTCTCTTTCTCTCTCTCTCTCATTATCTCTGTCTCTATCTCTAACGCTCTTTTTTCTTTCTCTCGCTTTGTCTCTCTATCGCTATGTCTCTCTGTATCCCTATATCTCTATTTTCTCGATGTTAATCTTTGTCTATTTCAAAAGTGGCTTTCAGGAAAAACACCGGTTCCCAAGTGGCCAAGGACGCCGTGCCCCCCCCCCCCCCACCAAAGCCAAGAAGGGAAAGCCCAAGAAGATCAGCGGATTTCACAGCAAATCCAAGTCCGGTAGTCAGTACGCTAGAAGTAAGTTTTCCACTTTACCTAATAGATGAATACATTAGGCCGAAATAGAAATAAGCCTAATGATGCATTTACCCCAATTATTATGAAACCCGCAGAGAACATAGATCTACCTGGAAAAGGTAGGACGGCAGAGAGAGAGAGAAAGAAAGAGAGAGAGAGACTAAATATGATGTCTTAAGACCTCTGCTACGTCATTTGTCGGCAGTTTTTGAACTATCTGTTCAACACTTCTCCATTTCATGATTGTGTAAAGGAGATAGGACGATACCCCGATTTGTTCAATTCAAAGCATAATTTTGAAGGGATTAACACACACTCAGTACATACTCGTTTTTTGAAGAACGTGGTTCGTTGTTTTGATTGATTGTTGCAGTTCGAATTAAGATGTATTCCCGCATTGAGCAGAAGTACCATGTGACTACGGGGAGAAACTCAAAGTTTGAAACTACAAAAGCGGAACTATTCGCCCATGATTGGTATTATCAGTGTGTCAAAATCTTCTAAAAGCTTATTGTACTTGTTGTAAGGAGGAAGAGGAGATAACACGCAAAATGGAATCCCTGAGTGATCGGGAAGTTTTCCTGCTGGGCGTGGCGACGGCGTTTTGCCCCTGTTGCCAGGACAGAATTGACAACCTCCCTCTTTTTCGAAGAACTCTGCACATTCCTTGCGTAAGTGGATTGGGAAATAGGGTAATGAAAGTTTTAGGGTCACAAATTGGCAATCCCTGTGGCCACAACCACCACTAAGTTGGTCAGGGTGAACCACACCATACTGTCCACGTCGGATCGGGAGCCCCACGTCATCTCCGTCTTCAACAAGACCAATGGAGACATCAACATCAAGGTCAACCTGCCACCGGAGCATCAGCTGCAGCAGGGGGAATTCCTGCTCAAAGGACGGAAGATGCAAAGCATGAAGCTTTGGAGAGAGAAGATGGGCGACGACATCCACGCCCTCATGATCTTCGCAGCCAACGGAGAAGGAACCCAGAAGATATCCGTGGTGCTGATTTAAACTTACCGGGACTTTCATCGATACAAGAATAAATTATATGAGATCTTGTTCAATATACTTTGTTCTTTGGTTTAACGCAAGGGAGAGGGAGAGAGAGAGAGAGAGAGAGAGAGAGAGAGAGAGAGAGAGAGAGAGGAAATTAAGGGAAGGAGAAAGGTTGGGGAGGAGGAAATCAATGGAGTTGAATCATATTCTAAGTGATCACCGGAAGTTACATCTTAAAATATGCTGATGACGTAAATATAACAATTACACCTTTCGCCCATCGAGCTTGGCAACTGAAATGACCATGGATATGCTAATGCACCCTGCGTCTCCTCATGTTGTGTGCTCTCTCGCTAGTTAGATGTGCAGGTGTTGAAATAAAACATTTTTATAGTCGTCGTCGGCGGTCAGCGACGATAGCCGACGGTGTTCATTACTGTCTGAGATGGTACTACCTCTGCCATGGCCGCCGATCTTGTACGAGTGTGAAACTGGCGGCGCTATTCTGCGTCTTTTCAGACGGAATAATGATACTTGAAATCCATTAGTCATCAGGACCACGGGGTGATAACTTTTCCATAAGTGACCTGATGATAAGTGATCTCACGTTAAAAAATGCTGCAAAATAAAGAAAAAGAACAAAAAAGTGACCTGATGTCACCCGGTTGGCACATTTCACAGCCGCTTCCACGGGCTAGGAATCCATTAAGTCAGGTATTTAAAAAGAAATACCGCATTAAATTAACAACGATAGAAAACAAAGTCTCCCGATGCAGCGGGAGCTGAGAATAAAGCGGCTGGGAAGCTTTTAAGTCCCCAAAATTGCCGTATAAGAATAAAATGGCTATCAAACACGGATATATCGAGAAAGTATCGATGGAGCTGTAGCGAAGTAGCTGCAACAGACGGAAGGTGCATCAGTGAAGACGAAACAATCATCTGAACAAAAGACATTTACATTTAATTAAAACCTCGAAGCCTAGACGAAAGGGGGTAATATTGAGTATAAACTGCCACATGGCTGGCACATGGCCAATCGAAGCGAAAGGAGTGGTTTCTTGGCCAAAAAGTAGAATGTCGATCAAAATGAAAGAATTTGTAAGTAAATATTAAAGATAAGCTATTCGAAATTACTTTAAAACGTTTAAATTCGAATTGTCGCAATTACAGAAGGCCGATTTCGGAAAATCACATTAACCTACCTGAATTACCCGGCTTCCTTTTGTTTTGTTGACGGGAAATTATATATAGTTTACCTAAAATAAAACATAAAATCTAAAAAAGAAGCTTAAACACAATAACGAAGAAAAAAACAGAAAAACAGTGAGTTTTCGAACAAAAATTAAGTATTTTTATACTAGTTCACAGTATATTAAGGTTTGTATAATTGATAATTACTTAAAAACGAGCATTTCAACTCAAAAAGAATGAAAAAGAAAAAGAAATACAATAAAAACCAAAAAAATAAATAAATGGAAAAATGAAGCTGGCAAATTGCCAGTAGCTACGATGTCCTGAGGAATATCCAAATCCGCCCATCGTTGCGAGACCCAATGTACCTATATCCATTAACTAGCCCAAAACGGCGATTGTCCCATCTGCGCTTTTTTAAATTTTTTTAAAAGCGCTGTTTCATCTGTCCCCTCCAGCAGGATGACCAACTTTTCGGCATCTGCTATATCTGCTTCACTTTAGCTTTTTAGTTTTCTTATTTGCTTTATTTTCCCAGTATCCACAGAAATTTTTCATTTAGCAATCCTACAATTTGGAGTCAACTATGGAATCCCCGAATCCCCTTCTCTTCGACATCTTCCCTAAAATTCTCGAAACAGTGAGTTCAACTTTATTTCTTCAAAACATTAATTTTAGGTGAATTTCCGAACTCTCTGCGGCTTTCGCCAGACTTGCAAGGCAATCGACGACTACGTTGAGAAGAATCGATTCAGCTTCACAAATCTCCTCTGTGACAACCAGCTGGTTCTTCACATCGAAGTCACTTCTCATAAAACGGTGAGTTCAATTTTATTTCTTCAAAACATTAACTTTAGGTTTTTTTTAAATTTTAACATTTTTAACAACCTTTTTCCTTGCCTTAGGCTTACTTTATTCCAAATAAAGACTTTTTTTGCACTTTAACTTAAAAACGCTTTGAAAAACAGCGTTCAACTTTTTCATAGTGGTAGTCCCGCGGACGATAGTCTGGCCGCGTACGGAATCGGCAGTGCGCTAAATTTCGATCGATAATCTGATTCACTCAATTGACTAAATACTATTTTATGAATAAACCTATATAATTCCAATAACTAATTTATTTTTTTCAGCCGCGGGTTCGCTTCACAGTTCTGGAAGGGTGGCTGGTTTGGAAGGAACTATCTGAGCCCGGTCGTTCGAAACTTTTCAAAATGCACTTTAACGATCGGCGTACCTAAGGAATTCGAAGTCGATTTTCCTAGGATGAAGAACTTTCTTCTCGTGAGTTTACTTTTACAAAGAAATTATATATTTTACTTTTTTAGAAATCTGTTTCGGATCGATCTGTTAGAGGAAAATTGGAACATTTCTCATTGGAGTATTGTGCCGATTGGGACATGACACCAGAGGATGTTCCTGAATTCCAATATTTGTGGAAAGTTCCAGAAGCATCGATGAAGCATCAGAAATACCCATATAGAATGGTGAGTTGTGTGTGTCTGCATTAGTCCTTATGCATTTTTAAAAAAAAAAAACTATGCCTCTCTTTTCAGTTGTACCAACCCACCTTCTACAAACTAAACATTGCCTCAGGAGTGGCGTTCATTCACTCAACTCAGGTAAGATCACAAATTCTACTTTAATCAAATCTCCTTTTTAGTCGCAGTTTGATGTTTATTTCATCGAAGACACCCGTCAAGCCCTGTTTGAAGCTGTCTTTTCTATCCTTTTCCACGAAGCTCCCATTCTTCCCTCACTTTTCTACCAGAAGTTCATGGAGGCAGAGAGCGACGAGGCAGCCTTCGCTGAGATGGCCTCAATCTGCCAGAAGCTGTGGCCAGAAGAGCTGGCGAGGCCTGTCGAGGAACAGAGAAGAATGGTGGAAGAAGAAGACGATGAAGAGGCCGAGGACGAAGAAGAACAAAGTGATGAAGAGATGAACGAGGAAGATGAAGACGAAGATGTCAACGATGATGAAGAAGAAGAAGAGGAGGAGGTGTATAGAGGACGTTGTTGCTATGCGCGCTGTATCGACCTTAAACAACTTGAAGAAGACGACGAAAGCAGCGATGAAGAGGAAGAGGAGGAATTTAATCTCAACAATTAAATGAAGCTGTGAACTGTCTATTGTGGGGTGTTTATGTTTGTCAAATAAAAGAGTTTATGGATCACTTTGTTTTGTTTCATAGAGAGAGAGGAGAGAGTGAGAGAGAGTGAGAGAGAGAGAGAGAGAGAGAGAGATCACTGCCGCAAACTCGGATAGACATGGGCTAGATTAGATTAAGTAAATCATTCTATAAATTGTTTTGAAACTCTTATTTTCTTTCTTTCCTTTTCGAAATTCAATAATTCGTTTTCTGCAAACAATCGGCTGCCGGCGTTTTCGGGGCCATAAGCTTTCTCGAAATTCTTAGATTTTTACGCGAATCGGGGGAAAATGGCTTCCGTATTAAAAGAGCCAGACACGATAAACCAACAGTTCGCCTTCCGCGTGGCTTCTACAGTAATGCGGACTCTTCTGCTTGTTCTCTTCCTCTTCTTCTACGTGGGAGTAGCCTACGCCCAGCGCCACAAGGGAAGGTCCAAGTGCAACTGCGATGAACTGCTGGAGGTAAAACAAACTGACTTCTTAAATGAAAGCGATATATGTTTCTAGGAGAATGAAAGTCTTAGAAGAAGGCTGGAGAAATACGAAGGTCATGGGGGACACCATGGCCATGGTCATCACCATGGTCATGGAAACCATGACCATAACTATCAGGTGGACCATCACAATCAGGACCACGGAGTGATAACTTTCCCAGGGGTGAGTTTAAAAAACATACATGCACACTCACTCACTTTTTTTCTTTCAGGATTCTCTTGTAAAAATCAAAGATAAAGAATTTGGTGGTTGGAAAAACTGCAAATCACCCGTGAGCTAATTTAATTGTATTTCTAAATAGAATTACAGATCAATGGTACCGAAATTTATTTAAATATTGGCTCAAGTTTCACAATATCCGGAAGAATAGCACAGGAGGATAAAGCGTTCACTGTGACCCTCGTTGGAAACGAGGGAAACATGTTTTACTTCACTTCATATCGAACAGCATATTATAAGGTGTGATAACCATTTAAGCATAGTATCATAATCAATTTTAGCATCAAGAAGCGGTGATGTTTACACAAAACGCATTTAAACATAATGCAAAAACGAACGACCAAACACATGTTGAACTCAAAATCGGAAAGTTTTCCTTTGAGATCAAGATTGAGGAGGCTACGTACGGAGTAGGTTGCATTGAGGTTTTAAGAAAGGTTGGTTCCAGATTTTCTTAAATGGAAAACAACTAATGAATTATGCGCACCATAACATTCTCAATCCGAAGAACATTAAAAGCTTCTGGATATGCAGTTATCGGTCCGGTGGATACTTGGACATCGAAAACGTGACGCTTCGTCCTTGATCGTCTAAGTTTTTCATTTCATTCTGGGTGAATAAAGATTTCTGGTGTTAAAATGAGTTTTCGTATCAGATCTCCCTGTCTAGGCTGCAATGGCCGGCGAATGGCAGGTGCCAATGGACAAACGTCGATATCGACTGGGTTTCAGTAGAGAATGTCTGAATTCTTTATGGAGAGAGAGAGAGAGAGAGAAAGAAAGAGAGAGAGAGTACCCCACCCCCGCACTTCCTCGTAGTTTTCCACTTCCTCCGCCTTCTGCCTCCATTTCCGTGGCCTAATCCCCCAATGCCTATCGGTGTCAGGTTTCAATTCCAATTCAGATTTGTCTTACCCCAAACAAGTCACCCACAATGACCAAAAGTGCATCTACCGTATTCTTATTTCATCTTTTACTCATTTTTATTATTTGCTGATTTAAACGCTCGGGATTCGATTCTTTTCCTATGATATGCTTTTCCATATTGGTAAACTCTATTTCATGTTTATTACCTTTTTTTAAACTTGCAGACCACTATTCACACCCATTTTTTCGCCTCCGACAATGTTTATTGTCTCAGTGACAAATAAGTGCACTTAGAACTCGAAGGCACACAAAGAAAGTACGCATGAGAAAGGAGGAGAGTGGAAATGGAGGCAAACACACTCTTTTCAGCCCCCACAATGGCTAACACACCAATTTAAATCTTAAAGTGAAAATATTATGTAAAACCTCAAAAATCTGAAGACTCTTGCACAATTGTGAAGCAAAAACGATGCAAAAGTTTCGACCACGGCAGGACTCGAACCTACAATCTTCGGATCCGAAGTCCGACGCCTTATCCATTAGGCCACGCGGCCACGTAGCGTGGTGCCGCGAGCCTGGGTTAAATGAGCCTGCAACAGCGGCACAGATGGTTCAGTTAGGTGCTGGCAAGCTTTGACTTTTGACGCGAAAACTGTTGAAAAGTGATTTTTCTCTTGCTTTGAAAGTGAAAGTAAGTTTCAACTTTTAAAAATCGTGCAAATCTTGCAAATTAGGACGTTAGCGGTTTCCTTGGCAAAAAGTGAAGGGTCTCCGGGCAACAATCCCGCGAGCGCTTTAATTTCAGCTCAAGTTTCACGGCGGCTCGGCCAGCTGTAGTATATTTCTTATACCAACTCCAATTCTTCTAAACTTTCGTTAATTTCTAGTCTTAATTGAAGTTTTAAAGTGAATTCTACAGTACCAACAGTTGTCTTTAACCAACAACCCCAGCAAAAAAGTCAAATCTACCCTTCAATCTAAAATACGATCCTGGGGTAAATAAACTATAGTCAAATTTTTTTACGCGTGATTGGCTCGATTCCTGTTCATTTTTACCTTCCTCCGACCAGCCGGCGGTCATCTACCTCGCCATGCCCTCAGGTTGGGTTACTCCTTCGATTATCACACGCACACACATACGCACACTTACACACTTACACACATACACACAGCCTCCTAAAGTTAAGCCTCTTCCCTTCCTTCTAAGTTCATAAAAAGCGATGTTTACTTTGTTCTTGGAGGCAGGTCAAGCGAAGGACCGCCCAATTGCCTCAATATAGGCCGCACTCGTTCCGACTCTCTGAATACCGCTCATTTGCCTTCATCTTTCCCTCAATTGATGTCCTTTTTTGCTCTTAAGGCGTACTTTTGATTGAAGGCATCCCCAAAAAGTGCATATTTACCAATCCCAATTGGAGGTTTAGTTTACAGCTCATTTCCGGCCAATTCGTAAACGGAAGCTCTTTTTTGCCAGTTCATTTGTCGTTTGGCTTTGAAAAATGACTGAGACATCAAGGGAACAACATAATGTTTTGAAATGCGAGGCAAAAGAAAAAGTTTCTGCGTTCGGGGGGAATCGAACCCCCGTCGAATGCTTGGAAGGTATCCATGCTAACCATTACACCACGAACGCGTGGTGTCTGTTTGCTGCGCCTCCAAGACTATCCTCCACCAGGGCGCCGAAAACTGAAACTTCTGTTTCGAATTCGATTCACCGAGAAGATTCCAGAAGTTCTGCGCAGCTTCCACGTGGCCGAGTGGTCTAGTGGTATGATTCTCGCTTAGGGTGCGAGAGGTCCCGGGATCGAGCCCCGGCTCGGCCCAAACTTTTGTTTTTTTTTGCTAGGACAACGAGATCAGAAATTAAAAAGTTGCATATTAATTCATTCAAATAATCCCTGTGCTTGTTTTCATTACTTCGAAGCCATAGTTTCAGAAGTGTTTGCTCTCTTCACAGCCTTCACTTCCCGGTTGCTGAGCCAGTTTTAATTACGCCGTGTTGACAGGAAATTTGGCGACGATTGCATGGCAAACCCCAATTTTCCTCATCATTCAATTCTTCCTCCTTTCACGCCGTAAGAAGCACAGAAATTGTGTTGATCTTCTCGATAAATCGCAACAAATCTCGATCGATCGATATCTGGCGCGCTCCTGCAATTTTTCGATTTTCAAAGCGTGCCTTTTGAATTTTTTGCTCTTCCAGGCGGAACAAAACGAAAGTGTTATGTTTTGACGTGGTCCTGGCTGCAGTCCACTCCAGGAACAATGCAAAAACGACGCCCACTCGTGCAATCGGCTCCCGCAGCGAAATAATCGCCTTCCAGAGTAATCTTTTAAGACGAGGGATTTGTCAGCAAAAAGGGGATTCTTGTTAATGAATCAGAGAGGGAGAGACAGAGACAGAGACAGAGACAGAGAGACAGAGACAGAGAGACAGAGAGAGACAGAGAGAGACAGGGACGCAGAGTCCTCCAGTCCAACCTCTTCAATGAATTCAGCGTGACATAACGCCTAAATCTTTCCGGCACGCAACTCCTTAGCGACAGCCGGCTGACTCCTTCTGGCCCTCCGGCTGTCAGCAAACGCCTTCTGACGTCATCGGTGCCATTTCGCCACGGATTGCCAGTCGTAATCCGCTCTTTGAATTAGTCCCTCCACCACACTTTAATCTCTCCTTGCCCCTCTCCCTAACCCATTGAGGCCAGCCGGCTGGCACGAAAACCTAGCTGGTAGGAATGAGCAAGTGGAACTTGGGACCACCTTCAAGATTGTTCAACCAGCTGGCACTAATCGAACTTTTTGGACCTTCACGGCTGTCATGTGGAACAGTCTATATTCCTGCCAGCCGCTTGGTTTCAACTAAAACGGCTGTCTAGACGGTATCACCAGCCGGTTGTCAACAATTCAAAGAACTGTGGTAATAAAGCTGCCAGCTGTTACTTTTCCCAACCAGGGTGATCTTCTTCCTGAAAGCTGGGTGGCCCGAATCCGCCAACCGGATGATGGCTTCCATTACATCTCTTTGATTACTCACTTCAATCTTTTGGCACCACCCTTTGATGGTTAGTGCCAGCCGGCTGTCCCAACCCCTACCTGCCAGCTGGCTGTCCCTAAACATCCGCCCGCTCTTTGTGGAACAGGTGTCCCCACCCGAATCAGTATAAGCCTCTTAGTTAATTGCGACCCGCGCTTGAGAGAGAACGCTTTGCTGCCAGCCGGTTGTCCGTTTAGTGCCAGCCGGCTGGCTCTCTTTCTTCTGTTTTGAGAAGCTGAATGGTTCGGCGGAAGTTCGGTTGACTGGATCGTGACGGACTGAACCACCCCCGTGGTCCCGGTGGTCCTCCAATGGGTTAGGGCAGAAATCCGGAAGATCAACTTTTACTTTAAGTCATTTTAACTTTAACTTTTACTTTAAAGAGTCTATAAACGTCACTGGAATCACCAAAGTTGCACTTGGCGCGCCTGGCACGCGGTGATCATTTTTACGCTAACGCGCCGCACCTATTGATTTATTTTTCTTTTAGGGCCCCTCGAGTTTCAAGCAAATCATGCATTTGTGGAAGAAAACCATAAAGTGGTACTAAAATCGGGACTCCAGCTGTCAACAATGCATTTTGAGGCAGCTGGTAGCGATTTTCCCAAGTTTTAGCTGTCGTGTACCTTAAAATAGAGGCACACTTCTCTTTTACGGAATACAAAAAGACTGTTAGGTGTAAGTTGTACAAAACTTTCGTTAAGAAAAAAATTGGGCCGCCACTCGGCCACGTGGAAACTACGCTAAGCGTCTGTAGGCTTCTCCGAGAATCGAATCCAAAGGAAAGTTTCAGTTTTCGGCGCCCGAGGGAAGATAGTCAACGTGGCGCAGCGCCCAGAGAACAGCGCGTTCGTGGTGTAATGGTTAGCATGGATGCCTTCCAAGCATTCGACGGGGGTTCGATTCCCCCCGAACGCAGAAGTTTTTGCAACATAAAATTATTCTAACTAACGTTCAACTGCAGGACTACAATTAGCTTAGAAGATCTCTATTTTATTTTATTGACTATTACCAGGCTTTAGAATTCGCATTCTCTCCAAAATCTTCTTTTCCCTGACTCACCGAATTTTCCACGACATTCTTTTCGTCTAAACCCGTAATCGGATGAAAACAAATTTTCATAATGTGTTTTCTCCGCCCCAAAATCCGGATTTCCTGAGTAGACGCCGCCGTTGTCGACATTCTTAAAGCTGCAAATCGCAATTGTGTCATCCTGTTTTTCCAAAGCCTGCAAACTTCCTCAAAAACACCTTTTCCACTGAATAATTTTCCACTGAATATTTGCTCTTTGTTTCTTGTTTTCACAGAAACTTCCCTTCTTTTGTCGCAGTCGCTTAAAATTCGTACTTCGTCCTTGAGACGTTCCCCGTTCGCCCGTTGTCTAATCCCCAGCCCTTCCCTCGTTGTTCCCTCTCGCCAGGATTACTGCTAATGAGCATATGCGCTTATTTTTATTACTTTTACGCGGTCAGCTGCGAAATCACGAAGAAAAATGAGGAAAACTGGCTATGCGATCAAAAATTTCTCTAAAACTGAAATTGAACAGCGGCTGCGCGCGCCAGGAAATCGCGGCATATCACAGAGGCCCGCGGACACAAACATGTCGGCCGAATGGTCTAGTGGTATGATTCTCGCTTTGGGTGCGAGAGGTCCCGGGTTCAATCCCCGGTTCGGCCCAAGTTTTTTGCTTGAGGAACTTTTATTAGAACTGCAGCATTGTTTATAAGGTACTTCGATTGCCTTTTGAATTTATAATGAACCTATAAAAAACAAAGTAATTCCTAGAAAGATGGGAATTTCGAAAGGTTATACTTCTGTAGGATAGACATTCATTGGAAATGGCGTAACATTAACTGACTATTTAGATAACAAGTATCTGATACACAGGAATGTCGGATTATCATTTTAAAGAGCTTTCACGGAAGGCAAAATAGTTCTGCGTTCGGGGGTAATTTTTTCTGGCCCAACTTTTACTTTCCTTTCCCGTGAAACCCGAGTCGAATGTTTTCTACCTCACTGAAACCTAGTTTTTGACTCACCTTTCGTAATAAATCCATTCATAACCATGTGAGCGTAATTGAATCCCTTCAGGAGCCAGTCTCACTCGAAAGAAGTGCATTTACGTCCCACTTACGTAGTTATTTCCATTTCATCATCTTATTTGTCTGTTTTCTTTCAAAAAACGTCTAGAAAAACAGACATGAGAGTGTTTTGACGCTTTTACAGTTATGAATATTCTAGTGGGCGGTCAAAGATCTGGAATAAACACTCTTTCACGAAAGAGTCACATAGATTAGGTTCTATTTTTGTAACGTTTTAATTTAAATTTTTTTATAGTATGCTTTTACGGGAGAAAAGAATCATACCACTAGACCACTCGGCCACGTGGAAGTTGGTTGACGCTTCTGTAGGCTTCACTGAGTATTGAATCCAGCAAGAAGTTTCAGTTTTCGGCGCCCCGGTGGGGATAGTCTTAGAGGCGCTGCGAACAGACTCCATCGCGTTCGTGGTGTAATGGTTAGCATGGATGCCTTCCAAGCATTCGACGGGGGTTCGATTCATCCGAAGGCAGAAACTTTTTGCTTTTACCAAACCTTTCTTTAAATCACTAATAGGTTAATAACCGTATTCCAGGTTAATCCATATAATAATAGGTTAATGTAAAACAGTATGTTTAATAGAAAAAGTAGATTATGACTACCTGTTTTTGCTCCCGAGACCAATCTTGTTACTGTGATTCATGCTAATCTCATGGTCAGAGGACAATTCAATTTGTACAGCATGATTGTGGTGTATTGTAAAACCAAGTTAAACTAATAACATAAAGAATGCAACAAAACGCTTGAATTGAAAAGCAAAAGAGTTCTGCGTTCGGGGGGAATCGAACCCCCGACGAATGCTTGGAAGGCATCCATGCTAGCCATTACACCACGAACGCGGTGGTGTCTGTTCAGGCCCCCACGTTGACTATCTTCCCCTAGGGCGCCGAAAACTGAAACTTCTCTTTTGGATTCAATTCTCCGAGAAGTCTCCTAAAGTTCTGCGCAGATTTCACGTGGCCGAGTGGTCTAGTGGTATGATTCTCGCTTAGGGTGCGAGAGGTCCCGGGATCGATCCCCGGCTCGGCCCAACTTTTAGCCCCTTTTTTAACACCACATTGTCCAGCAAAAAATGACCCACCTTTTTTGGTGTAGAGTCACTTTTCTGTTATTCAGCAACTAACGTTTTATGATGATGTAAAAATTTCAAATTTCAATTTCTGTGTTTTCATTTAACTGAAATATTTTTTTTCTAAATTAACCTTTTTAAATAAAACCCCCTTCAATTGCCAGTGTTCCCTGAAACAGAGCTCGAAATTTCCTGTTTTCCATTAGAATCGGCATTCGGTATCTAATTTCTGGTGTTTACGAGCATCTTCCCTCGATTATTCCTGTGAAACGGGGAAATTGCGCCCATTCAGAGGGGGAATTTCGATTGACTCAATAAGAACTGATGGGCAGGTTAGTGTAGTTTATACAGGCGTTCCACTGACCACGAAAGTTATGTGACAATTGCAAAAATGAAGAAGAAATGAGGAAGTGAATAAATTTGTATTATTTAGTAAAAAGGCAAAACATTGGGCCGAGCCGGGGATCGATCCCGGGACCTCTCGCACCCTAAGCGAGAATCATACCACTAGACCACTCGGCCACGTTTGTTGCAGGCGCGGGGGTCCTAGACATGTCAATTAATTTGGGCGCCGCTGATTTGTTGATAGCCGCAACTGATATTGACCGACACCTTTTTGCAAACATATATTAGCCGTTCGTTGGAAACCTTTGCGGGCGGTGTTTGGAGTGATCGGATTATAACACTCGACCGTAGACGGCAAACATGGACCCTACGCCTTTTGCCCTCTTCCTCGTCACACATACGCCCGCCACAATTCAATTTCCTGCAACTTTCTTAGAAAATGAAGATTCTCTCTGAGAAAATAGAAGGAAAAGAGAAAACGTGTAATGGTCTGTGAGGCCCAAGGATGAGTTCTCGAACATGAAAACAGCAAGGTGTCCATTTGAAGATGATTTCATTTGTTTGGCACCAAAGAAATAGATAGAAGGATAAGAAAGATATAACTAAAAGCTTAAACATTTGCTTATCAGATGACCACGATAAGGTTACGTATTTTTCTCCGACCCAAGTTGGGGGCCCACGACGCTTCGACATAGGGGGCCTGCAAAATGGCACATTCTGGCTGTAGTGCCCGACCCAACTGTGGGACTAACTTTTTATCAAACGACATTTCAAAAGACGCAAGTTAAGTCTTCGAAAGCCCGGAAAACACTAAAAGTGGAGTAATCCGGCAAGAAACTGACCTGTCAGTCAAATATTCTGTTTTTCTCTCGCCTAAACGCTGATAAGGGAAATGCATTCCCGAAAAGCAACGACTTTCCCGAATATCTTCGGAATCCCACTTTCCTTTTTTCTTTTAAACAATGTATTTCTTGGAAACCAACCCTTTGACATGATGTGAACTTTCATGAACTTAGAAGATGAACTATCAAGGAAAGTGTCACCACGTTTTACATGAACTTTCAATACTAGCGATGTCACCTCACATAGAAGTTCCACCCACATGGGGGGTCCTACTCAAGAGCACAGTTCCTGACCATTCACTGTGCATTGAAACACGCACTTTGCTTTGAAAACTGTCCTTGTGGATTCAAAGGAGTACGTCACATAGAAAACGCCTTATTAGCTGTTATTACATGGTGGGGTACTTTTTCAATTGGAATTCTTGAAATAGGCTGAACTACGGTTTCGAATAACAAGAATCAAAGGAACGGCAAATATAGGATTTAGAGAGAGAAAACATGGATCTCTCTTTCCTCTCTCTATCTCACACACACAGACACACAGACACACAGACACACATACACACACACACATTCACGTGGACTTGTGTAGCCGTGTCGTCCAGCTTCAGAACGTCCTCCCACGAGCTTTTGCTTTTTGTGATTTTGACAACTAATTTCTTCGTTCACAACGGGTCTTGCGGCTCTCTCTCTCTCTCTCTCTCCCTCTCTCTCCCTCTCTCTCTCTCTGTCTCTCTCTCTTTATTTCTTTCTCTCTCTTGATCCCTCTCCTGATCTTTCATCCCTCGCGCTTCTATTCCCAGCCCTCTAACGTGACCTCTCCTAAGCCCCGCCCCTTTAGTCAACCTCTCCTGACAACTTTTCGCTTCCTGTGTTTGTTTACACCGTCCGCGCCGTGTCCTCTTTCCGTCCTTTGTTTTGGGGGCGGGGTCCAGGGTGGGCGGGGCCTGCGACCTCTAACCGAGCATTGCCACCCGGTTTCACACCATCGACCCCGCCTTTAATTAATTGAATATCGATTTTCCACAGTTAAATTCGATTATCGATTGACTTATTCTGCACAGCTATCACATTGTCTTCTGTTGCGATTTCACGCTTCGCTACTTGTCCCAATTCTCGAGGTCGCCCGATGTTTACAGCACACAAGGTCCATTATACCTATCGGCTGTGTTTCAATCCCATATTATTTGTAAACGGAAAAATTAAACTTTGAAACACCTGATTTAGACCCAAATTCCAACCTAAAATAGCACATTTATAAATTCTCGCCGAATTCCAGCCTAAAGTTATTCAATTTTCGATTTCCTATATTTGGGTGTCATTTGGTAGCTCTCGTTGGAAAAAAGCAAAACTGTACGATTGAACTGCTATTCCGACTGATATTTTGCTAATAATTGCAGAAAATCTTGAAAACTGCACTGTAGGTTGTTAAATTACTATTTCAACGCCGTCATTTGGCAACTCTCGTTGGATGAAATGCAAATTTGAAGTAAAACGCATATTGACAAATTACTTATGTTTGAAACACCTGTATTTTCAATATTCCGTTCTTTAAATGTCTGATTTCATGTAATGTGAAACTTTCGTTGGCTAAAATTCAAATTAGCAATTTTTACCAATCTGCGGACATCTGACGTGAATAAACTTGATGATCTTTGGTTAAAAGTTAACCCTTAACTGGAAATTTAAATTCGTACCGCCTTGTCTGCCTTAGAATCCATGTAAATTCGATTCTTCGGCGTTTTTCAGCTTCAAAACAGCCTAAACGCGACCAAAGTACATATGTCCCAAGGGAATACACAGCTTGGCACTGATTGTGTCACTTCTTTTTCAAAAGGCACTTTATTATGGTTCATCTTTGGAATAACAAAGTTTTAGAGTTTTCGATTGCTTCCAACGACTTTTCCAATTATCATCGACTGGAACAAAACGTAAACTGGAGCATATCGTTGGAAATAATCAAAAATTGATGTTTTCATGATTTTTTGACGAATTTAGACATAGAAAATCAAAAAAATTCTATAATTAAGAAAACCGCAAAAATCTTAATTGGAGATGTAAATACACGAAAATTACATATTTGGGACAATAATTAGATGCGCAATATTGCGATGCGCAATAATGTCAAGGGCCTCATTTCCGATCGCGTAAGCCCCAATTGACCATAATCAACCCAATGACTAGCTGTGGAATTTATTTCACATTATTTATTAATGTTGTTCAAAATATGATTTAATTATGTAATTTATTTCGAAACAAAATTGTTTTAAATGGGGAATCTAACCACATAACCATAGTTAAAGAGCGGCGAGAGCTCTGAGTAACTGATAAATAATTCGCTGTTTTCAACCACCAAGTACAACTTTCAATACTCTGAGAAACATATACGGACACGAGATGTTTGGCCTTTTTAGACCAAAGACCGATTTTGACATCAAAAATAAGTTTTAAAAGCAAAATTCAAAAAACCTTATTTGAAATTAAAATTTCACATGTTTGAGTGAAAGTGCCTGAGAATTATTAAATGTTGGAAATTAGATTTTCAAGTTTTTAGGCTCAAAATTCATTTTCTCTCTCTCTTTCTATCTATCTGTCTCTCTCTCTGAGGCAGTACATCTGTTTACAGCCGTCCTTCACTCATCCCTTCAGTTGCACGATGGGAAGACGACGTCTTCCTCTCAATTTAAATTCTCCTCCCTGGACCCTCTTCCCTTGCGCACTCTCTCCCTCCTTGTCACCTCCAGCCGTGTTATTTGAGGCTACTTCTTCGATGTCTTCTAAACACTGTCTTCTTGATGATCACAACGTTTGAACAACTTTCCTCTCTCTCTCTCTCTATTTCTCTATCTCTCTCTATCTCTATCTCTCTATTTTCTCTCCCTTTCTCTCTCCAGCTGACGTCGACCGGATATTGTCATTGTTTTCCTGTTGTCTTCTTTATTGTTGTCAATTTCCCTCCAGCCAATTCTGCCTCATGTTTTCATGATTCAAACAAGTCATTTTTCAGACTCCGCCCTTTCCGTTACTAACCTCCTTTTGTGGAAAAACTACGTATGGATCCAAGAGAGGTGGGCATTGTTTTCGGAGAGTAAACAGGAAACGACTCAATTGTTGTTTTCTTTCTTTTGTTTTCTTTCTTTTCTTTCTTTTAAGAGGGAATCAGAGAGAGAGAGAGAGAGAGAGAGAGAGAGCGAGAGAGAGAGAAACAAAGAGAACAGGGTTAGGGACGCAGAGGTTTCTCAAGGCGAGACAGTGTTCGTAAGCGAGAGACGCAGATAAGAGCGAAGGAAAACGAGATAGTGCACTTTTCGAAGAGACGCAAACACTTTCAATCAATTATCGATTTTCCAGATTCTATTCTGCCTATTCCTTCTATTCCTTACCGTTGCTGAGGCCATCAAATGCAAATGTACGAAAGAATCCGAGACGGTCACTTGTTACGACGGAGTTTGTGAAATGGACGGTGGATGTGAGTTGAATTTACATTATTATTATTTTAACTAAATTACATCCCCAAAAAAACTTGAAATAATCAAATTTATTTATTTAAATAAACTGGCTCAGTGAGTCTCTTGACTCTTGGACTTTGAGAAATTGACACTGTTTTCTTTCGGCGGGCTACTAAATACGTGTTTTCCACTAGAAAATGTTCCAAAATATTACTTTTGATACTATTTTCTGATATAAAATGATAAAATTTGTATAACACTGTAGAAAACCTAATGCCGAGGTTGGCCGCAATGACGCAGTGGTAACGCGCCTGCCTTCCCGCACGAATGACCAAGGTTCGATTCCCGCCGTGATAATTTGGATTTTCTAACGGAGTCAAAGACTATTTTAATGTTCCAATAGTTTATTCTGTACTTCTTCCTCTAAATCTCGTATTTTTACACTAAAATAGCCAGTTTTAAGCCAATACCCCATGTTTTCATAGATCTTCCACTTATTTTGTCGCTCTATCGCATATGTCAACGCCATGCGTCGATTATTCGCATGTTTGCCGGTAAACTCGTTTAACAATTCCGAGAGGAACACATGTTCGCCCGAAGAGTCGGCGCCGATCCGTTATCGGGCGCGAAAAAGCGTGCGCTCCGATGGGTTCGGCCACCTGGCCCACGGGAAATGGGCGAAAATTAGTGGTTCGGGGTGGTTTTCAGGTGGAAAATGCGCTTTTCCCTCTAAAACTGGCGAAACTCTCGAAAACAGCGAGATTGCCCCGTTTGGTTTCAAATTTCAGTGCTTCGGACTGCGATCATGTCATGTCCAGGCCATCACGTTAAACTACGGAAACCGGAGACGAAAATAACTTTTTCGCGTTGTTTTCCCAGAGAAATTTCTATTTTTCTCATAGTGATATCATTTAAATTAATGTCTAGGGAATTCAGCTGGGAGAGACAGTGAAAAATTGTTTCTTGCGACTTCGAGATAGACTCATTAGTCTAGAATTTTTTTAAAAAACTTGTAAGATTTAATATAGATGTAAAAGCAAAAGAATTGCATCGGCCGGGAATCGAACCCGGGCCGCCCGCGTGGCAGGCGAGCATTCTACCACTGAACCACCGATGCTCATTAGCCTACAACGGCGGAACCCTTGATATCTCGGCGCCGCGGGCACAGACTATAAGAACTTGTTCCGCAACTCCTATCGAATCGAAAACCAATACCACAAAGACTTTTCTGTCTTGCAAGCGCAACAGAGACGACCTTCATCAATCGGTTGCACAATTGATGACCCTAAGCCGAATTTTCGTGGGGCGTTTCCCCTTTTCTTGGTCTTCAACTTCATCAAATAGGGAATCTAATACTCCACTTTCCCTTAAATTTGAATAAAATGATCGGATTGGTCCGCTGGAAACATAAAAAAATAGTAATGTATACGTCGGACTTTCTTCTGACGGCCACTAATCCCTCAATTTCTCTTTTTCGGCGAACGTCTCATTCCAAATGACGGAGTGCCTCAAAATTGAGCGCCCACTAAATCTTCGGGAAATTACAGGATAGGGCAGTGGAATTGACTCGAAATTAGGGTGATTTTCGGCCAAACGCGGGAGATTCTAGCGGGGATTGAGATGCGCGGGATACGCTAAGAGATCCCCCAGCACACAGGAAGCCACACAGATGGTCATCCGGCTGGCAGCAACTATCGCCAGCTGTAAGGAAACTTCAGCCACCCGGTTGGCAGCAATAGTTTGAGTGCGTTACCAGATTGCCTACCGTATCTGGAAACATGGGCTCATCAGCTGGCACGTAGCTGGTGGGATGGATCGACTGGCAGCAACTATTGCCAGCTGCAAAGGAAGGCTGGCTGCAGTAAAACTGACAGGGACGCTGAAAAAGCACAAAGCGGCTAGCCGGCTGTCAGCAGCTGGGGATCAAAGATGTGCCGGTTGGCAGGAATCCCTCAGTGTTATACTTTGATAGGTTGTGGGAAGTATTATATCAGCAGATGGTACCAAAAAAGAATTGGATACGACGGGAGTCGAACCCAGGTCATTAGTTCCGCGAGAACGTACTGCCACTGAGCCATTGGTTCCAAAACAAATTCAGTTTTATTTCCAGTTTTGGTTAAATTTGCCGTATTTTTATTCTGAGACTCAGTTTTCCGCCAATTAACGTCGAATTTGAAGTTTCCCGCTCATAACTGACTTGCACTTTAAATTTTTCTTCTATTTGAACTCCAATTTCCTTAAAGTGGCCAATTCATTTACTTTTGCACTTTTAGTCACTCCTTTTGACGGTTGAAGTCCACCAAAGAGCGAAAAGTTATCAGCAATCGGCGCCGCGTGAATGTCATGAGACTGACCAGCACGGGCTGACGGGCATCGGTGGTTCAGTGGTAGAATGCTCGCCTGCCACGCGGGCGGCCCGGGTTCGATTCCCGGCCGATGCAATTCTTTTGCTTTTCCACCACAAACTGTTGTCAACATAATTGATCACTTCATCCTTTACCCAGCTGTCTTCAATGACTCCATTGACAACCGGCTGCCTGCAACTGACAGCTCCTGCCAGCCGGTTGCTCTCAGAAACGTCATAGCTCGCTCTCCGACCCCATAAACCCCATAAATCCGCTGGATGACCTTGCCATTTCTTTGAAATACCACATTCTCATTCATGCTCTATCCCCTTCTAAGAAAAACGATGTATGGACTCTTAAAAGCGCACATGTCCCCTGTGTATGTGGAAAATGTGATTACTCGCCACACATACTCTCGTGGAATCGAACGAGGCACCTGTCCTGACTCTAAGGGGAAGGCCCTTCCCACAGAAAGTGCCCCTCGCCCACCCATGGAGGGTAGGCACGTGGTTTCGAGCGGAAAAAACACAATCACGACATGGCGTCGGAGGTTAAAAGGATTTCCATTGGAAAGCAGAGGAGAAAGAGAGGAAAACAGGAAATTGGGCGGGGGAGGTTCTGCCAGCCGGCTGGTAGAAACAAGGCGTTCCTGCCAGCCGGCTGGTACAAGTAAGGGGGTTTGCCAACCGGCTGGCAGAATTAAGGAAGTTGCGGAGTCTTTTGTGACAGCCATCAAGAAGAACCTGGAGGGAATGGTTCCTGCCAGCCAGCTGGCAGAACCATGACTGAAACTGTAAGTGACAATTGAGCCGTTGGCATGTGACAGTCGGCTGGCAGGATAACATAACCGGCTGTCAGCGGTACATCGGGCTTGCCTTCAACCCTGGCTTACAGCTGGTAGCAGTGGGAACCGGCTGGTTCCAACAAAAGTTAAAACTGACTGTCAAAATCCATCCTGACAGCCAGGTGGTTAATCCCTTTTTGAAGTTTCAAACAATACAACCTTTACAAATTAGCTCATAATTCAACCAGCCGTAAAAAGTTTCTGACAGCTGGTTCCAATTCAAACCAGCTGCCAGCTGTCAAATTGAGTTTACTGCCAGCCGGGTGGCAAGAAACTAAAAGAGTAGTTTGTTTTAAACGGTTGTATATGTAATTGCTTCCAGCAAGTCTTAAACACGATTGCCAGAAAGAGGTTACTGCCAGCCGGCTGGCACAAAACGCTCTATTGCTGCCAGCCGTTGCGGTACCAACCGCTTTGTGGCGCTAATTACCGTTAATTATTTACGCTATATTCTGATGCCAGCCCCACCTGTTGGGTTGCAAAGTCTATAGGGGTAGGAAAACCTTTCAGGGAAAAAGTTGTGAAACATTAGTTTTGGCCAAGATTTGCCAAATTACAATTTAGATATATTTTTTCGCAAATTTCTACCGGTCAGCAGCTCTAATTTAAAATTCCCTTGATCCGCTTATGATGATGAGTTCCATTTGAAGGACCACCCATTCCCAGCTCTCCATTTGTGGTCACTTAGCGGCATCCGTGGCCTAATCCCACGCAGATCCGGCGGCCGTCGCGGAGGTCACTTCCGGACATTGTTTGTAATCAAAGCGAGGGCCACAATGGCCAGACGGCGGGTGAATTGCAGGGCGACTGTTTACAGGTCGGGCGAAGGGGAGGCAAAAGGTTGGGCCGAACCGGGGATCGATCCCGGGACCTCTCGCACCCTAAGCGAGAATCATACCACTAGACCACTCGGCCATGTGAGAGCTGCGTGAAGCTTATAGCCAGATCTCGGAGAATCGAGGCCTAAGGCAGAAGTTTCAGTTTTCGGCGCCCGCGGCAAGGATAGTCTAGGAGGCGCTGTGAACAGATAACAACGCGTTCGTGGTGTAATGGTTAGCATGGATGCCTTCCAAGCATTCGACGGGGGTTCGATTCCCCCCGAACGCAGTTTTTTTTTAGCTCTAAAAATTGTTTTTTTTAACACATTTTAACTAAAGTTGGTTCATTTTATTTTGCAAACAACTTTAAACCCCCAATGAAAGCGCTCCTAAAACCTATTTTTCAGCTTGTCTCATGTTGGACCACCCTTCAATGGGAATTCACTACACTTGCCACACGAAAGGTTTAAAGGTTTGTTTTTCCTTTTATTTTGTACTAAATATTGATTGATTTTCACAAAAATCGGTTGATTTAGGATGGATCTTGTCGAAACAAAACTTCCAAAAGCGGAGCAGCCGTGAGGATATGTGGCTGTGAATCCTCCGATTTCTGCAATTACTCCTACTGGCCTGATAAGTAAGTGACTGCTTATTATTTATCGATTGATTTTCATTCAAATTACTTTGAATTTTGGTTTTTTCGCGCTTCGGCGGATGAAAGTGCATGTTAGTGACGAAATTTGATACAAAGCCCTGTTTGGCCACCTGGCTGGCGGCGGGAGGCACGGTCACCGCGTGGGAAGTAGCCAAAGGGGAGGGGAATTTAGTCGGGAACTATTTCATTTCAATAATCAGCTAATTGGAAAAAAATAGTTCTTGGCGCCACGGCGAAAGATAGTCAAAGGGGTGCAGCTTGCTTGTTTTGGCGCGTTCGTGGTGTAATGGTTAGCATGGCATTCGACGGGGGTTCGATTCCCCCCGAACGCAGAACTCTTTTTCTTTGACGAAAATCATTTTGTAACCCTATTTGACACCTTTTGACAGTTCTTTATGAAACCCCAAAAAAACTGACCTCTTTTTTGCTTTGTTCTTTTTCAAATCCAATTTCAAAAATGACAATAATGCCATTCTCTGCTTCAAAGCATAAGGAATCCATTCCCTTGTGAAAGAAATTATATCTTTAAAAACTGAAATCATACTGATATGTTGGGTTAACAAAGCAAATCTGAGCCTACCTTTAAGAGAAAATGAAGAATCAGCCGCCGATAATTTGAAGTAGTTAGAAATGACCAAGGAAATGAGGGGAGTTTCGACGCAACGCGCAGTTAGGAACGTTAGCTTACGTGTAGTACGAGAGAGAGAGAGAGAGAGAGAGAGTAAACCAAAACGTTTCTGCGTTCGGGGGGAATCGAACCCCCGTCGAATGCTTGGAAGCCATCCATGCTAACCATTACACCACGAACGCGGTGGTATCTGTTCGCAGCGTCTCCTTGACTACCCTCCCCCAGGGCGCCGAAAACTGAAACTTCTCTTTTGGATTCGATTCTCCGAGAAGGATCCAGAAGCTTCACGCAGCTCTCACATGGCCGAGTGGTCTAGTGGTATGATTCTTGCTTAGGGTGCGAGAGGTGCCGGGATCGATCCCCGTCTCGGCCCAACTTTTTTCTCAATCTCAGTTTTTCCTTTCAGGACCACCAGACACCGATCCGTGGCCCAGGAGATACGAGACACGACAATTGACACCAACACGGCTCCTTTGATCGGCGGAATTTCTTCTGTCCTCTTACTCACTTTCTTCGCTTTGAGGTGAAATCGCCAACAACAGAAGAACATTTCCCCTCGCTAGAAAAAGTCTAAAGAGTCCCACATTCCCTCACTTTTCAATTAAACTGTGAATTTTCATTTCAATTTCCCACTCTTTTCCCAAATCGCACCCACTGCCTTTCTCACTTGCATCAGTTTGTGAATTTTCAAAACAGTTTTTGTGCAATTTCATCCAAATTGTCGATTTTTATGGTGACCACACTTTTATTGAGCTTGTTTACACACATTAATAGACGTGTAAGTGATCCCCCGCGTTTTGTGATTTTATTCCGAGAATAAAGATGAGCTGAAGATTTTGAGGTGAATTTGTTTCAAATAAAAGAGCTTTCAAGGTTATTTTAGAAAATGTATAGCAATTTTGGGTTTGTTTAAATGCTTCATTTTGGAGAAATCGGCATTCGAAATGTCATTTTTTGACCATTCCAGGCGACAGGCACCTGCGGATAACCAGCATTTTAACGAATTACCTGCACGGTGTTTACGCTTCCGTCCAATCAATCGGTTTATCGACTTTTGTTTGTTACTTTGGTTGTTACTTTCAAATTTTCAATGTTCCCGCCGGAAAAGACGCAGAAAACTCTGGTTGTCTGACATGGTAGCGCCGCGAGTTTCACACCCGTGCGATATCATACAGTCATGGGCTTGGCAAATGTAGGTGAAAAAGAGGTCCCCGTTTCTTTAAACCCATTTATTTCAATTTTCAAAAGGCAAAAGAGAATTTCTAACACAAACTAATTTCTTCGATGTCGATGAATCCTCCCACATTATTCAATCAATGACTTCCAATCGCAAACGAGCTCAAATCTCCAAGGGAAGAATGTTGAGGATAAGTCATCCCTTTCTCTCCATTTACGTAAACCTGAACTTTGCAGTTGAATTCAAAAACACTTAAAAATCACCTCATAAGTAGTTTCAGCCAATTTAATCTCTAGATCAAATCGTTTTCCAATGTCAAATGCGTTATTCCTACTGGCATCATTGAATTCCTGTTAATTGTGCCACTTGTTGTCTTTTTTTTAAATGAGTCCACGCTCTGAATGACTGAAACAGCTTTTTTAAAATAAATCAATTAAAATTTACCAAATCACTTGTTTGGAGATCACATCGTAGACAGAAACCCACATGGCCGTTTGTTTCTCTAAAGTAGACGAAGAGATATTGATCATTACTGGAAACAGTCCCGGAGACAAAGAAGCTTTTTCCAACTAGAAAGTTCATTTTCCTTTCAGATACCTGAAAATAAGAGTGTATTTAGCAATTTTTAGTTTTCTTCTGAAACTTACCGGAGCTTTCAAATTGATTTGGTCGAAGAAAGCAGGAATCGCAACGAGGGAACTCTGAAATGAATGTGCTTAATCATCGTTGAATCCAGTAACCAATCAGAATTAGTTAGTTTGAATCACGGCTCATTTTTATTTAATTTAATAATAAAATTATTGAAATGGTATTTAAGAAAATATATAATAGTTTAGGATTGAAATGCGTCGTTTTGAAAAATCTGCGGCTGAAGTGCCACTTTTGGCCATTTCAGGCGACAGGCACATGTGGATAACCGCCATTTTAACGAACTACGTAGTTCATAGTAAGCACGGTGTTTACGCGTCCGTCCAATCCATCGGTTTATCGACTTTTTGGCCGTCACTTTCAAATTTTCAATGTTCCCGCCGGAAAAGACGCAGAAAACTGGTTCTGGCATTGTGGAACCGCGAGTTTCACACCAGTACGGGATCGGCGGCCGCGGCAAGGGTACTTGCGGCGCATACAGTAAAGAGTACCATAGGCAAATACAAGTCGAAAAGAGGTCCCTGACGGTTTCTTTACAAGATATTTTCGCTGTTTTTCTAAGTTTGTTTCCTTACCCCCGTGAAAGGCATCGCGGGATCATGGTGTTGCTTATGATTACGGCAATTGTGGTATCCATGTCCATGACCTCCATGGTCGTGGTTTCCATGGTGGTGGTGACCTGCCTTGATTTCGTTTAATTCTTTTCTCAGCCGATGAATTTTTTTAGGATCTTTCTGAAGAATTACAAAGTTTTCGAAATCTTTCACAAACTAATCTCATGAAGTTCATTACAGTCACAACTTTTCTTGGAGTGCTTCGGATGGTGACAATGGGTGTTTGCAATCAAAACGCCGAAAAAAAGGAGAAAAACGACCCACATTACAAGGGGATCCTACTGTAAGACGTGATGTTGGTTTAGCTTGTCTGGCCTTTTTTATTCAAACACTATTTTCCCAGGATTTATAACGGTTAAATTGTGGGAAATTGAACGCATTTTACAGCCACAAAACGCCCGCGACAATTGATTTAAAGAAAAAGAAATATCGAAAATGAAAAGAATGAGTTTTGTGTGTGGGTGTACGTGTGTGTGTGTGTGTGTGTGTGTGTGTGTGTGTGTGTGTGTGTGTGTGTGTGTGTGTGTGTGTGTGTGTGTGTGTGCATGTGTGCATGTGTGTGTGCGCGTGTAACCCCTCCCCACGCGTGTAACCCCTCCCCACGCGTGTAACCCCTCCCCACCCAATATATCTCACCAACCGACCTCACCTATTCTTGCGGCCAATTTCCATGTATCCTGACTTCATGCGTCAGCAAATTGGCCTGTTTTCGTAGTCATAGGTCAAAAGTCACACACCTGCTTAATTCACTTCTTTTTTGTGGGGATGAAAGTAGCACCGAGTTTTCATTGAATTTCATGTGGAAAATATGACCTTTGGGGTTCAGTGCAGAAATTGAAGGATGAAAGATTGGTCAGCACGTTTGCAAACAACCCCAGTAATTGGGGGCGTGTAATCCAAAGCTTGACCATTGGCCCCAATCAGCCTATAAAAACGATTCTCTCTATTTCTCTCTCTCTCTCTCTCTCTCTCTCTCTCTCTCTTCTCTCTCTCTCTTTCTCTCTTGTACTCCTCTCTCATCCGCATCGAAAACAAGATGTTGTTTTTGTTTACTTTCGATTCCTCACGCTTCTGGAAACGTTTCGCAATGGTGTTTCAAAATTGTCTCTATCAGCTCTCTACTGCAAATAGATTCCATTTTCGCTGAAATCTTTACTCCTGCATTTTCACCACTGGAACATTTTCCCTCCGCTCCGAAGAGAACAGAAGTCGGTTTTGCATAGAAATATGCGGAGGCCACGTTCGTTATCGTTTTCAGCCTGCTGTTCATTTTCTCTTTTCCTTTGAAACACTCAGTGAGATTAAAATGGCATGAGAGAGAGAGATTTTTAGCGTTACCATCCACCCTTTTTGGCCGCTCGTATTGCGGGAAGGGTGGCACGACCATCCACATCAACATAGATGATGCACCAAGGGGCCGAAAACACAGAACAGTCGGCCGGTGCTCTTTGTCCCACTCTAACCCCTCTCTCTCCCTACGAAGCTTACTCACCATCGCCGAGAGAAGAAAACACCATTCCGTCCGTCGACAACACCCCTCACACCACCAGACCGCCCTGTCCACTAGCGGCCAACATCCTACCTTCCTTGCTCTCTCTCTCTCTCTCTCTCTCTCTCTCTCTCTCTCGCTTTCAAGTACTTTTTTAGATTGAAATGAGCAAGAAAAACTACTCCGCACCCAACCACCCCGTCGGCCGAGCGGCCAACACTCGGCTTCACCAGTTCTGGAATCTCCAAGGGATCCATGGGCGCATCTCTGATGTCTACCGGAAAGGGTACGTACCTTTTGAAGCTCTTTTTGTAAACTTTTGAAGTTAAAAAAGAGTTTTAGGATACACTCCGCAGCCGGTGTCTTCTCTCCAGTCGGCTGGCGCCAACTACTCTGGATCTCACAGTGCCCGCGTCTCTGGAGCGGCCCACACGCTTGGATTCAGCAACAGTGGAATCACCAGGGGATCTATGGGAGCTTCGCTTATGTCGACCGGAGGAGGTTGGTTAGAGAGAGCCAGAGAGAGAGAGAGAGAAAGAGAGAGAGAAAGAGAGAGAGAAAGAGAGAGAGAGAGAGAGAGAGAGAGAGAGAAAGAGAGAGAGAGAGAGAGAGAGAGAGAGAGAGAGAGCCTGACAGAGAGAGAGAGAGAGAAAGAGAAAGAGAAAGAGAAAGAGAAAGAGAAAGAGAAAGAGAGAGAGAGCATACAGATATACTCTTTTCAGGATCCACTCCCAAGCCCGTGTCCTCTCTCCAGTCGGCTGGAGCCACCGGTGGCAGCTACAAGAAGAAGTGATCTAAACCGACTGCTTCAAAATCTCTTGTGACTTGTTCCTTGAGAATGTTAAACCCTGTTAATCCGAGAGAGAGAGAGAGAGAGAGAATAGGTGAAGACCACAAACAAGGAATACCCAGAAACGCCCCCCTCCCAGGTCCTTCCTACAATTGTCGTGTAGACGTCACATCCCATGCGCAGCCCAATTGTCGTGTTGTCTACACGATGTGTCACACGGCGTCTGCAGTACAGCGGTCAATGTCTTCCGGTCGGAAAAGACAGACTTCTGCTGGGAAAGTCTGCAGGAAAGGTCATGGAGACCTTTAAAGTGCAGGACTTAGACAAGATCGCGTAGCAAAAGAGTTCTGCGTTCGGGGGGAATCGAACCCCCGTCGAATGCTTGGAAGGCATCCATGCTAACCATTACACCACGAACGCGGTGGGGTCTGTTCGCAGCGCCTCCTAGATTAGCTTCCAGGCGCATCGAAAACTGAAACATCGCTTTTGGGAGAGATTCTCCGACAAGATTCCTTAAGATATGTGCAGATTCCATGTGGCCGAGTGGTCTCTCTTTCTCTCGAAAACCCTTCGAGTACAACATACCCAATGTTTATGACTCGGTCACAGTATCAGTTGGCTGAGATCGCGGGGAGATCGTCGTCTTCATGTCCCGTCCGTTCGTTTTCACCAGAACCACCGGCCACGGTTGAGAATAGAATCGAGGCTTCGCTTGAGAGGAGGCTCCTTCAGTGGGATGTGCATGTACTCGGGATACGGTAGAGACCGTTTCTTTATAAGCGGAGGTTCCCTCAACGGAAGTCGGAGGAGGTCAATCGGGTATTCTGACCGCCTCTCAATGAAGAATTCTTGGTTTGCTGATCTGAAATGAGGGGTACGGTAATGGTAGGTCAAAGGTTACGGTACCTTTTTAGGGGAGGTTCTCGAAGTGGAACCCGCGGCATCAGCTGAGATCCTGCGGCCGGGTAGACGGATACATCTCTTTTCAGACCACCGTGCATCAAAGAAACTGCTGAAAATCGATTTGTTAGAGCCTTTATACGACAGACAAACTTTGGAACGCTATACGCGCATGCGCGCCGTGCCGCGTATAAGTTGCGCTGCGCGTGCACGTGCGCGTCTATTTTTCTACCCTTTAAACTAAATTCCTTCTTAAATTTGAATGCTTCCATTTTCCCTCGTGATTTCGAACGTTTCACATAACTACGCGTGGTCTTTAATGATTATGTACCAATTCATTCCCACACCCCTTTTAAATGTTTTAATGGCTTAGTGGGTGTTTTCATAATCGAAAATTAGTTCGAAATGAATAAAGTATAGTCCCAAAAATAAAAAATTCATTTTAAAAGAGAATTACTCACCTCTTTTAAGGAGTGGCGGTTCTTTGACAAGCGTCCTTTCGAATGTGTCCTCCACTGGATATGTTCTGATCATAAGAGGGTCTGAAAATGGGATTTTACATTTTACATTTAAAAAGGTGGATTTTAAATAGTATGTATGTTTCAAATGTAAAAATGTATTTGAAGAAATTAAAATCACCTTTTCTCCATATCTGTTGGCCCTGTGTCCTTAAAGCTAGAAACAGGAAACTGCATGCAACCAGCCACATCTGGAAATGAGGCGTTAGTAAGAGAGAGAGAGAGAGAGAGAGAGAGAGAGAGAGAGAGAGAGAAAGAGAGAGAAAGAGAGAGAGAGAGAGAGAGAGAGAGAGAGAGAGAGAGAGAGAGAGAGAGAGAGAGAGAGAGAGAGAGAGAGAGAGAGAGAGAGAGAGAGAGAGAGAGAGAGAGAAAGAGAGAGAGAGAAAGAAAGAGAGAGAGAGAGAGAGAGAGAGAGAAAGAGAGAGAGAGAGAGAGAGAGAGAGAGAGAGAGAGAGAGAGAGAGAGAGAGAGAGAGAGAGAGAGAGAGAGAGAGAAAGAAAGAGAGAGAGAGAGAGAGAGAGAGAGAGAGAGAGAGAGAGAGAGAGAGAGAGAGAGAGAAAGAGAGAGAAAGAGAGAGAGAGAGAGAGAGAGAGAAAGAGAGAGAAAGAGAGAGAGAGAGAGAGAGAGAGAGAGAGAGAGAGAGAAAGAGAGAGAAGGTGGGGAAGAGATGGACCGAAAGTTTGTGCGTGCGTGCGCCCGTGTGTGGCTGTGTGGCTGTGTGACTGTGTGTCTTTGTATGTGTGTGAGAAAGCGAGGTAGAGGAATAGCGGGTGTCCTTTAAACGAAAAGTGAGGTGTCGTGCCCGTGAGAGCGTGTGAGCGTGAGAACGTTCCATCCGATACTACTGACTGTTGCTGTGTTCGTTTCACGGACTTTATTTGTAGTAGTCCCTGCGTGAACCGGTTCGTTTGCAAAAAGAAACTCGTAAGCTAGCAGCAAAAGCGAAATAGCATAGGAAACTGGGAGAGTGCAGACTGCCGTAGAAAACGAGCGTAGTAATAAAGTAGTGGAAAGTGTTGCGAGAAACGGGAGAACGGTGGCGGAATTGCTACAGACGTGGGATTTGGCCATTTCCGTGACTGAATTGAGAATCAGTAACCGGAAATATACATATTTTTGCGTGGAACCTAAAATGGGGCGGTGACATTCACGGCCAGCAGCATATTCCTGTTTTTCAAAGGAACATAGTAGACATCAACAACTGCTCGGTTGCAGGTGGGGAAGTGCAGTAGTGCAAAATATGGCAGTTGGAAATGGGGGGGGGCATGAAGACTGAGAAAGGCCGAGAGTGAGAGAGAGAGAGAGAGAGACAGACAGACAGACAGAGACATAGACAGAGAATGGGGCCAAAACGTGTCTCTGCAAAGGCGCAGTTACCCGTTGCACCGGTGGTCTAATGGCCGTCGGTCGGCCGAATTAGGGCCACCGGAAGTGGGCGGGGCCTGATTTTTGCGACGGCATGCGTTTTCTTATCAACCTTATGATAAGACTTGAAGTTTCACAAATGATTCAGAGACCTGTAATCCTTCGTAACAACAACTCGCGTGGAGATTGATGCCCAACTGTAAAGAGGGCTGTAATGCGTGGGAACGGCGACGTCACAAAAATGTTTCACGGAAACAAAAGAGATCGGAATGTAGACGAAAGGAATTCGAGACAGTGCCCGCAAGAAAAAAAGTTCTGCGTTCGGGGGAAATCGAACCCCCGTCGAATGCTTGGAAGGCATCCATGCTAACCATTACACCACGAACGCGTCTGTACGCTGCGTGGCGTGAGAGCCAGATAATCTCGCGGCAGTCGATGATGCATAAACTGGATCGTCTACGATTTGGCAAGAAGCATTTAGCCAGTTCTTGCGGTTCCCACGTGGCTGGGAAGTGGAACCGATGATTCGGGGATCTTTCGCAAAACTTTTGCAAGCAATAAAAACCATGGGAAATGAACTTGTCAATTTCCCTTTCTTTTGAACTTGTCAAGTCATAACTTTTAGTTTGAAATGAGTTCACTGTGTCCTAGACTAGATAAATTTATAATGCAGTGACGTACTTTCACAATAACACAAAAATGAGGTATATGTTCCAGGAAATCGGTTCCAGGAAACGAAATTAATGGCAAGGTCAAAAGAGAATAACAAAATTGTGGCTATTCCAGGAAAAAAGGTTCATTTCCCTAAATTTTAGGGTTTTATTGTATTTTATTCAATTTTCAATAAAAAAACATTCAAATAGAAAATTGGTTACGGTCATTGCAGCCACAACGCGACTGCCGCGCGAGCCCTGTCAAAAATTCATTTTAATTGAATTAAAACACTGAAATTGTTACAAATTGATATAAAAAAGAGAAAACGGGTTTTGTAACTAGAAAAAAAAAGTTCTGCGTTCGGGGGGAATCGAACCCCCGTCGAATGCTTGGAAGGCATCCATGCTAACCATTACACCACGAACGCTGCGTGTGGTTACGCTGCGACACCCTTTAACTACTCTTGCCCCGCTCCAAGCGCCAATAAAATGACCTTATGATTTTTTGAAGCAAAAATGACCTTTTGATTTTTGGAAGCTAAAACATAAGCAAAATATCAGGACGAGGTCGAAAAAACTACGAGATTCGACCGGTTCGGTTGCTTTTTATGCAGAAACCCTGTGGAAATCGCCCCGAACGACGTCAACACGCCCCCAGAACCAGTATATGAAACAGCAGGGTGTACTACCATCACATCATTCGGCGGAAGTACTTGGGTTTGATCAGAAAATCAGAAAAACAACAGAAAATAACGAAAGATCCTTTGAAATTCAATAAAAAGTTAATTTTAAATAGAGAAAATAGAGATTATGAAGAAAGACAAAAACAGGCCATTCTATCGAAAAAGTGCGATTTAAGAAGAAATTTCCAGACAGGATTCCAGAATTTCTCCGAATTCCCCTGGAATTCCCCAGTTTTTGGTCTCGACTGGAATTCAAAGTTGGTTCTCTGGCTAAAAACATGTTTTGCCATTCGAAATACAAACAATAAGGCTCGAATTAGAAAAAAAAGTCTTATTGTGACGTCTTTGGAGGTTTTTCTCACGTGGGAGACAATGAGGATACTGTAGCGGAAAATGAGATAAAACATTGGTTTCGTGTTTTTTTGGAACTTTTAAAAATCAAAAATTCAGGAAAAAACTGATCTAAACACATTTTCAAATTCAAACTGCGGCACTGAACCAACCCAGGTTCGATCCCGCTCGGTGCAGTCGCACGTTTCGACAAGTTTAGAGGTTACTTTACAGTTTCGAGACAATTTTCGAACTTTAAAGCACTAAAAAGTAGCATTAAGTGGGTTTGTAGGAAGTCTTTTAAAGAGTGCAAGCAGTCATGAGGAAAAGCGGTTAGTTTCGGAAGGAAACGTGTAAGTTCTAATTTTAGAAGCAAGCCTTTAGCTATTTTAAGAGAAAAGTACAATTCAATGCAAAAGTTTACGTCTTTAGCGCACAGGGGGTCGAACCAAGGTCGCAAGTCTGGGGCGCACCTCTTGGCACTGCGCCAAAGCGGCGCATTCCCTTGAACCACTATACCAACTTCAAAAAATAAAAAAGGGAAAATGTTTTTTTTTTTCAATAAAGGCTGGTATTTTTAAAACAATATTAATGTAATTCATATAGAACAAGAGCTTTCCAAACAATGTAACCAAATCAGCGGAAAGTATTTTGATGAACTCTCTTTAGAAATTCTCACAAAACAAACTTGGTATAGTTATTTAAAAGTTTATTTTAAAGGTCTAAATATACTTTTTTCTGCATAGTAACTATTTTTATAATAACGACCGATCAGGGCTTACGGTAGCTTGAACCAAAATTGCCAAAATGTCGCTCAAAAGCAGGCCTACTGTAGGGTTACTGTAGGCTCAATTCTACCGTAACTTTGATTTCATCAGGATTACTGTAGGCAGCATGATTTTAGGTACTGTAGTCTCGCATACCAAAAAGAGAATGCGAGAAAACAATTATAAAAATAAACGCTTTTATAGCCAAAGAGGGGCATCCCCACAGACGTTTCAGCCAGAAAATCAAGTCTAAGCTTGAAAAATCAGCTACGAATGGCGTCAAATTCAAAAAATTAGCCTTTTCATCCGTGTGTTTTGGCTGAGAATGAGCTGATTCTGTGCTGAAGCGCTTAAAGATCCCTCCTGATCAGAGCTCCGAGGATTAGGCTGGCTAAAATTGATGCCCGTTTGCGTGGACAGAGATTATCTGAAAAGTTCTCCTGAAAGTTCTATATGTAGTTCGCCATGCAAAAGAGTTTTTTTTTTTGCAAAGAAAGGATAAATTCGAAATTAGAAAGGGTTATCGCGTGCGGACCCGCAAAGATCGTCCAGAATTATCAGGGCTGGTCTCAAACTATACCTAATTCGTAAAAAAAGAAGATGCCGGGTTATCGCGGGCGCGCCCTTGGTAACTTTATAAAAAGGTAAATGACCGCTTTAATCAAAAATTTAATTAAAGACAAAAGCAATGGTGCTGATTTCTATTATTTTCAATTATAGCTGTTTTTGTTCTTTTTCTGCTGACAAACAGTACAGTTGATCAAAAATTAGTTTGTTAGGTGAATTTTTAAAGACACTTTTGGGGATGGCACGTCATACGGTAGCTATTCAATTACAATGTGCGAAAGAAAAATCTTTTATAATGTTAATTTTTAAATTGAGACTGAAACTAGTTTTTAAACAAAGTAAAATTAAAATCGTGGTGGCTTTTGGCGCAGCGCGGCACGCGACGCGGTTAAATTCAATTTTCGAGAAAATTGTAAAAGAACGCAACTATTTCAGTCCTTTTCCTTAAAAAGTTCGAACCTGATCCTCCACCTTAATATCCTAAACTCTAAGATCAAACCAGGAACCAGTCCTTGGGTTCGAAGTGAGCGGAAGCGTTCGTTGAAAGTGTTGTCTCCTGAGGGCCAGATTTGGCTCCTTTAATACTGAAAGGGGCCATTGTGTGAGGGCCATTCGTCGTTTACGCCTCCCCTACGTAAGCGGGAAACACTTCCAATTAGGCCTTGTGACGTCACGTGGGAAAATTGGGCACGTGTCCAGCACATCTCCTTTCGTCTGTTTATGGGTCGACGCTTCTTTTTAATTCGTGCTCGCCCGATCGGAATGCAGGATTTGGAAATGACGCAGATGTGTCACAAGTACGGAAAATTAAAATCTTTGATTGAAAGATGAAATTTCAGAAAGTTGTGCACGTTTTAGAGGGGTAATACAAATACAAGCGAATACTTTTTATCTTTAATTTTGGAGTTTAAAAGTAGTACTTTTTTTAACAAAAATCTTAATATGTATCGATTAATGAAGAAATAGGGGTTTTGCAGTTTGCCGCATGGTATTTGGGAGTAGCTACCAATCGATTTGTAAATTTGAAATGGAAACAGCAAATTTTAAAAAATTTAAGCGCCATTTTCATAATTACATTGAATTTTGCAAATTTCCGCACGGTTTTCGAAAAATGTATGCCGATCGCCGCACGGTTTTTGGGAATGACCTCGACAATTAGCGATGCGTGCACTGTGTTTACAAAAACATGATTTTACAATACAAAACTTCACACTTTCATGATTTTTTGCCGCACGATTTTCATGGTCAATGCAGTTTGTCGTTTTCGTAAAAATAGAAAAATGTCCGCAGATTTTAGTTTTTATGTCAAGTTTTCATTACGCTTGCACGGTTTTTGTTCCTATTCTACAACCAAAAGTGATTTCTGTTCTTTCTTTTGAGATCTTCGTTCGTTCGTCTTCAAAAAACGCTTCTGACGACATTTCCATCTCAACAAACAAGCGTCTAATTTGTTCTCAAAGGAATCCAAAGACAGAGAACACTTCTATTTCGAGCATTGAGGACTCAAATAAGATTTTAGGGTAATCCAATTAATTATCCCAAAATATCCGTCTAGTGCTAATAAAAAAGTGATAAATATAAAAAGTATTGTTTATTGTTTTCCGGGTTCGGGGAAACATTTTGAGAATGAGAAAGGAAAACAAAAACAACATGGACGTCAACCTATTAGGTAATGGAAAATTGTTTCAGATTATAGTTTTGTGCCGAAATAATCATATGCTGTGTTGTTTTCAAAACAAAACAGACTTATTTCTGTTTTAGACCACTAATGTCATGCAAATGGGGAAAATGCCAAAAACCGTGTGGCAAACGGCGATTTTCCCAAAAACCGTGTGACAAACGACAGTTCGCCAAAACCGTGGAGTCCAAAAACTGTGTAGCAAACGCGTATTTAAAAAAAAACTATGAGGTAAATGGTTTTTACATTAAAACGGCTTTGGCTCTTTCGTTAGCCAAAAACCGGCAAATGACTTAAATTGGTAAAATTTACACAAGCACCTTAATAAATAATGTGGATTATTCAGAGCTCTGCTTTGCTATTTTGCACATTAAATTAAATTTTTGCTTTGAAAATGGAATCTAAAAATCTTAAGCAAACTTACGCAAGGCAAGTGGTGAAATAGATCAGAAGAATGAAATAGGTTCATTCACACCCGCTAATCTAATTTTTCTACTTCGTCACACCGATTCATATGGCGAAAGTGCCCTTGAAGCAATAATTATCTTATAAAGTTAATTTCTGTGGATTCATACGCAAGGAAGTCGACAAAAGATTATAGTGAAATGAAAAACTTGATATTTTCAAAAACACAAAACTTTTGTTGAAGTAATTGAAACATATTACTAAAAAAAGGAAATGGCCATTACTTATCTCTCACTTCTCTCTCTCTCACTAAGGTATCGCCTGTGTTTAGCTTTTCACTCGCACCCGTAAATAATCAGCAGGCCCCAGGACCTAATCCTAAAATTCAGTGGACCTGTGGTGCTTTGACGCCTTCAATGGTGTTTGGAGCTCCAGGACGTCCTCCCACCAGTTTTTTTTTCATTTTGTGATTTGGGTTTTCAGTTATTCTGGATGTGATAATCTACATTTCTTCATTTAGGACCATTTTTTAACTATTCTCTCTCAAACCTGGACGAAATCGGAAGGGGGGGGGGGGGTTGCGAAGTAATCGTCAGAGACAGACGAAGTTGCTAATAATTCTCAGCAAAGATCTATTACTTTAAAAGTTACAGGAAAATGATATTTCTGCATTAATTTTCATCTTTTACCTACCAAGAAGTGGAAAATTAGATTGTCAGGTGCAAATGAACCAGCTCAGATCTATTTCCCCACTTGACTTTCGCAAAGTTTCCTGTGAACTTTAAATTTTATTTCAATTTCACGGCAATTTCATTTCTCAAATTGAATTTTTAGCAACAAAGTGGAAAATGTAGAAATGTTGAGAGAAAGGAATGCCTTCTGTCTGGGGGGTTAAATACCCTTCAGAACCAAAAGATGAAAGACAAAGATGATTGGAAGCGGGTTGACTTGAAATTAGATCTTTATATTGTCCAAGCCTTGTTTGCGTAGGATTTCCATACTTTAGACATCAGAAAACGGGATCATCTTAGCTGAAACGGCTTTTCAATTTTTACAAGATCTCGATCAAAAAGTTGGGACGGGCTGGGGATCGATCCCGTGACCTCTCGCACCCTAACTCTAAGCGAGAATTTTCATGTATTGTTTTGGTTGTTTGACTTTAAAACTTTTCAATTTCATCAATTTCAACTATATTTTTTGCTGAATACAATACAGTATACCACTAACATTTTAGGGAAAGTAGATTATGCGAGTAATTCAGTTCCAACAAAAAAGGGGTTCACCTACCGTAAAGGAAAAACTTCTCGGAAATTAAGAAATGAACCCAGAAAATTAATTGTTTGATCATTTGGCACATAAAAACTGAGTCAAAGGTTGGAAAATACGAAAATTTTGTTACGGAGCAGCTGCAGGGATACGGTAATGAGTGGGAGAACTAAAGGTTGGTTAAAAAAGGCTGGTGGGGTAAACAAAGGCTAAAAGATCAAATTTACGTAATTGGAATTCTTACAGAAAATTCTGAAAGCTGTGCGCACAGTGGGACAGCACCAAATTCTTGGTTGGCGCGCCTTTGGTTAATGGACCAAACAATGTGAATTTAAAACCGTGGTCATATTCAAATCTTTTGTACGCAGTGATGTGGATCTTGCAGCATGGCGGAGCCGGTAAGGTGCAGTCTCTCGGTGAAAACGGTCACAGGTTCGAGTCCTGGCGATTTTTAACTATTTCCAAAAACATGTTAGTAAGAATTTAAGATTTTTCCAATTTCAAATCATCTTTTTTCTTTTATTTACATTTTTTAACATAAAATAAGAGTTCGAGTAGAAAAGAAACGTCACCAAATGGTCTCTGTCGAAGGTAGTAAAAGTGGCGTCAATTTCCGAAAACGAACACCAAAAACCGCCTTTAGCGGAAGAAAATGAGTAATTTTGTTAACGTGTTCGGTTTTAGAACTTTGTGGAAAATGGCGCCAGCTGTAAGCAAGGAAACAAAAAGGGAGATATTTACAATTTTCTTGTGTTTTGATCGAATACAAGTGCCAATATTAAATGAAAATAACATTCCTTCAAATATTTCTTGCAGAAAATCTCGAAAACATTATTAATCAAAAGAAAAAGTTCTGCGTTCGGGGGGAATCGAACCCCCGTCGAATGCTTGGAAGGCATCCATGCTAACCATTACACCACGAACGCGGTGGTGTCTGTTTGCAGCGTCTCCTTGACAGAGCGCCAAAAACTGAAACTTCTCTTTTGGATTCGATTCTCCGAGAAGTCTCCAGAAGTTCTGCGCAGATTCCACGTGGCCGAGTGGTTTAGTGGTATGATTCTCGCTTAGGGTGCGAGAGGTCCCGGGATCGAGCCCCGACTCGGCCCAACTTTGTTCAAATTAAATTAACAAATTCCTTTTTCTTACTGTAGCGTAAATAAGAATCAACGTGTTTAACTAAAACGTTTAGGTGTTTTCGGTCCAAACAAGGGGTCCAAAATGAGGTTGAAATGACAATGACGTCTGCCCACCCACATTGCTCCAATTGAGTTAAGTTGGCGTAGAATTTATCTGTTTGCCCTTAATTTTCGATGCACGCGGCTTATTTAATTATCTCGTGCAATTTGATGTCTGAGTGATGGGAGAAAGAGAATGACAGAGGAAATAGTAGTAGTCCGTTGTTTCAAATGGGATAATTGAGCCTTAAACTAGTAAAAAGTGAAATTTTAAAATTCTTGTGATTAAAACTTTATTTCAATTTTTTAAACAGCTTTTTAAAATATATTCTGCATTCATAAAAATGTCGGCGCCGGCGGGGATCGAACCAGGGTCATGCGCGCGGAAAACGAGCTCCCTACCGGCTGCGCCATCGGTGCCAGGCCGCGTACTGCGTGGAAATCTCGAAATGCACTTTTTTCAAGCTTTTCGTGTAAACTGCAATATTAAAAATTTGTAACTTGTACTTTAAATGTGACATTTATAAAAAACAAATCAAGACAGTTTAAAAAAGAAAAGAATGTTGAAACGCCCTTCCGGGTTCATCAAACTTTTATAGCCGTGAGGCGTGAAATCCGCGACACAATTTGTAAAAGACACTGATTTAGAGGCAATGGAGAGACGATTGAGATGACGCCGGTGATTCATGAGAAAGAGGAATCGGACTGAAAATAAGAGGGCGAAGGGAAGTGGCAAGATTCGGATTCTGAGTCAGAGGAACAATAGAGTCACTTTTTAGTTATTTTTGAATTTTGAAAGTGATCTTCGAAAATAAAAAGAAAGTATGAGAATGTAAGAAAACGCATAAGGGAGAATAGTATAGTTATAAGTTTCAATCCTTTTCAGGGAGACTCAGTTCTGAGGTACCAATTATGGGGGATTCCACTCAACATATACCTGCGATTAACCGTAGATTACGCCTAACATGTACTATGTTTACAAGGAAAACATCTTATTACCTGCAAACATTATTTCAAGTGGCTGTCAAAGTCCGAAACTACCGTTCAAATGACACGCAGGTGAAAAACTTAAATGGTAACTTCTTGAAACACAGCCAAGAGAGAGAAAAAAAGAGAGAGAGAGGGGGGGGGGGAGAGAGAGGAGAGAAAAATAGAGAGGGAGTAGTTAGAGTGAAACAGTGAGGAAGAGAGAGACATGAAAGAGTTCACTATACTTTCCTTCCTCTCTCGTTTCCAGGACAGCGGAAGGTCGGACTGAACTTCTCTGAAATGCAAATTCCTGCGCCCACCAAGTCATTATGCTGGTGCATCCTTGACTATTCTGTGACGAACATTGTTTTTCATGTATGTAAAAAGGGCGCTTGGAAATAAGGAAATGCAACAAAGAAAAGTGAGTGAGTGAGTCCGTAAGTCCGTGGGTTAAGAGAGAATCAGCTGAGGAGGAACAATCAGCCCTTATATAGTCTCCTTACGGTTCCAAAACACAAACAACTTAAACCTTATTTGCGAAAGCGTTAAATTTAGGTAAAAACGCAGGTGCTGACGCATTTCTCCCCTATGTAAACCTTCCTGTCAACCCAAATTCGCTTCCGCCCGCAACCCACGTAAACTTCTTTTGTTTTTGAACCCTCTGCATGCAAATCGTTTTCCAAAAATATATAGGTTCCGCGTGAAACCCCGCAAAAAGTATAAAAATAGTTTTTAACTTTATGAACACTGGTTCGAAAATTCGTGTTTACAAGGCACCTCACTAGGCAAAGTGCAGGAATTTCCTGTAGAGTACATAGTGACATAGAACTATTGTGCAGAAGATCCAGAAGTACGTGTTTTGTAAGAAGGGCTAAGAATAGAAACTAACCATAAGAACCAGAGATAAAAGATACTCAAAATTTAGATGTATGTACTTTTCTGTAAATAGTCTTGGAATTCCTTCAAAGAGGGTGGTAACTAATTAGAAAGACCTGCGTTAGACAACTTCTCTCAAAATAGAACGCCTACTTAGACCAAGATTTGGCCTTTAAGGGCCAACAACTGAATCTGGTAAAGTGGAAAACAAGAAAACATTGCGTAGTAAATTTGAAACAATTAATCTAAAGGGAAAGACTATACAAAAGTGAGAAAACAAGGGTATAATGTGAAAATGAATAGGATTATCCTTATATACATTTGGCCGTTTTCTTTCTCTTTGTTAACAGCGGAACGTGAAATTTCTAGGAATGGGATCTTCTCATTTCCAGAGGGTAGTAAGGGTTGCGCGGTGATTAAGCGAGGGAAGGGTTCCAAAGTGCGGCCGCCATTCGTGGAGGCGCGAAGCGCCGGAGCGGTCGGCCGCACTTTGGTACCCGAACCGAGCGCCTACCCAAAAAGGTAGTTCTTTTGAGGCCGCGAAGCGGCCCTGAAGCGGCCGAAGGCCGCTCAGCCAGAAAGCGAAAACCCGCGAAGCGGGTTTTTAATTTCTGGTGAACAACAATTTAGCCTTTCTCGGCCCAGACCTTTTGTGGTAGACGACAAGGGAGACTACTGGGTCCAGGAGGTGCCATTAGATCAAATGACCCACGAAACCAGATCTCTTTTTTTTTCGTTTCACACCCTCACTATTGAGATCAACATGCGAGAAATGACGTTTTGCTAAATACTACAGTAGCTGCGGCGCTCGTGAGGAAAGAACGTTCACATACACACAGTCGCTCACCCACACACTCACTTACTCCCTGACCCACTTTCTCATTTACTCACAAACACACTCACATTCACTTAGTCACTTTTTCATTCGTCTCACACACACGGAGAGAGAAACGTTAAGACCAAACAATTTTGCGCCTTGCAACACTACCCTCTTTCAATATTTTCATCATGACGCGTGCAAAAACCCTACGCGTGCTTGTTTTCCTAATGTGGGATCAGTTTCCAAGAATGTTTATTGTTGTGCCCGGCTATATCCGACTCATATGATGTCAGGACCCGGAGAAAATTATTTACACGTGAGACGCTTGAAGAGACTGAGAGACTGAGACGAATAGAGAGAGAGATAGAGAAAGCGAGAGAGAGAAAGAGAGAGAGAGAAGAGACAATGAGGAAGAAACGCCTAATCTGACTTGCAGCTCAACAACCGTTCGTTTAAGCGGAATTAGGGAGAAACAATGTCCTATTTCCGGTGGTGGAGGCGTCGTCAAACAGAAAAATGACACCAAAGCATCAGGAGGATTAGAAGTGGTAGGTACGGTTAAAAGTGCATCCACTTCCCTCTTTCGGTGAATGCCGCCTACGCGCCGGCGCGAAAGGGGCGTGGCCTGAGGAACCGCGTCGCGCCCGCCACGCGTCGTTCCATGAAAACAAAAAAAATTAAATAAAACATATATTTTTTTAGAAAAGATATAAAGCTTAAACAGAAAGACAGATATTCTTTACAAAACTTCTGATTTTACTTTTTTTTCTAATGTGAAAAACAGAAAAGACGGAAGTTTTGGGTCCGGAAAAAAACAGCCATGTGGTAATAACTAACTGGAACGTCCTTGAAGGACCTTGAGGGAAATTAGTTTTCTTTTAGTCGTTGGTCTACTCCTTCTACTCCTGACTTTCAAAGTGCCCTCTTGAAGTTTTGAGCTCCCCTAACGAAGAGTTTTCGTACAGCTGAGAGGCAAAAAGAAATTAAAGGTCAAAAACTCTTTTACAAAAGAGATAAACGGTTGTTGAAGGGAAAATTGATTTAAGAAGTGCTCAAAGTGGTAAAGAAAACAAGCAAAAATGTTCTGCGGTGGTAGGTCCCAGGGGCCTGGAGAACTATGGCCAACCTAGATCTGACCTTGTTTTGTCATTTACGTGGGTCTAACCCAGTTTCGGGTCGTAAGCGACAAACGGGTAATAGAATTCGTACCTTCGGGCGAGGAAATTGCGAGTTTTCTGAGCCTCTACGTTGGTCAAAACAAACTGACGGCGAATTAGTGGACCCAAATGTAGTCTTGGACCCACTGGGGTGGAAATTAGAGGAACTTGGGGAGGAGAGGGGTTTTTAAAGGACTGAAAGGCAAAGAACGGTATTCTCAACATACGAGAAGAGGCGGGGAGAGGCCTTTTCAAAAAAAATACAGAAGAATAGACTTTTTTGATTATTGTTGTGTTGTTTTGGCTCCTATTTAGCCTTTAGACTTCTTTCAATTGGATTTGAATGGTATGATTTGAATTTTCAACCATCTTCTGTTGACTGTTGTTGTTTTTGCTTTTCTTTATTCTTTGGGATTCGTAAGAATTGGAAAGTAGGTCAAAAAAGGCTCTTCAACAGTTGGCACGCAGCCCCCGCCGATGTGGTACGGGTGCCACTCCAAACATCCCTTGGAGGTGACGCGTGAATGATGCAAATGCGCAAGAACCACGAAAAATAGCAGCGTTTAAGGCACTTATGTATGGAAACTGAAAAACATCCTTAGAAATTGAGGAAACAGCTTTTGTTCCAGCAAAACTTTGCTTTTCCAGATTTCAAAGAAGTGAAATGTGTTTTCACCAAACAAGAAGTTACATGTGTCACATAATTAGGAGTTGTTCCTTCTTCGACGTCATACGTGTGTCTTGCAAAACATCCTTGATTCTGGATTTAGAAGGAGTGAATTTTAAGGCAGGGAGAGAGAGTCACGCGTGGCTCTCGGTCCTTTTATCAGACAAACATCCAGGGTTCGGATCCGCCCCAAGTAAAATTTTTGTTTAAACCATAAACATTTTAAATATGTTTAATCTAAACAAAACACTTTTTAATAGTCAATGCAGATGATAACAGTTTGAGGTTTAAATGCGTCGTTTTGGAGACCAAAATGCCATTTTTTGGCCATTCCAGGCGACAGGTACCAGTGTGAAACCGGCATTTAGCAAACCACTTGCCCTGTGTTTACGCGTCTGTCCAATCCATCGGTTTATTGACTTCTTGGTCGTAACTTTCGAATTTTCAATGTTCCCGCCTGAAAAGACGCAGAATACTCTGGATGTCTGGTAGCGCACCGAGTTTCACACCCGTATGAGATCGGCGGGCGCGGCAAGCATACAGTAATACAAAGTATACAGTAAGGAGCACAATAGGTAAATACAAAATCCGCATGTCCCTGACGCTTTCATACACCCGTACGATATCGGCGGGCGTGGCAAAAGTAGTAATGAAACCCATACGCAAATACAAGTCGAAAAGAGGTCCCTGACGGTTCCTTTAAGGCAGAGAGAGAGAGAGAGAGAGAGAGTACGACGAGCTGTGAGATAAGGACTTTCTCCCTCCTCTCTCACTACAGTAATCTAAAAGAAGTCACAAAAAAGAATGGCGTGATGGGAAGTCACAAAAGGTACCACCCAGTCCTTTAAATACCCCAGGTATCTTAAAATCACGTGTGGTCTATAATCTCTGCCAACCATGCATGCTTAAGCTGCAACGTTGCAGGGTCGCCTGAACTCTGGGTCTCCAAACTTTCGACAATGTTTCTCGTTTCGAGGACAAATTCCGGCTCTAGCAGGCTACAACACCACAGATGAAGGGATTACTCAACGTAAGGCCTAAATCACAGTTGCCTGATAAGCTGTAAGCGCCTCGAAGCGGGTGTAACCCAGCAATTCCAGAAACACGATTTTTACAGCTTTGAAACAAGCATTAGGCGAACAACTTTGCTAAACAAGACTTTATAAAGCGGTTAGGGCACTGTTTACCAAAACAAACCAATCGCTCAAAACGTGTAATGAACATGTCACATGAAACAGTCAATGCGTGGGGAGTGGCGCTAAATAAGGTGGGGTTGTTTGGGCCCAAAATAGGTCAAAACATAGATCAAATTGAGATTTCCTAAAGAAAAAAGAGAATAGGAGGGCCGTGAGAAGATTTTGGTGTATTTTGGTCAAACACGTTGTTTCTACTAGCATAAAATGAATTTGCTTGAGAAGAAAACGAATTGTTGTTTCCGTTTTATTTGATTTCAGGGTGATTTCCCGGAACTGCAACCGGCGGTGGTCTAAACAAGGGGACAGAAACAGACAGACACACCCCACACACATACACACGCGCTCACATTCACACTCACACGTACACACACGTGTGTTGTGAGAGAGAGAGACGTGGAGACAGAGAGATAGACAAAAATAGAATCAACCAGGAAAGCCCCGCGTTTTCATCAAAAACACAGCTGATCCTCCGCCTCGGGTCAAATCCCGCCCTTCCGAAAGAAACCTTTCGGTTCGAAGGTCAAAAAACCAGCACGCTTTGCTTTTTCCGGCCTCCCACACAGTAGTTTGTGCTGCAGAAATGCTACGGGTGTCTGACTCTCTTCGACCGGAAGCACTACTTTCCGGAGGCAGCGGGTCGCCCGTGAAATGGTCCTTCTGACGCAGTGGGGGGACGTCACAAGGTGTCTGAGTCATGAAGAACCTCGAAAAAGAAAAGCAAAAGAGTTCTGCGTTCGGGGGGAATCGAACCCCCGTCGAATGCTTGGAAGGCATCCATGCTAACCATTACACCACGAACGCGGTGGTGTCTATGCGCTGCGCCTCCCTGACTATCTTTCCTCGGGCGCCGAAAACTGAAACTTCTCTTTTGGATTCGATTCTCCGTGAAGCCTACAGAAGCTTCGCGCAGATTCCACGTGGCCGAGTGGTCTAGTGGTATGATTCTCGCTTAGGGTGCGAGAGGTCCCGGGATCGATCCCCGGTTCGGCCCAACTTTTGTAAAACAAAACAAAAAAGGTTTAGGTCTGGCTTTTTCCAACTTTATTATTTTTATACTCTTTTAATGAACTTTAAAACGCCCCTTTTATAATTAAAAATCATACTTCAAACTTTCTATGTTTGCCTAAAAAATAAATACAATTGCTAATTGAAAAGGGCAGAAGTACAGACTGGTGAGCCTCCAGTCATAGGAAAAAGTCAATATTAAAGCTGAAAACATTTTTTATTAAATTGAAAACAAGTTATTTTAATCCGTTTTATCGTTGTTTTGTTTAAATCTCAGAGGACTACGCGGAAACAACGAAGAAAGGGAACTTCAGCTAAAATCGCGCGACGCAGCCGCACCGCGTTCTAATTTAATTTTCACCAGAAATGGTTCAAATTCCTAGAAAGCGTCCTTTAAATACCAAAAAACTACCCGTGCTCGATCGTTGGTTGTTTACTTTACAACTTGACACCGATTAATTAATGGTGAACTTAAGGGTGAAGTGATGAGTTTACGATAATGGGACCTGACCTGTGACCAGCGGAAGAAATAGGCCATTAAATTAAACATTTCATGCTAAAAATCATTTTTTGGCATAACAGAAAGGAAGCAAAAGAGTTCTGCGTTCGGGGGGAATCGAACCCCCGTCGAATGCTTGGAAGGCATCCATGCTAACCATTACACCACGAACGCGGCGTTATCTGTTCGTGGCTCCGTCTAGACTAGCTTCCCGTGGCGCTGAAGACTGAAACTTCTCTTTTCGATTCGAGGCGCCTGATTAGAAGAATGGTTAAGTATTAATGAAACCCTTTGACCTGTCCCCCGTCCTTTAAATAGCAGGGAACACTCAAGAACCCCGCCTCCTCGCTAAATGGGGGACTTGACTCAGGGTGGTCTTTGATGGCCATCTGGGTGGCCTAAAAGGTCCAAGAATAGCTGGAAGGAGTTGCAAATAAAGGAACTAATTTAGGCTGAGAGAAATAAAAGAGGGTATTTTGGGAAGAGCGGGTGGAGCAGGAAAAGGAAATGGGTCTCGGGTGGAAAACACGCCGTTTTCCACGTCAGGACCCGGAAAAGACCCAAAATTGGAGCTATTTTGAGATGTTATTAGGCGGAGGTAGCAAATCTTGCGGAAAATTTGTTTTGAATATAGATATTTGTGGGAAAATGGTTTTGCAGCTGTGAGTGGGGATATTTAAATAAAATTTCAAAGTTATGGAGGAGAGATACAACTCTTCCATAGGTTCCATTTTGCTAGTGACAACTGAGAAATGCTTAAGAACTGAAATATCTTTTTGTCCACGCCGTAATTTAAACCACTTGGTCCAACAAACAAAAACGTCAGCAACGGATGTGGCTATACAAACCGCAAAAGACCAGGTCATAAACACTTCCGGTGGTTTACGGTGAGCTTGGTTTGATGACGCTATAACTGCACTAATCTGTCTGTTGTGGCTTTCTCACGCCTCCGAGCTTCCGACCAACGAGGGCAATAAGCCACTGGCAATTGGCCACTTGGCGATGAGTAATTGTGGTAAAAAGGATAAATTGGCATCATGGATGAGAGACTAGAACGGAGATCACATGAGAACAAATGGAGAAAGCGAGAGAGTGAGTGACGCCTGGCCAACAACCAAAAGAGAAATGTATACTCGCAGCTATCTCACGGTAAGGAGGGTGCCTTCTGAATAGAAAGACTGCGTCAGAGTCGCGCATCAATTAACCCACTCTTGATCGGAGCATCCTTAAAATCAAATTTGAAAAGAAATAAATAGAAATCTTTTATTTCTGGTATGTTAATCCAAAATAAAAAAAGATTTCTATGCCATGAAATCGATCGAGTTAAATTCAGGAAATGTGAAAAAGGATACGTCCAAACCAAGAAGTTGACTTTTTTTTTAAATTGTATTTATTTGATTTTAATTTGTTTATTTCCTTTTTAATTTATTTTCTATTATTTTTCTATTATTTTTCTATTATTTTTTATATTATTTTTTATTATTTTTTTATATTATGTTTATACCAGTTTTATTTTATATCACATTTCCATTTAATTTTCATTTAAAATATTTCCATTTAATTTAACATTTCCATTTAATTTTTTCATTTCCATAAAAATTCATTTCCATAAAAACATTTCCATTTAATTTTTATTTTATTTTCATTTTTTTAAAATTTTTTTAATTTTATTATTTTGTTATTTTTTTTTTACTTTATTTTTTTATTTTTTTTAATTTTTTTTTAATTTAATTTTAATTTTATTTTTTTATTTTTATTATTTTGTTATTTTTTTTTACTTTATTTTTTTATTTTTTTTATTTTTTTTTTATTTTTATTTTTTTTATTTATTTTTGTTTTATTTTTTTATATTTTATTTTATTTATTTTTTTTTTATTTTATTTATTTATTTTTTTTTTCTAACCCTATCTGCCTCTCTCTCTCGCCTACTATTTTTCACTCTATTTTTTTAATGATTTTATTGCGCCGGTGGGGAATCGAACTAGGGTTATATATTTTGTTAAGCGCGCACTCTACCACTACACCACCGATAATTGTGATGATGGGCGAGTAAAAATGTTTGATAAATCATTCCCGCAATCTATAACGTTATTCTAATTATTAATACTAACGATAGCAAACTCATTTCCTCAAACCTAACAATGTGCATCGGTGGTTCACGCAGGACTTTTTGCTTCTCTAATAGTAAGAAGTGGTCTTTTGAGCTTGTCTTTCTCAGAATAGCTGCTGGATTGTCTGGTTCCTGCTCTATTTCTGACTTCTCAAGGAACTTCATGCGTCAGCAAATTGCCCTCTTAACTACCTAAGGGCAGAAGTTAGTTTGCGTGGGGTAGAAGGACAACAAGGGACTTTAAAGGAAAAAGTGGACATTCTGGTTTTCTGATAGAAAGTTTCCTCTTCTCCCAGCAACAAAACGCTCTGAAGTTCATTTCCTAAGGATATGTACAAACAGTCAAAGGAAGTCTCTGGTTATCACAGAAGCGGCAGCACAGAAAAGGAGAAAAACAATAAATATCATGCATATGGGGTGTACCCGTTGGCGGAAAGCAGTCCGGCGGCCTAATTCTTCCATCTCGTGCCCTGAAATTACGGTTTGAGAATGAAAATCATTGATTGTCAAAAAGCAGGTCGGTCTTTGGTTGTCAAAAAGATTACCTGATTGTTCAAAGCGGCCATGGCTTTGTAGGATTCGGGAGTGTGGGGTTTCAGCGTTGCGCAGAATTTGGCCAGTTTTTGGCGGTCCTTCTGAGCCACGCAGGCTTCGATCACGATCTGAATTTTATGATTGAAAAAGATGAATCGGATGGGAATTACGTCAGAGACGCGGTACTCCTCAGCCAATTTGAGACGGAGATCGCTGTCCGAGACGTTTTGGAGAATGCGCACCAGCAGCTGAAAAGGGAGGAGTTATGGGAATTTCTCTCTCTCTCTCTCTCTCTCTCTCTCTCTCGCTCTCTCTTTCCTTACATCCTTGGGCGGATTCATCTGATCCCCAAACAGGATCCAGAAGAGGTTCTGCCATGCGAAGGGGCAGTTCAGCCTGGCCCCTCTGATGGGAATCTTGATGGCACTCTTCGTCGTCAGAACCCTCTCAATGTCCGGCCAGCGGTGCTGTCTCGCCAGCGCACTGATCGACGTCCACGCGAATTCCTTGTCCGTCAATTTCAGCGTCTCCTTGATCGCAGTGGGATTCGCCAACGCGTTCTGAAACGATTTATTGATATATTTTTTAAAATATTTTTAAATTTAAAAAAAAACAAAGAAAATCAAACCGAAGGGGTGTCGAAATGGTAGAGACAGGTGTAGTAGAGGGTGGCCACAGCGGAGCAGCCGGGCAGAGGGGCCTTCTTAGGGAAAAGGGTGAAGTTTCCGGATTTGGGGAGGCGAGAGTCGCTGTTCTGAAAATATTTTAATTTTAAAAGAATCTTAAGGCCTTCTTAAATAGAAAATGTTTAAAAAAGCACAAAAAATCAATTTCCGTTATTCTCACTACCTCGATGGCAATTTGCCTCTCCAGCAGAGCCACGTAGTCCATAATCAGGGAGTTGCCGTCGGAGCCCAGCTGCACATCGCTCGAGTTGAAACTACACCTTCTAACCGCTTGGAGCTAAAAAAAAATCCAATTTTCTATCAATTTCGAAAGAAAAACCTTCTGTTCCTCGTGTCTGTTCTTTGTCGCCGCCGAGAACTCCATCATTGTGGCCTCCGCGATTCTTCCAAGGCTACTGAAAATAGGAGTGAAAGCTTAAAAATGAAACGTACAAGAGTGTAGTTTGTAGTTCGCCGTACTCTCGGATGGTCTTCAGGTAGGAGAGGTATTCTTCGGCCGCCTCGGGGAATTTCATCAGAATCTCGCGGAAGATCGAGTCAATCAGGGTGTTTTTGAGGAAGAGGAGTACCTGAAATAGTGAAATAGCCTGGGTTGTCAAAGAGCGGCCTTTGGTTGCCAGAAAGCGGTCAAGCCGGAGCCTTCCCTCAAAACTAACCGTTAGGACGACATTAGAATCTACCACATCGATGGCAGCCTCCAGAAGCTGCTCCTTCTCGTTTCGACTACGGTAGAAATCCAGGGAAACGGGGTCTCCGCGCAGAAGACGACGGACGGCCTCCTTCACATCCAGGGCGCGGAATCGCTCGTGCCGGATCGTCTCAAATTTCAATTTCGAGCGACTTTCCCTTGATTTTCAATGGAAAAGTGAAAATTGGTTACCTCAAGATGCCGCTGGAGTTTCCTGTGCTCGGCCCTCAGTCGGTTGTAGTCCAAATCGAGGCGTTGAGCCTCGCTGGGGAGACTGCTGGCGCTGCATTCGGAGATCACAGAAGGAGCCGCGGGAGAAGCTGTCTGAAACAAATCACTGAAACCTTGAAAATCAAAAGAAAATTGAAGAAAACCTCTCAAAAACTCACATCCTCTTTGATGTGGGTGCGTGTGCTGATGAACTGGTCGACCATCTTGTCCCTGACCACCGTGGGGGCGCTGCAATTCTACTGTACTCCCCTTGCAGACCTTTAAACCTGGCCAGTTTCACTCCGGAATCTCCATTGGCTGAAGCGGAGGGGAGAGGAGCCTTCGGGGAGATGCGAGGGGCCTCGTCCTTGGTCTCGAAGAGATTGTCGACGGCCGCACGGGCTGCCCACTGGAAATACGCAAATAAACATGGAAATGGGCAAATGAGACCGAAAGTGAAGAAAAAACCAACTTGTTTGGAGGGAAGATCGCTGAAAAGCGAGGAGGAATAGGAGGACCCGCTCTCATTCCAATAGCTGTCCTCGGGGTCTTCAAAATTAAACTTCTTCTTGTGCAGAGACATAATAAATACAGTTAATTAAGCATCTGAAATGCCAAAAGTATTTAAATATCGATTTTTAAAAGAAAAGTGAAAAAGAAGTAGAAAATGGCCAAGTTGTCAAATCAGCTGAGCAAATTGCCGTTGCCGCATGGTTCGTTTTGTCGTGTTGCGCAGGTTCGCTTCGGGACCCGAAGCCAAATAGTCAAAGGTTACGGAAGAGATGTGGACGATTCTTGTTTATTTCTTTTAAATTATCGATGAAAAATAAATAAATTACACATTCTCCGTAACTGATTTATTAAAAACGTTGTTTTCTTCATTATTACACACATTTAACGCATGGATTTCTGGGTGAGGTCTTCCTGGGGCCGGAACACTTCCTGGGATCCTCCCGTTACAGAGATCATCATCGACTGCTTTCCGATGGGTTTCGCTTCAGTTTTTACATCCGGCGTCTCCAGAGGAATCTTTGTCGTTTTGTGTGATATCGCCTTGGCAGAGGGAGCTCCCGGAGTGACGAGCTTCATGGATTTGGCCTTCTTCGATCGGCTGGATTGGATTTTCTTCGAGCGGATGGACTTGGCTGCAGCCTTCTTCGATTTGTTGGACCTGGCTGTCAGCTGAGAGTTTTTCTTCAGTTCTTTCTTCTTCCGGAGAGATTTGTTCGAGCGGAGGAGCTTTAGAAGAGAATCAGGACTTGGCTTCGGCTTGCGACCACCACCGGCCGTTGTCAGAGCCTTTTCGGCGCTGTAGTTAGAATCTTCCGGAGGAGCGGTGATGGAGAGACCGGTATCGGCCAAGTCGAATGAGCCCTTAAGAAGAGAAGGTTAGAGAGAGAGAGAGAGAGAGAGAGAGAGAGAGAGAGATAGATAGAAACCCACAAAGCCCATGTCTCGTCGTTTCTGCTCATTCTCATTTGCTTCGTCAAGAAGCGGGAAAAAAGCGTTCATTATCCCCGGCATTACAAATTTCAGTACAATCAAAAGGAATCTGAAATCAGTCGATAATTGATTTTCCACCCAGGACCCACAAGCCAATGAAGGTGAGTGCAAACATCGTGGAGGCAAAGCAGCTTTCATACTGAATTTTGGTTTTCTTCGGTCCTCTCAAGATTTTCATTTCCTTTCCGGGAACCCAGTCTTCGAAATCATCGTCAAACTGGAATTTCAAAAATGAAAATCGATAATAATATGAAACTAACGGCTGAGATATGAACAGGGCAGGCTCTCCAGTGGGTTGCAAACATGGTGAAGTAACGGGCTTCCACTTGGGAGGATATGGTGGATCGGAAAATGAGCTCCTTCGAGTTTTCTTTGAAGAGATACATGGTCATGTAGGGCTGAAAATTACTTTATCTCTCTCTCTCTCTCTCTCACTCTCTCTCTCACTCTCTCTCTCCCTCTCTCTCCCTCTCTCTCTCCCTCTCTCTCCCTCTCTCTCCCTCTCTCTCTCTCTCTCTCTCTCTCCCCAAACCTTCTTTATCTGTATGTAGAAATGACTGTTTCCCATATTCAACTTGAACTCATCAAATCCTGCCACTGGATATTGACTTCCATTCATAAAACGTCCCGTTGCGTAGGTGAAAGATCGAGTTAACAAATCCCCACCGAAGTGGGGGCGATAATTAGCGCCTCCAATCATAAAGCTATTGTTCGTCTCTGCTTTCAACTCCTCTCCGGGTAAATTCTCATCAATTAGAAAGATTAAAATCCTTTAAAAATCTAATTAAAAAGAAGAAGAATTGGGATTACCTATGTTTCGTTGGTTTTCCGCTGTTGCATCTAATTGGATTGAAAGAAATACGGAAGCGAGAATTCTCGAAGGGCCACTTTCGGACAAAGTACGTCGGATGGGGACTATCACCATGGGTTTTCCATGGATTCGCAGGAATGAACCTGGAAATTCTATTTTAATTTAAAAAGGAGGAGTTCCATACGCTTTGTGGACTTTGGAGCCCTTGAAGAAGTAGCGATCCGCCTGGCGACTACTGTAGATGCAGGGGAGGAAGAGGAGGAACAACCAGGCGAAGGGAGGCATCGGAGGGAAATGAGGCAGTCTAATGAGAGGAACACAAGGGAGGGAAATATTGAAATAAAATTAGAATAGGAATTATGAATGATGTGAATATGCAAAACATCAGTAGTTTATATACTCCTCGCCCATCGAGCTTGGAATGAGATTAAACTAACCTGCACATCTAACTAGCAAGAGAGCGCGCACAATGAGGAGACGTAGAGTACATTAGCATAACCATGGCCATTTTCAATAGACAAGCTTGATGGGCGAGGGGTATAAAAAGTTGGGCCGAGCCGGGGATCGATCCCGGGACCTCTCGCACCCTAAGCGAGAATCATACCACTAGACCACTCGGCCACATGGAATCTGCGCAGAACTTCTGGAGACTTCTCGGAGAATCGGATCCAAAAGAAAAGGTTCAGTTTTCGGCGCCTTGGGTGTAGTCTCGGATGCGCTGCGAACAGACGCCACCGCGTTCGTGGTGTAATGGTTAGCATGGATGCCTTCCAAGCATTCGACGGGGGTTCGATTCCCCCCGAACGCAGAAATATTTTTTCTTCGTCAATTTTTTTTAGAAAACCAGAAAGTGCAATTTCGTCTTTAAATGGTTGTTAAAGTTTTCGTCTCAAACGGAAGTCTCCATCTCTCTCTCTCTCTCTCTCTCTCTCTCTCTCTCTCTCTCTCTCTCTCTCTCTCTCTCTCTCTCTCTTCCTTCTATAAAGGGTTATGGTAGCTTCTCTAAAATCCAATTTGTTTGCTGCACGCTTCCAAAACAATTTAATTGCTCCGAAAACATTTTGTGTTTTCGGGGCTGTAAAATGCGCTAATTTCTCACAATCGGCGTCTACTTCCAATCGGGGGAAAATCTTTTCGATATAAAAAGAGAAAGACCGTTAAACAAACAGTTCGTCCTTCCTCGTGGGATCTACCGTATCAACGATGCTTCTTCTTTTCCCGTTTGTTCTGTGTGCTTACATAGGGGACACCGTCGCCCACCACAGTCGGCACTCTGGCGGACACTATAACAAGAAGGTAAATTGTAGATTTTAACGTTTAAGATAATATTTATAGGAAATTAACAAACTAAGGAACAGGCTGAGACAATGTGAAGGAGATGAGAGGGAACACCATCACTCTCATGATGATCACGTGGACCAGTACTTCCATGGGGTATTTGTTTATCACATACACACAGTCACACGTACCCGTATACGTTTTTTCCCTCGTGAAGATACCGGACCATTTTGGCACTTTCACTGGCTGGAAAAACTGCAAGTCGCCTGTTAGATTCAGCAATAATTCAACGCATTAACTTATATTCAGACGAATAATAGAAACGTGAAGTTTTCGATTGACCAAAGTATCGTAGTCTCCGGAACAACATCGAAGGATGATGACGTATTTACTTTCAACATTATTGAAAACAATGGCGATCGTTTCAATTTCTTCGTTGCACTGAAATCCCCACGCGTTGGTGCTTGCCTTTACAAAATTTTCTATTTTTTTTCAGACTCATCAAGCGGGTTATTCTAATAATATAAATAACCATTGGTCTACCCAGGATGTCGCCGTTAGCAATTACTTAGCTGCTGGATCAAGATTCACTTTGGAGATTAAGATCGAAAAGTCGACTTATGAGGTATTCCAGGAAATAACAAAACAATGAAATTTCAGATTTTCCTGAATGATGCAAAAGTGATGAGTTATAATCAGCGATCCAACCTCGAGCACATGATGACTTTTTTCTATCTACAGCAAACGTGAGAGTGGAACTGGATTTATCGACGTCGAAACAGTAGAATTCCGTCATTGAAAGTTGTGCTATTTGGTTATTTAATGAAGATGTATTGGGTCAAACTTTTTGAGATCGCAGCCTCTCTTTATTTTCTCTTTCTCTTTCTCATTTTCTCTTTCTTTCTTTATCTCTTCCTCTCTCTTCCTTTCGCTCACTCTCACTCTCTCTCACTCTCTCTCTCTCTCACTCTCACTCTCATTCGTTCTCTCTCTTATGTAGATTTGCGCGTTGTATCGGATAAGTTTCGAAACCCCGCAGACTAGCACCAGATGGACAAAGTACAGTTTAGAGACACAGAGAGCAAGACAAAAACAGCGCAAACCGCGGCGACTGCGTCACCCCTCCCCTGTCTCGCTTCTTTTCCCCCACCCTCACTTCCCTTTCCGTTCGCTGTGATGAATAGGCACATGGGCAGAGGGAAAC
>JAJQXH010000038.1:410000-522500 GCA_022343465.1 Oscheius sp. G VE-2021 | reverse complement strand
CCATGACCATCACCATGGCCATGGAAATCATGCTCACAACCAAAGCCGTGAGGCGCACCACCACTATGAGGACCACGGAGTTATAACTTTCCCCGGGGTGAGCTTAGGAACACATTCACTCACTCACTCACTCACTCACTCACTCATTCACTCACTCACTCACGCAATCACATTTTTAGGATGCTCTTGTAAAAATTGCTGACCAAGAATTCAGCGGTCGGAAGAACTGCAAATCACCAGTGAGTGATCAGTCTGAAAAAAATTGTTCAGTTTCAGGCAAATGGTACCGAATTGAAATTTAATATAGGCTCAAGTCTCACAGTCTCCGGAAACATTTCAAAGGATGATAAATGATTGACTGTGACTTTAGTTGGAAACGACGGAAATAGGTTTTATTTCGTTCTTTTTAACAAAGCGTATATGTCGGTTTGATAATCATCCATTCATAATATCATGATCAATTACAGTATCATCAAGCGGTGACGTTTACGCAAAATGAATTTAAATATAGTCAAAATACGAACAATGGAATTTATGTTGAACTAAATACTGGAAAATTTTCTTTCGAGATTAAGATTGAGGAGACTACATACAAAGTAGGTTGTTTTGTGGATGTAAGAAAACTTTTTTTTTCTAGATTTTCTTACATGGAACACAAATGATGGATTATGTGCACTATAAAATTCTCAATCCCATGAACATAAAAACTTTCTGGATTTGCAGTGGACGATTCAAGGAAAACTATGCATATGTAGACATCGACACTGTGGCTTTTCGCCCTTGAAAGTGCGTGTTTCATTTTATTCTGGTTAAATAAAGATTTCTGGTGTTAAAATGAATATCTTTTCTTGTGCATCTCTGCGTATGTTTAGTTGTATGACACGTGGCAAATGTCAAGAACTAACGCCGATATCGTATGGGTTTAAGTCATTAGACATCAAAAAAATCTGGAAGAAGAAACTATTCCATTGTCATTCCAATGAAAATATCCATGATACACCACCACAATGGACATTGAAACGACCACAATCGTATCCACAACCTTAATGAGTACCAAGGAATTTTCATTGCCACATAAAAAGCGAAATTCAAACGAATTTTCGCTTTTAACTTAATCCGCTTTGTTAAATCGCCTTCTTGGCTTTGAGGTTTTTCATTCTTTGCACAAAATGACGTCCCTCCTCCAGTTGCCTTCAGCCATTCTTCTGTCCATTCTGCTACGTGTAAGTTTAAAACAAAAACATTTTAAACTTGCAAATTTAGGCTCACCCTCGCGGCTTTTGTCGTCTTCGGCAAACCTGCAAAATTTTCGACTCTCTCGCGAGCAAATACAAATCGAGTTTCGAATTCGAGCCAGTTGAAGAACAGTGGATTTTGTACATCAACGTGACAGGAAGTTCCAATGTGAGTTGAGTCAGTCAATATTTTTTTAATATCATTTTAGCCAAAGCTGGTCACCTACGTTCTCAGTGGAAATCTGGAATGGGAATCTCTCCAAAACTTGCCTTCTTTGACCTACGGAGGCTTCTATCGGCCAATGGGACCAATCCAAAATCCAGATAGGGAACTGGAAGCTATCCCTTTCAACACCGTCATTCTGGTAAGATTCGCCAAGCTTTGTTTCCAACCCTTCCTCAGAAATGCGATATTTACAAACTTTTCAAAGGAAATCGCGACAAACGAGATCAACAACAAAGAAAAATCTGGAAGGAAGAAGCTCTTCCTTTGTTGGCCAAACTGAAGCTCAAATGCGATAGGCTTTATGTGGATGGATGTGGCGGTTGGAGATTTGAGCACCCCTTCGATCTCATTCAATTTCGTCGAATTGTGATGAGATCGATTATGTGCGAATTACAAGACTACGAGGAGTGGCCGATTTTTGTAAGTGATTTTCACTCCCTCACTTGTTTCTCAATTCTTCCCCTTTTATCTCTCTATCTATATATATCTTCCTCTCTTCCTTTCTCTCTCTCTCTCTCTCTCTCTCTCTCTCTCTCTCGCTCTGTCTCTCTTTCATCAAATATTTCAGCACTGTTCCGACCAAGACATCGGTGAATTATGTGTCTACTACCCAGATGAGCCAACCGATCTTATAAGTCCCTTTACTCGCAAATTGCAAAGGGCCAAATTTACCCTCATCGGTGGCAACGCCTACACTGCCGAAACCGTGATCGGTTTCTTTAAAGTTACAACTTAATTTACATCCAAAACAGTGTCATTTAGGATATTCTACAAGATCCCTCTGCCCGAGGGAAACTTGAATTTCTTTCTATTCGAGGCATGAAACGACATGTTTCACCCTTTTACTGGCTTAGAAGCGAAATTCCTGGTTTGGAGATGCTCTGGGAGGGAGAAGTCTTTGATTATTCGGATTGGGATTCACGCATGCGAGTCAGTTACACATTAGAACGCACGAGTTCACATACTAACACACACACACACACACACACCAATTTTAGGAGCAGCATCTCCGCTTCTTCAAATTGGACCTCGGAGGAGAAGTAGTGCTGATGGTGCAACTATATGTGAGGCCTACCCAAATTCCCTGTTAAATAGTATTTTTTTCAGCTGAAGTACCACATTTTCTTTCTGCCTGAATTCAATCGCCAGATTCTGTTCGACCAACTCTTTCCATGGATGTTTCAGAAGGTTCCACTTGACACATCTGCCGTCTATGACCAGTTTATGGCCAAGAAGAGTGATGAAACAGCCCTCAGAACCCTTCAGTCTTGTTATGCACCAATCTACAAAAGATGGAAAAATACGAATAAGAACAAGACACGCAATGTGATTCGCATGGAGACTGAAGATTCAGATGATGAAGATTTCGTTGTTAACCGACTTGCTCGATAATCTGTGGTGTTTGTTCAAATAAACATTGATTGTTGATTGTTCCCCAAAATAGATTCGTAAAAATTCAAATCTACTCTTTTTTTTAAAGAAACTCAATAAATGAGAGAACTTTGTTTATCAGCGTCAACCTAGAAATGTCGTCAACGCAGAAATGCTATTTACGTAATCACGTATTTTGAGGTAGATTCTCAGGATGCTATTGAATCCTGTGCGTGTACGTTTTGCGACACGGTTGCTGCTGCCGATTGAGTGGGCGGGGTTCGGGGTCCCGCCACGATTGACCGACAACCGTGCGGCAAACGGCGAAATTTTCAAATTTGAATAAAAATAAAAATTGAATATTATTTATTAAATAATTATAGTTCTCAATTGATTCCGATAAAAAATTTGTTTCAAAATAATAAATGAAAATGTTCTATATTTGCTAGCACCAAGAAGCTGCCCTTAATTGAAAATTGCTAGCTTCCACAACATTTTTACCACCAATATCTCTATACTGAATAATCTCTGGGTTTTGTTCATCAGGGTAATTCCATCGGTAAAAATCTGACGCGCTTGTTGCCGTCCTTCTCTGATCGATGATCCCCTCTCACTGTTCACTGACTGTCTCACACTCACACACTGAGTACTAAGGGCGTTTATCTTGGCACCAAACAGAGGACTACTGACCTCTATTGTGGTCAGTCGCTAATGTATACAACGTGAAGAAGAATAGATTCGCGCAGCTATTCCCCGAAGAAGTCAGGTTTTCCACATCCCCGTGCTGCTTTGATTCCCAGACACATCATCCTAGCAGGAGTGTCGACATTTCCTCCGCTGCGACTTTTCCTCCGAACCGCGATAATTCCCGACATGTCCTCCTGTACCATTGTCGTTCTAAGACTAAGCCCCTGTGGGAGCTCTGACTAGATATGTTTGTAATGTGAATGACTCAAGACAACCATCTAAAACTTCATACATTGAGTATCGAGAAGAACCACGTCTGCCAGGGGATTCAGATGCATCAGAACGATTCAAACGTTATTCAAATCGATATTTTCCTAACTTATGAGCGTATATCCCAAATCCGCAATTCGAAGGGAAGATCGGGGTGGATCAGATGACGAGGAGGAAATATTGCGGAGGAAAAGTGGGCGGGCTAACCCGGAGGACATGCCGTACTTCGTGGAGTAACTGTCGAGGAAGTAATGTGACGGAGGAATTGTCCACGAACATGCTGCCTCCATACAGCGAACGTGTAAAAAACGGATGTTTGTGAAATAACTGTCCTTGTCTATGTCTGTATGGATGATGTCAGCATGTCTTTAGAATATGGAAACACAACTTCCGCCATTCGCCGGGGGCCCAGAAGCGTACACGGAAAATGCGATGACTTCCACTTCTGCAAAAGCGCGTGATATGGTAAAGTGAATTACCATATGATAAAGTGAATGGTGAAAACCCAACGCAAATTGTGATAAAAACACATAAATTGCGTAACTTACAAACTAAACAACCTGGAAAGAGTCATTATTATTAAATCCTTCTGATTACCTTTTTAAAAATATGTATTTCGTATTTACTCACAGGAATCAACTAAGAATAATTATTATTTAATACATAATATTTAATTTTTTTTTTATTCGATCGAATTTGAAAAATTCCGCCGTTTGCCGCACGGTTATCGGCCATTCGTGGCGGGACCGATAAACCACGCCCCCTCAATCGGCAGCGGTGACCGTGTCGCAAAACGTATACGCACAGAATCCACATTCTAGATAGATTCGTGAATTTACATGCTGAAAACCACTTTGATATGAGTGAAAAGAAAAACACAAAAAAATTCTTTTGGAAAGGAAAATTATATCGCGAATCGATCGATCGCGACAGGGCGGATTAGTCGTTAATTAACTGGGCCGAGAAACTTTCGCCGAAGCTGAGTGATCAGATTGGATATAATTAGCATTCAGGTTTATTCTAATGAACGGCGTTTCCATGCCCTCTTTGGGCTCCAAATAATTCGTATGCAGAGTGGGGGTACCTAATTAACATATTAATGTTTATGATAATTACGCTCCTTCCTCCACCTGTGACAGTTTTCCACGTCTGCACCCTTGGGGATGGTTGTTGTTATTTACCCGTCCTTCTTTTCTCTCGTCTGCCGCCTCCTCGTCTAGGGCCACTGGTTCCAGCCAGACTCCCGTTTCCAATAGTGGGTCGCGACAGGTCAGAACATCTTTTTCTACTAGGTCATCCCTTTTTCCTATTTTTTCATGATTAGTTAAAATTTGTTTACATTTTAAGACTCCGAACTACCTAATTTAAAGGTCATTCGCCTTTTTAATTTGTTGCCAATATTACCAAACACAAACAAAAAGCCGATCCGGCCAACCAGCCACGTGGCTAGACCCCGAAATAATAAATCGCTTTTATTTTCATTAGTCAAAATACGGCGCACATACAAATATATGTTTATTAATACATTTAAAAAAATAACAAACACGCGAATAAAAAATCATAAATGCAAGGATACACGGAGGTACACGAGGGGCGAATGGGGTAAATGCCGTAAAGTCATTAAATTTCCTTTTATGTCAGAATCGTGTATTCGAATAGAAAGTTTAACGGTATCGGCTTGATAATATTCTTATTTATACCTATTTTATCTGGTTATTGGGCCATTTTGGGCATCTTGAACCGGAAAAAGCCTATGAACGACATTTTCCACGTAAAATTTCTGGTTTAGAGGATCGTCGTGATGAACTATTCTAAACGTTATTTTTTTTAAATTAAAGCGTAAATCGCTGAAATAAATAAACACTTTTAAACTAATGGCGATTGCGCGATCAGAGAATCAGAGAAGTACATATCACAGGGGGCATATGCAGCATTTGGGTCCGCAGAATTCTAGAATGGAAAGTTTCTTATTCTAGCGGTAATTTTCCTGAAGATTTAATGATTAATAAATATCAGAATTAAAAAGTAAATTTAAACACGTTATTGGAAGATATTAAACACGAACGAATTTTTAAACGAGCGCCAATTCAGTCGAAAACTGATGTTTTGTCACCAAAAACTCGAATCCAACTCAGTTTCAGCTGACCAAAGTTGCTATTAGCAAAGTATTCATGTATTTTGACTTGTTCGGCATTAACCCCACACAAAGTGTACAATACGCAAAGTTTAAACGGTAAAAATAGGGAAAACCTGGGGCCACAGATGCTATCCGAAATCGGCGAAGTGGTTCCACTGCTTCTCCGGGCCTTTCGGAGTCGTTTCAATGTTCTCCTGAAAAGCTTACTCAGTTAATTGTTATAAAACGTTGAACGTTAAAAAAAAACAAATGAATAATTAAGAAAAACCATGAAATCTGGCTTTCGGCAGGTGAAAAATTCCATATACACCGATAAATGACTAAAAATTCGCTCAAAAACTATTTAAAATATGTTTAAAAACAATAAAAAGATAATATTACCTTAAAACATATACAATGAAATAAAAAGCATTAAAAATAAACAAATAAAACACAAATTCCCAGGCAGCTGGCAGGAATTTGCTGCTGGCAATGCGCCCTAGTCCTTTAAGAAATGGCCAGAATTCGTTCCTCTTTTTTTGGAAACGCACTATACAACTATAGAAACGTGCAAAGGAGGCTCAGGTTGGTGCTGGGGTGGTCCGCTAACTAGAAAACCATCGAGGGTTCGGATCCTAACCTAGGAAACCTTTTTTGTTTTCTTTAGAAATACAGGGACAAAACTGTTTTTCTATTATCACTGATTGTATTTCATGTGTTATAGTAAGCACAAAAAATTCTTTTAGGGCGGATTAGTCGTTTTAACGATTAAAATTAACTGGACCGAGAAACTTTCGCCGAAGCTTTTGTTGGATGATTTTTGTGTGTCTTTTTCAAAATCAAGGTGAAAATGTTATTTCCTAACGTGGGGCTGACATATTCACAAAAAGCAAAAAGTTTGCAGCGGTTGGGGGTCGAACCATTGACCTCCAGTTTAACAAGCGAGGCACTTGGCGCTGCATGGCCGAGGCGCTTTCTGGAACCCTTGCCGGCGGCTTATAAGGCGAGGCAGGCCATATCCAAAGGGGCTGATCGGTAAAGACGCGGCAAACAACCTGCGACTTTGGTGGATCTTTTCACTCACACTCCAAACTTATTCTTTGGGTCTCTCTCTCACTCACACACACTGAACTATTGGAGTTTCATAAACACGTTTATTAAGCAAATAACGAAGAAGGAAATGGGAAAGGAGATCTTATGACGATCAGCTACCAGGGTGCTGTTACATTCTCCTCGGAGCAGGGGCATAGGAGAAAGAAGCGTCGAATAGACATTCAAACACGAACGTTTTGCTTGTTTTGAAGATGGTCACGACAAAACCACAAATCAACAAATTTTGGAACATATCCGATTCCTAATGGCTTACGTGCTTAGCATCACTAGAAAAACAATCATATTGTCTATACAAAACTTTTGTCACACCTAAAAGCTATTGAACTATTCTAGAGGGGGTTTTGCGGGAAAAGGAGGCGAGCTGTGGTCTCTACCTGTTGCTTTTCTTCCCATAAATTATTCCAAATTAGTTAAATCATACTGGATATATTTCGCATTTAGGTTTATTCTAATGGCCCGTATTTACATGCCCTCATTTGACTTCTAATTTGCTTAATAATTCGTATGCAGAGTGGGGGTACCTAATTAAAATATTAATGTTTGTGATAAATACGCTTCTTCCTCCACCTGTGACACTTTTCCACGTCTCCACCCTTGAGGATGGTCGTTGTTATTTACCTGTCTTTCTTTTCTATTTCTCTCTCGTTTGCCCATTTGTGTTTTATACTTCTTCTTTTTTAGATAAATGTATCGCCAGGGAAGAAGCACCACCTCCAGCCGTCTTCCGGCCGTCTCCGCCAGGGGCAACGCTCTCCCCGTCTCCTCGATGCCGGTTGTGATGCCCACCAGGAAGGTCAGAACTCTTTCTATTAGATCATCCCTTTTTCCTATTTTTGCATGATTAGTTATAATTTGTTTACATTTTAATGCTCCTAAAAACTACCTAATCGAAAGGTCATTCAACCTTTTTAATATTAGATTGTGTTAGTTTAGTCTACTTTCGTTTCATACTTTTGGCATCATCGTCAATTCTTTGGCATTGATAGACGTGGCAAACTTTAGTCATCCCGAAAATTGATAACTCGAATACCAGGGCCGTTAAGCATATTTAAACTTCACAGGCTTTATCAGGGTCATATGCCTTACTGAACGTAGTAGGTCTCACCTCGAACGGTTTTGGGCCGGTGGGGACCATTCCCATGTAAATGGGTAACTATTCGATGACTGGGGAAATTGAGCGCGACACGATGTTTACTCGTTGTTTATCAAAGCTGATTTCAACTATCGAAAGCTTTTTTTCAGACGACCAGGGCCAGCGGTGCAATGAACCACCACCACGACCCCACCAGAGAGCACGGAGACTGACGTGCTCAACGAGGTTAACACTATTTGAGAACTTTTCTATCAAAAGCATTTCCAGGGTTTCGTTCAGCCTCCGTCGTTGTGGGAAAGATTCGTGGCCCTGGATTCCCCGGATCTCCAGAAGATCATGTTTGCTGAAATGGCCAGGTATGCATCAGAAAAAGTTTGTCTATTAATAATTGTTAAGGAGGATGGACGCACTGATCACGGACGTGGATCGGGCGGAGAAGAAGGCGGAGTCGCTGTCGGCCGAGAAGAAGACACTCCTGAGGTATTGGCGACACCTTTCTTGAAACGTGTCATTTTACTTCAGTCTTCTGGGAGCGGAGAAGGAGAAGACCGTGACGCTTCGTCGAGAGAAGAAGAGTCTTCTGGACCACCTGGAGAAGATGAGGGCAGTGGTCAACAAGCGTCTTGTCGTGACCAAGGTAACTTTATCATTATTTTCTGTTTTTTTTTAAACTAACCGGCTGAGTGTTGTTTTGGAATTTCACTTTTTTCAGGCGGCGGCTGTGACCAAGTACGAGGAGCACTTCGTACGCGTCGGAGACGTCTACATCTGCATGCACGACGAGTGCCACGAGGAGGTCGCCTTCTCCCTCAAGTGGGTTTGAAACAACTACTAAACCTTTTTTCCTTTAGCACTACCGGCAGAAGGGATCATCTCCTCGTCAAGCACAACGTCCGTGTTTAACCTCTCCGCTTCCTTCTCCTATGCCCCTGCTCCGAGGAGAGTATAGAAGCACCCTGGTAGCTGATCGTCATAAGATCTCCTTTCCCATTTCCTTCTGTTGTTTGCTTAATGAACATGGTTATGAAACTCAAATAGTTCAGTGTGTGTGTGAAAGAGAGAGAGAGAGAGACCGAAAGGATAAGCTTGGAGTGTAAGTGAAAAGATCCACCGAAGTCTCAGGTGGTTTGCCGCGTCTTTACCGATCAGCCCCTTTAGTTATGTTACCCAGTTTCACCCTCTTCCAGTCTTGTGCATTCACAAGTCCGTGTGATTCCAACTATGTGATTACAATCCGTACCTACATTCCACACTCCTATTAAAGTCCGTACAATCAAACCGTTTATTCACACGCACAAACAATAAATAAATAATCTCAAATGCAGCCGAAAATGGCTGCAATTCTCTTCTTTTCGTTCTTAAAGCGTGGCGACACAATCAGTGAGAAAAGGGAGGGAGACCCTAGCGGAGTGAGCAAATCCCACACTACGATGGGGACGGGGCACCGGCAGTTTGTACAAGTAGACGAGTCCTCTATAGGCTGCGAGATCCTAGCTAGAGTGATTATGAATGACCGGAGAGGGGCAATGGGATGCATGGAGACACAAGTGAATTGGAGGGAGGATCAGGGCAGGGGCGTCGAGAGACGCGGCGAATGGCGGCTCTCGTCCTCCGTCTCAGAGGCGTCGTTGAAGTCCGAATGCGACTGCTCGCTGTCCGCATCCGCGTCCGAGTCTGAAGTCGGCTACTTTAGCATGTTACAACCAATACAATAGGTTAGAAGAGACAAAACTAACGGTCGAGGAACATGAGGTCGTCGAAGACGTCGTCGATCTGGTTGGCCTCGAAGGCGGAGATGGAGTGGCGGAGCATCGGTCGGACCACGGGGACCTTGGACATGGCAGCGGCGAGATCCGTGAAAGAGGAGGTGCGCTCCAGATCGGTCACCTGAAGAGAGGAGTTAGAGAGAGAGAGAGAGAGAGAGAGAGAGAGAGAGAGAGAGAGAGAGATGGCCCACCTTCTCCCTCCTGCTCATCTGTCGCTTCAACGACCGTCCCGGCTGATCTCCGAAAAGCGTCTGTCTCAGTGAATTCGTGGCCATCAGGGCGGCTATCTTGTCCTTGCCGTAGTCGTAGCCAACCGCCTGGATCGTGTTGAATTTCCCGAAATCCAGCGTCTTGAACGGCTCGATGGCCGGCCGAAGGTACTGGCAGTAGGGCGCCTTCTTCACAACCTCCAGCTGACGGACGCAGGAGACGTAGGCCAGGCGGCTCTGAAGAAACCAGGATTACGGTAAGAGGAGGGTTATACGGTACCTGGATCTCCTCCATGTTGAGGATTCGGACGGGCTGAGCCCATGGATTGAAGCGGTTGAAGAGGACCCACAGGCCACTCAGCGAGTCTCCGTAGTTGTAGAGATTGGTCTCCTCCTGGGAACCCACATCTACCGCGATCACCGTTTTGGCACCCATCGACCTGTAAATCAGTTGGTTATTAAAGAAAATGATGAAAACTTTTAGTTTTTGTTCAGGGAATTCAAGTTTACAAACGTACTTCATAACATCGGCTGGGAGGTTGTTGACGTATCCTCCGTCGAGCAGGAGATGGCCGTCCTGGGGGTCGCACATCGGAGGGAGGTAGCCAGCCAGGGACATCGAGGCACGCACGTAGGCCCACAGGGGACCCGAACGGTGTACCCGCATGTCGGAGGTTCTGGAAAGAGATGTTTTAATTTTTTTTTAAATTACTTTTGTTAATTTTCATTCATTATATGATTTAATTAAGATTTTTTAACAAAAGTAATTTCAAAATTTCAAATTAAATAGCAGAAAAAATAGCCCTTTTCACCAAATTCTCTTATTTATGATTCGCGAGGTCCAGGGCCGATGCCGCCAAGTATACAAAATTTGAATAGAAATACATAAGATTTTACATTTCACAGATTTAAGATTTTTCGCAAGCGGCCTCTTTTGAAAAAAAAAGGTTATCGCAATCAAAAATTAGGTTACAAAACTCTTGGTGTCCTGGTATGATCACAAGAAATGTCTTGAAAGTGCCCAGGTCAGCCCGCACCAACCAAACGTCTTTAAACGGCCCGTGAGAACCCTGCTTTAACTCACGAAATATCGGTGGTGATGCAGAAGTAGGGAATCCAGAGGTCCTCTATCTCCACATCTCCCAGCACGTCCTGGATGCTCGTGTTGAACTGCGCCCCGGAGAACATGGCCGAGTGGGCGTACGTCAAATCCAGGATCTTCCGCCACAGCGATCCCATGCTCTGAAATACCTCATTTACCCTTTCCGATCGATTCCAATTGATAGTCTAAGGCAATATTCCAATCAATCACTCACATCGAACCAGCTCTTGGCCCTCTCCTCGACCCTCTCATCCGGCGTATCCGCATATATCCCTCCAATCAGCGATCCGATCGATGTTCCTCCCACAATATCGATGGGCACTCCCTGCTCCCTGATCGCCCTCAGGACGCCCACATGGGCCGCCCCGCGGGCCCCTCCTCCTCCCAGCACCAGTCCGATCGCATTTCCCGTCAGAATCCTCGCCAGCCTCGCGAAATCCGTCCGATGGTCCCTCGTCCAGAAGACGTTCTTCTCGTAGAAATCGATGATATCCGTCTCGGGGATCATAATGGGCGAGTCGCGGGAGGACTTTCGACTCCTGCGCATCCACTGCCACACGCGTTTAGGGGCGCGGATGTGGTGGTGGCCGGAGAAGTAGCTGTTCTTCAGCCATTCGTAGGTTCCAGAGGGGGAGGGGGTGCCCTCCTTCCACAGCATGATCAGCTCCTTGTTCGTACGGACGCCGTCCTGGTTCACGCTCAGGAGTTCACGGAGCTGAAAGAAGAGGGGTTAGAAAGGAATGAAGGAAGGGAGGGACTCAAAGCAGGTCGGTTACAAAATACAGTGCGTGCCATAAGTATACGGCCACCTTTCTTTTGTGATTTTCAGTGAATTTGCAATTTTTTTAAAAGCGTGATATAACTGATTGAATTCAGCATGCATTTATAAACAGATTATTTTTTTAATATCGAATTTTCATTGGCATACGACTCTGTTACATGCATTCCCGTGAGGGTCCTTGAATCAGGACCTGAAGCGGAATTTTTCTTGGTGCCAAAACAGACGCCATTCGATAGAGCGTAAAAAGTTATCACTAAATCTGTTCTTGTTCGATTTTAGAAAAATTTCCCTCGTGAACAGAGCTGTTTGAAAAACCAATGTTTAATTATAAAACAATGGATATTCAAATGCAGAATAATGAAAATTCACTATTGGCTGCCGAAATTTGCGCTTTTCAAACAGCTCTGTTCACGAGGGAAATTTTTCTAAAATCGAACAAGAACAGATTTAGTGATAACTTTTTACGCTCTATCGAATGGCGTCTGTTTTGGCACCAAGAAAAATTCCGCTTCAGGTCCTGATTCAAGGACCCTCACGGGAATGCATGTAACAGAGTCGTATGCCAATGAAAATTCGATATTAAAAAAATAATCTGTTCATAAATGCATGCTGAATTCAATCAGTTATATCACGCTTTTTAAAAAAATTGCAAATTCACTGAAAATCTCAAAAGAAAGGTGGCCGTATACTTATGGCACGCACTGTAGCGGTAAAAACGAGTTTGGTTGCAAAAAAGAGGTCCACGCGGCCTTTTGTTGCCAGAAAGAGAGAACTGACCAACGAGTGCTTCTGCGGCTTCTTTCCTCCATTGGCCACAACCAGGATGGAATCTGCCTGTCTGAGGCACCTCCTCGTCCAATTCGTGGCTGCGTAGTCGCACTCGTAGATGACCAAAGGGTAGGTGTCCTCCTGCACGTTGAGCCAGTGCATCAGCCGGAAATCGGCCTGTCTGAAATCAAAGATTTGTTTGATTCCCCCCTCTCTCTCTCCATGCAAATCTTAAAGAAGACACCACAACGACTACATTCATACTCACAGAGTGTGGTCTTCACTAGCTAGGAATCTGAAGAAGTGTGTGAAAGGTGCTAGGCTACAGAAAATGATGCAAGAGAAGTTCAAAAACGCAGAAAAACCCACTTTTCGAGGACGGAGCTGTCGAGGAATGCGGCCACTTTCTGGCTGCTGAGGCGGAGGACGCGCAGATTGGCGGACAGGGCGTGGTAGAGTTCGCAGGTGAAGGGAACCAGAGGCACGTCGGGGGAGGCAGGAACCACGGCGATCGTATGCAGGTTCTGGAAATTGGAATATTGCGGTATTTTGGGCCGCTTGGTCTGCTTTATTGGTAATTAAAGCCGCTTTTTGGCAACCTAAGGACGCCTGACCGCATCGAATTAAAGGTCTGAAAGGGTACCTTAATGTGGCTCATGGGGTCTCCGGCGTTGTTGTCGAAAGTCCTGATCTGAGTGGGGATTAGGGGCGTCTTACGGGACATACTGGTGTAGTACTGGCCCAGAAGTTGCACCAGGCGGAAGCCGACCTGAAATTCCAATATTCGATTACAGTAGCCTTTTCTAGTCATTTAAATCTGCATAAAGAACACATTAATCTGTCCCATTTCTACAGTAACCCAGTCCTTCAAACTCGACCAACCTGTGGGAACTGTAGTTTGATAAAGTTGAGGAGTCCCTCGGGCACCCTGGCCAACTGCGAGTAACGGACGGCCATTACGGTAGTCGCACGGGGCTTCCGCTGCAGAACCTCCATCTGAAACCGATAGATTAGTCCTTTAAAGGTCCCTTTTGACGCACCATTCCCAGCATATCTCCTCTTCCGAACTCTTCGACGACCGTCTTCTTCTCGACGGAACGCAGACGACCGCTGAGGACCACATACATCGAATCGGCCAGCTCTCCCACCCTGAAAAGGGGGAATTAGTTCATAAGCAGCAAAAGGGGGCGGAGCCTATTTAACAGCTAAAATGGGTGTGGCTAAATTTTTTTTTAAAGGACCGTACCTGTAGACGGCCTGACCAGAGTCCAAAAGAATCCAATCCAAGGCGTAGTCGACTCCACGAAGGAAGGGAGAGAGCCGACGGAGGACGGAATGGGCGATGGGCAGGTAGATGTTCGGCTTCTGGTTCAACAGCCTGGAAAGTGACAATTAAAGGACTGTTTGGAACAAAATCGATTGATTTCAAGGTTTACTGTAGCTTAATAGAAGTATTGTAACTACAATTAAGAAGTGAATCAAAGGAATCGAACCCTGGTCGTGTTTCTGGCAGTTTCGAAGCCAAGTAGCCGTGTCAAAAGCGACTGACAATTCGCTTTCTCTCAGTCTCTCCGCGAGATCTCATTTTCTCCCCCGCGTACCACATCGGCGTCTCAATTAGATGACCCTCTCTGCCATGCACCCGTGGATGAAACCTTGAAATGTGTCCAGGGCCTCCTTGAGACCCTCAGCGGACAATTTTTGGAAACCCAGTGGAATCACTGGGTGAAAATGACATTCAACTTAATTTCTATAAGTTCCCAGTTCCCTGTGCGTACTTTCCCCAACTGGAATTGCTCTCCGATTCCTGGAGAAAAACGACCGGACAATTGCACTATAGTTGTCCAAGGAATCGGCGGAATTTCCGCCATAAAAAGAAATTCCAAAAGGAAAAACAACCGATTTCGCAAGAAAACAGTAGAGGGAGGCGTCTTTAATTCAATTAGGAGAATTAGGAAGTATCGTGACTGTACCATAGAATTTGCCAATAAAATACTGCGCTACATAAATCCGAATGAGACATCAAGAATGGGCAATTTGTTCGAATTTAAGAAGATCCGAGTACGGAATCCTGGTCAATTTAAATCCAGGAGATCGAGCTATTCACCCAGTGATTCCACTGGGTTTCCAAAAATTGTCAGCTGAGGGTCTCAAGGAGGCCCTGGACACGTTTCAAGGTTTCACCAATGGCTGCCTGGCGGCGAGGGTCATCTAATTGAGGCGCTGATGTGGTACGCGGGAGATAAACTAGGCTCTGGCGCGGAGACGCAGAGAAAGCGAATTGCCAGTCGCTTTTCGCACGATTGCATTGGTTCGAAACTGCAAACCAGACGACCAGGGTTCGATCCCTCTGGATGCTACAAATGTTTGGCCAGCACGGAGCGGGATCGAACCCACGAACCCATGAGTTGTCAATTTGAATGGGAGATTGAATTGACGAGCCGGACATGGATCAACTTAAATGGATGGAAAGCCAGTACCTTAGCTACAGTAACCCAACCACCTCCGCCTAAATTTGAATTCTGCAACTAACCCGTAGAAGTGTGACTTGTGCACGATGGCCAGCGTCGTCTTTCCGCAAGCCTTGGCCGTGTAGAAGGAGGGCTCGTTGGTCAGCAACTGCAGTCCTCCGTAGATCTCCCTAAATTTAAATTTTTATTGATTTTCGATCCCAAACCCACTTGGCGAAGAGCATGGACACCGTGGCGTCGTTTTCATCGTGATCCTCGTCGAAAACAGCCTCCTGAAATTGATTTTCATTTAGGGAAAAGGGAACAAGACAAGAAAATCGCTAAAATTAGCCGAACAGTGACATTCCGATTGGTTAATCACGCTAACACGCGTAAATTCACACGATTTACCATTTCGTCGTCGTCGAACACGACCGGGTACTAGAATCGATCGATAATTGATCAGGGAGGGAAATCAATAAAAAAGACGGGGCAACAAGGGCGGAGCCTCGAATATGGCAAAATGAAGGAAAAATTAGTCTCCGCCCCTTTTTCTGTGTAGAGACCAAATTCCAATTACCGTAATCCCTCACCTGTAGCAATCTGAGGTTGCCTGAGAGGACGAGGGCCAGTTTCTCCTCCTCGGATCCCTGTTCCACAAAGACCTCTCCATCCTCCAGCACCTGCAGTTCTATCTTGTCCTTCAGAAGCTCCTGGGCCTCGTTCAGCGGCAGTTTCAAGGCCTCGGCGAACCACCGCTTGGCCACCGCAATCTGATCGGCCGGGTCTAAAACTTCTATTTCTGAATTGCTAAATAAACAGAAAAAAACCCACTTTCTCCACTCAGACGCCGTTCCCTCTTCTTGGGTGGCTGCTGGCCTGCGACGGCTGGCTTGGCGGGGGCCTGGGCGATGGCGTTGCGCAGTTTGTCTTCGGACTGGGCCTCGCGGGTGGCTCGCATGTCATCTCGACGCTGGAAATCCTATATAAGGGAAGTGAAGAATATACGAATTAGATTATAAGGCTAGGGTGGTCAGGGACCACCCATAAGAGATATTTCGATGTAATTTCCACTTTTAACCAATTAAACAGAAATAAGACGGTATTTTAGTACGGAAATCAGTTTACCACTCACATTTCAAAAATAAATTTAGATTTCTCCAATCCTCCAAAAGCAAACAGCAGAAACTTACATCAAAATCATAACATCAAAATTACAAAATTACTCACCCAAACATCAAAATTTTAAAAAAATGTTCTTTTGGTCAGTCGTAAATAAAAAAAGTATAAATATTTGGCTAGCCATGCGATCATATTGATTTCTGTCTAAATGCTTCTAGCTAGATAAATTTCTATTAAAAATGTCATTTCACCCAGTAATTACACTGGGTTTCCAAAAATTGTCCGCTGAGGGTCTCAAGGAGGCCCTGGACACGTTTCAAGGTTTCATCGTAGGCTCCTTGGCAACGGGGGTCATCTAATTGAGCTGCTGATGAGGTACGCGGGAGAGAAACTGGGGTCAGTCGCTTTAAAGCTTGTAATATCTGTCCAACAGTCACATCATAAACTATAAAAGCGGCTACCTTTTTCGCTTTTTCTGCGCCTCCTCGCGAGAGCTTAATTTCTCTCCCGCGTACCACATCAACACCTCAATTAGATGACCTTCGCCGCCAGGCAGCCACTGGCGAAACCTTGAAATATGTCCAGGGCCTCCTTGAGACCCTCAGAGGATAATTTTTGGAAACCCAGTAGAACTACTGGGTGAAAACTCTCTCTCTCTCTCTTTCTTTCTCTACTAACCCCCTTCATGAGCTCTGTGGATAGTCCCATGTACTGGTGAAGGGTGGTCATGGTGACATGGAGCAGCCGAGTGATGACAATCTGAATGGGCCTCGTCCACGCCTCCGGGTGCTCGTAGTAGGAATCACGGAAACTGGCTATCGGGAACCTGAATCATTGTTTTATTACAGTCAAAATAGTGGACTCACTTGGCCACTTTGCAGGGTTCGCTGGCCTTCAGGGAGACCGTCTTGAAGATGGATTTTTCGTCCTGAAAATGAGGTTATTTTCAGTTAAAGAGAGAATTCAGGGATAAAAAATAAAGAACAAATACAAACCATGAGTATGTCGAGGAGAGAGAGGAAGGAGAAGAAGTTGCCTCCTGCGTTGATCCTCTTGACGAGGTACTCCTTCCCTCCCATGTGCTGGATGTAGACGGCCACTGCCCCTTCTATCACTACGTAGATGCTGTCGTCCTGGTCTCCTGGCTTCACCACATAGTCTCCCGGCTGGAAGCTCCTCACTTCGATGTCCCTCGGGTCCAGTTTCCATTCTGCCGGCAGCTCGAGCGTTCTGGAAATAGATAAATAAAGTTTTATAAGGTATATTTTTTTGTATTTTGGGAATACTGATAATTATCGATATTTTGAGGCCTCTCTTTCTCAAATCACAGTCCGGCTTGTCTATGAAAATCACTCAACACATTGTCTTTAAAAACAGGTGGAATAAATTTTTAAACAGTCAATTAGAAAAAAGTGCACCGACCGAGATCGAACCTTGGTCGTTACTGTTTCAAAGAACAAAACAGTAAGAAAACTTCCATTAAAATACATTATTTTCCAAATACTTTACTATAATATAAATTTTAGATTCCATCACAAAAATGTTTCTCCAAGCGTCTGCTTCCGTTTTTCTCCAGGAGACGCCTGACCTACATTCGGTGTCTGCTTCTGCAGAATAACTGCTTTTGCTTTTACAGGTAATGATCGCACTGTCGAACCTAATTCATTATGTCTTTTGCTTTATTTAACTTTTCATTTGTTCTTTCTATTTTATTTTTTCATAAACAATTTTAGAATTATTCTTTTTTAGAATGCATCTTTCCGTCTCCGAGCTGCGCCGCATTGTCGGAGAGCTGAAAGACGGCGAATTCATCGAGAGCAACCTCAAATGCCTCGAGGAGTACGAGATGGAGTGCCAAGCCATCTCAGACTCGGGAATTAGGCCCCTCCTCTTCCGGTAAGTTCTATTCTCTCTCTTTCTCATTTGAAGACCCATTAAACAATAGGAATCTTTAGATTGTCCAAAGATTGGAAGTGGGGACCTCCCGCCCTGGCCGTCCTCCACAAAATCCGAAGGCAGTTTGCCAAGGAAATGCTGGAGAAGAAGGGCTTCAAGGTGTCTCAGAAGAAGGTCTCGAAGAGGAGGACCGACGGGGAAGAATACCTCGATATGGTATAGCTTCCAATGGAATTTAGTTAATCCCCATTTCCAGGTCTTCAAGAAGGCGAGAGCCGATGAGGAAATGGAGAAGGCCGAGGAGAAGAAGATCAAGGTTGTGTCAAAGGCCGCCTTGGAACTGAGCAAGACGCTAAGCAGTGAGTTTCTCTCTCTCTCTCTATCTCTATCTCTCTCTTCTACCAAAGTAGTTTTCAGTGCTCCAGCCCATCGTCTACCTCCCCAGTTCCCCACCGATCCAGGCTCTCGTCCGCCCAGGCCTGACCGCGGAGCTTCTGAGGGAGGCAGAGTCCATCCTCGGGGTGAGTTCTTTCTTTCTTCGTCCTCATCTCATTCCAATCTTTCCAGCGCTACATGAGCCGAGTGGACACCGTCTGGTGGGCGCTGCTCATCCGAGACTTTGGAGAGCAGGAACACAAGTTCTTCGCCGGAAACGTCAGGACCCTCTACGAGATGAAGAAGAAAGCCAAGGAGAGCGAAAGAAGGAGGTGACCAAGGAGATCCTCTGGGACGACCTCTTCTAATTCTATTGATTTAATCATTAAATTTAATTCTAGTTCTACTAGTTGTTTTATCTTTAACATGTATAACATGTTTGTATAAAACTGTGATAATAAATGGAATACTTTATTAATACTTTGTTATTTGTCTTCACTGCATTGCAAGCAGATTTAGGTAATCTCATACGTTAAATTTGAATTTTGCAGCAATCTTTTGAAAAATCATCTACTTCTGCAAGAGAATGCAATTCACCTTTGCTTGTCAACAATGATCATGTCAGCCAAGTGTCAACATGACATCATGGCGACAGATAAATAACGTTTCTCTCCAACAATATCAACTTTTAAGGGGAAAAATTGGAAATTCCTTTTTCTGCAGGGTTTCGAGTTTTGCTGCAATCAAAATCAATTCCATCTCTTCTGATAGCGAGAGAAATAAAGGAAGTAATTCTTAATATTTCTTTTTCCAACCAGCCGGCTGTCCCCTGCTTACTGCCACCCATCCTCCCAAAAGTATCACATTTCGCCCTCGTCATATTGTGTCTTCGTCTATCACGCGCCAAAAATATCCCGTGACAGCCGGCTGTCTCTGTTTTCCACCAGTTTGCAGCATCATCATCGTAGCTCAAAAAGATCCGAACCACTCTGTGAGTTAAACTGTCCTTCAAATAGAAAGTTGAGAACTAGCTTGTTTATCCTTCGTTTTTAGAAATTGTAAAATCTGCACTAAATTTGAAATTTGAGGCGTAAATGTGTTACTCTTGAATGAAACGGGATAGTGTCAAAAAGAGGAAAATTGACTTAAAAAAACTATATTAGATGTAATGACCAATTTTTTTCTAATTCAAGAAAGCTATTTCACACAATTTTGCTCCAACTGAAATTTTCTCCCATTAAAATGGAAGATTTAAAAAAAAGTAAAATTTTTTCAACTTCCCACCAAGAAATTCACGGCTGGACCTCGCATTTGCCACTTCTGCCAGTTTTTTAGTCAATCAAACCCGTACGAAATCGGCGGTTGCGTACCGCTTTCGGGTCAGCGCGATTAGGCTACTGTAAACTAAACGTACTTCAAATTGTGGAGAATGTAGAATATCTCTGGCTGCAGGTTCTGCGGAATCTCGGGCAGATCGGTCGGTTCGAAGAATTCCTGAAATCATCTCCGATAATCCTCGTGAGGCAAAAGGCCTCGCCTTGAAAAAGGAAAGGGCTGAGAGCATTTTTCAGCGGAGGGCGGGGAACCTTTCGTTCATTTACTGCAGTTGTCCTGTCGCTACTTTGCAAACAAGTGAAACACCGGGCCAGTTCGCCCCCGCAGGAGTGTCGTGGGAAACACAAAACACATTAGATAATCGATGGAATTAGAAACGTCCCGAAAGAAATTTCATCCCCAAAGAAACAGGGGAGAATGGGAAGAGGCCACAACTTTTCTTTTTCAATAAAAAAAGTCTCAAGAAAGACTTTGAATTTCAAAAATCGGCTGATCTGTGATCCTTTCCGCAAGAGAGCCCATGACAGCTGGCCTTCTTTAAAAGTTGGCTCTCGAAAACAAGCGCTAAATCTAAAGACACGACAGTTTGCATATTAAAACAGAAGTTTTTGGTTCCAAGTTGTACCAAATTTCGGAACTTTGAACGCTCTCGTGGTTTGCAAAGTGCACAAACTACGTGCAAACTCTGGCGAAAGTAAAAGAGTCAAATGTTTGAACTTTTCGAGAGGACACTTTTGCAGGGTGCGAAAATCATAGACCGAGCAGAAGGATTTTTTGAGCCGACCCGTCTTCTAAAGATTAAAGTTGAGAAAATTTATTAGAACATCATTTTCAAATTATTTAAATTGTAAAAAGTTTTATTTACCATAATAGGGGATTAAAGTGTTAGACAAACAATGTTTTACACGGACGGATTGAAACCGCCGTGGGAGCTGATATGGGTTTAAAATATCCAAATTTGGGTTGTTTAATTCAGATGAGATCCGATTGTGTCAAACAGTGTAGACAAAAAGAAGTTTTTTTAATGCAGGTACCGCTTTTTGGCGACCAAAGGCCGCTTGAACTTCTGATTTTATCAAAATTAACTAGTTTTCATCATTGTTCTCCAAACATTCCAGGGTTCAACAGGGTCACCATAACCAAATGAATTGCCATTCACAAACTAGGGCACTTATCGCTTAAAATATGCTGATTGGATCAGAAACTGGTGTTTTCTCGCATTTCTCTTCCTGTGGCACTCCATGTGAAAGTGTTTTCTCATCAAACACTGCTCAGCTTTGCTGGCAACAACTTGTTTACGGATTCCAACCAGAAATAGCATCGCTGCAGTCCTAATTAGAGCAATCGATTATTTTGCATTTAGACCCCCCTTTTCGACAATGATTTCATTTTCTACTCGCTTTCTCACAAAAAACGTCCTTCGTGTCCTGAGAATCAGGAACCACGTGTAGTTCCGCATCACGTGGGTTTTAGGGGCAAGAAAATAATGGCAGCTACGACAGTAGAGTACATATTTGTTCACCGAAATAGTGCAAAATGCGCCTGGAAATGTGAGAAAAACACATTTTTACTGTCTCGTAGTGTCGGCAGGTGCACTTTATTACATTTTTCTGTATACTTCAAATAAAAAAAATAAAAATTTAAACTTTATAAAACTCATCGAAATATTTTTAAACTTTTAAAAGGTCTTAAATAAATTTCCAGTTAGCGTACTAGTTCATTAGAGTTTTAGGAAAAGAAGTGCACCGACGGGGATTGAACCTTCGTCGTGTGGCTGCATACCTTGGGAATCAAATGAACGGGGTTTCAAAAGTGACGGGGGTAGAACCACTCTTTGGGTGAAAAGTGAGGGGGGTTATCTCAAAAATGAGTTGATACTTAAAATACACCCAACTGTCCCCGTAAAAGTGATGGGGGTTACCCCGAAATCCTGGCCCAAAAGTGACAGGGGGTACCTCTACGACCAGCCCTTCCCAAGGTATGTGTGGCTTATGAGACCAATTTGGGTGAACGGACGTACCGGCAACCCTGTACTTGCCGGATAATGATTAAAATTAACCTCTCAGCCAGAAAAAAAATACATTTAAAGTAGAAAATAAGCCCTTTTCTTCCCCTTTTACTTACATAAACGCTTTCCTTGCGAAACAAATGCGTCGTAGCCTTGATGAACATCATTTCCACCACTTTTACATCCAAAAGCCTTCTTTTTACACTTCAGAAGTCCAATTCCAATGTTTGCTTGGGTGAGAAAGGCTCGGTCTTCGGTGAGAAACGGCAGAAGCAGTCAGCTGACCGCAGGCCGCCCGGCGAGTCGATTTAGAGAGACACAAAAGGGCAAATACATAGTAAACAGCGCTTGTTTACCAGAAACACCCGCTGATGGAAGATTCCAGCGCAATACGCCTAATCTGGGCGGGATTTTCGAGAAAATGTTTTCTTTTCTCTTAAGGGAGAGAGATTTTCATGCATTTGGGACTTCGACTACCCATTTTCGATAAAACGCCAGATTCCATCATTTTCAACCAGGACAACTGCATTTTCACCCAAACGCCACTTTTGCCGCGTTGTCCTTAAAACTCGGATGTTCCACAAACCTGAGGCGGCAGAGCGGGTGCATCTCGAAACTCCGATGTCTGTCTGAAGTAGCCACGGCTTCCCCTCCTGATCAAACTACAAATCCTTTCTTTATTCCCTCTGCGTCTCTAACCCACTCTCTAGCCATCTGCAGGGGTCCTGCGGCCGAATGCCGCCGTCTGATGTAGGGCCGCCCGCGGCCGAAGCCTTCCGTCGAGTCGTTCGAAGACTCGTCCGAGGGAGAGCGCTGCGATCCGTCCTGAAATATTGGTATTTTTAATTAATAGAACTATTTTAAAATTAATTAAAGAATAAATAAACCAACCACAAAACTGGTGTATAGCTTCTTGGCCCAATCTCGTTTGCGCATCCGCCGAGATTCCAGGGAATTGGGCCTGCTAGGAGACGTCGTCTCTCCCTCCTCCTCAGATTCAGCAATCGTCGTCACCCGCCGCTCCTCTTCTGAAACACAAAAGTTACTTTCGTAATTTTTAAATGACTCATTTTCTAAATCATTTCCTCCTTTCCTTTTCTGGAATTTGGTCTCAAAAATCATCAAAAAATCAAAAACTTGCATGGCTTTCAAAAAAAAACGCGATGATTACGAAAGCCAAATCACCAGTTAGGCTACTTGGTTCGCGTTTTTGCTCCTGTTTTCTGATATGATTCGTTACTTCGTGTTTTGATGTGAAAAACCACAGGAAAGACAATAAAGCCAGCCAAGAATAGCCAAAATGAGGGCGGCCTCGGGGAATTGGAACTATCGGACCCCAAAAATAACGTCGACAGTTCGGTTCCCACCATGGCAAACTTTAAAAAATACCCTTTTTTATTCCGAAAACCTAATATTAAAAAGAATATCATTTGACCTAATTTTATATTTTGAAATAAAACAAGTCGTTGGTTTCTTTTGGAAATTACAAAAAAGTAGCGTTACCGTAAATTTTCCGCATCTGAAGTCGGTGATCAGTAAAATGCTAAACCTTTTATCAATCTTCCGCTTATTATCAGCTGATTCCGTGTGAAAATCCGGCTGATGAAAAGTTCTCGTGATGCAAAAAATAAGGCCCCAATCTAGTGAATGATGAAAAACTAACAAAACAAAATTAAATTGCTTTTTACACTAGCTTCGTTTTTTCCCAAGATTTTTCGTAATTAAAATATATATTTTAACTAATTAAAAGATGCTTTAGAAGACACCCGGTTGTCATTAAATTCCCCAAAAATAGGGGAAAACTCAGTATATCGAGTTTCTATTTTTAAATTTCACTTTATTTTATTTTCCGCCCAGGCTTTTCTCCATTCCTTTTTATTTCTCCCACTGAGAACAAAGGAACAATGAACCCCAGGGGACCCCGTAATCACGAGAGTGATTGGAAACATAAATACCGGCTGGAGATAAGCTTTTTCCGCCTGATAACGGCTGATGAAAATGCCACACGGCGTAGTGGCCTAGGTTTACAGAGAGAAATGAGTCACTCGGATGAAAGTGACTTTTTGGAGATAATTACCCTTGAATTTTACGGTCAAAAGACTTTTTTTTAGGGAAAACCTTCAAATTAAGCCATTTTTGGCATATTTCCTCAAACAAAAAAAAAAGAGGAAAGTCACGTCATACGAATTGAGGAAAACTAACTAGAAGTTTTGGGAGAACCGCATCTGGAGGCCTGTCCGGGAGTGACATATCCGAAGAGATAGTAGGAGAGGAGGAACGCACCGAAACCCAGGGCTAGCACCGAAATCAGGATCAGGTAGAACTGAAAACAAGGGATTTTTAAAACAATTTTTAATGAATTGTATTGTTATTTGAAGGAAAAATACACATTTTACATGGGAAAATCCATATTTTTACTTTAAAAAAAAGGACTTACGTGAGTAAATAGAAAGGAGAAGAACCAAACGATAGGTGAGAAGACGCTGTAGAGGAAGGCCATTCTGTGCGCCTCGTCACATAAATCGCCTGAAACGAGAGAGATAAGTCACCTTCTGACAAAAAATGGGTTGTGAAATGGAGAAAAAGTAGATAAACATGGGGAAATGGCAACAATCATCAAAATTCAGATATTTTAAAAATGATCCCAATTTAAGGAAAATAAAAGAAAAGCTACAGAAGCCAGTGAAAGCAAAGAAATGAAAGTTTCACGACCAAAACTAAGAAACGGGTTGGGAAAAGGAGAGAAAACAGTGAATAATGGATTATTAATGGTTGTGTGGAGGGCAGAAGGCACCGGTTTCCAAGGGAAAGAAACAAAGAGAAGGAAATTACAGTTTTACGTAGCTTCGATGTCAGAAATGGATTTTCCGTCTTATTAACAGGGTTTTATACAAAAATAACAAATGTTTCAATTTTCAATTATTTATTAAACGAAAAAAGTTTTTTGAAACCGTGATTTCCATGGTTTTTAGATAACAATGAATCTTTTCGGACCCTCGAACAGCTGATGGCAGCTGTTGGACCACACGATTTGTGGAATCGAACATTTTACAACATATTTTTTTTAAATTAAATTTATTTAAAAAGTAAAATTGATAAATTTATAGTTAAATAAACATAATTCTAGTAAATTTTAATAAAAAGAACGGTCAAAGAGGTTGCTTACATGAAAATTAGACGAGAACTGCAACCCGTGTCGGAACGTGGAATGTAAATATTGACCAATGGACGCTTGAAAAAAATCGAATTTCTGAAACTGGATAAAGGCGCCGTTTTCTAATGAATTCCGGTGTTTTTAGACAAGATGCATCGATCGATTTTAAAAAGCTGGCTGATTCGATTTACAGGGATTTGCCACAGTTTTCTTACTTTAAAAAACAATTTTGAGCCAGCCGCTTATTGCGACTGAGAAAATCGATGATCTGACAGTAGCTACCAGTTTTCTAGACAGTCGATCATTTCTCACTGTTCCGAAAGTGCAAACAGTTGAATATTGCAGAGCAAACAAGTGGGAAATCAAATTCTACCAAGAAAGAGCCTACGTACAAAAGCGGCTGGTAGAACTGAAGCGACAGCCGGTTGCAAGTAAGACAATTGGGGAAATTGACACCAGCTGACGTGAGGTTACGTCACGGTATCACGGGGTGTTCATGGGAGTTTTTGGAAGGAACACGTGTTCACGAGTACATGAACTGGTGATACACGAGATTCTTGTGAAACGGGTTCTCGCGAGCTCATATACATGAATTTGGCGTTTTTGAACTGAATTGATTCAGGAGGAGCCAAATGTCATGAAATATTAACCACTTTAATAGAAACATGGCACAAATCATCACAAATTGACGTGTCAGTTCATCCGCAACATGCAAATTAGCCACGGTGTGTACTCTATGGAAAATTCGTCAACTGGACTAATCGTTGGATAAAAATACACGCTGTGAATATATTTTCCAGAAGAACACAACTGAACTGAACGTGTTGGGAGGTGACAGACATTATTTGCCATGACAATTCCAATGCATTCAGAAACATCTTTCGAAATACTGCTATTTGTCATCGAAAACCGATCGATATACCATACCATGACACCAGGTTCTTGCGGGTATAGCTTTTGGCAACCATAGGCCGCTTGACCTGGGTTTTCAGAAATTAAAAGCCTCTTTTTCGCAATTACAAGCGACTTTTTGGTAACCAAGGCCACTTAATCTGCTTTTTGACAATAAAAACCGCTTTTAGCAACCAAAGGCCGCCTGACCTGCTTTCGGGCCATTTAAAGCAAAATAAACATTTAGTAATCAAAATAATCTAAAAACTGGCGGTGATTTGGGTCGGATTCCCGTAAAATAATCTGAGAGCTACTTTTTTGGGTCTGTTATCGGTCAAAAGAGTAGGAAAATGAAGAAAAAATAGCGGGGTCGAAATGGAGCGAGACGGTCCATCAGAAGATAACAAGGACAAACCACTTCACGGCATTGCAGGAACGAGATGGACAGTGGGCGGACACGCCGTGTAATGCGGTCTGGCCGTCATGGGAAAAGTGATATCCGCTGAGAAAGGTGGGGATTTACGAAGCAACGACACAAAATGTTGCTTTATCAGTTTTTTTTAAACAAAATAGTCCTTTGAACGGTCCCATTCGAATTCCAGGGGGATTTCTATCGTTCGTGATGGGATTACTTCACCCAGTCCATTAAAATGGTACTTTTTGTATCAAATTTGGTCGCTTTAGGACAATTTTAGAAGACGTTTTATTTTTAAATCGAATTTAGTGAGATAAAACAAGGGAAATCCGCTGGAAACCGAATAACAAGCAGCTGTTTGTCGTGGGACCCAAAAGTCTTAGTCCTCTGAAAGTTTTGCGTTGTTCAATTAACTTAAACGTTAAACTCCTATTTTAGTTGTTTAAAATCATTATTTAATTTGAAAAATTGTGCAGAAAATCAGGCCAAAAATGGAAGACCATCGACAAACAACGGTTGGCAACCTGATGCCGTTGCGGCGGCACGTGGGAAGATGGCGTCAGCATGATAAAAGTGAAGAGACACCCGGCTGGTTCAAACATTCGCCAGATTACAGCTGCCAGCCGGAGGTGACGCCACAAAGACGCCACCACGTGACTGCAGGCTTTACGAACACAACCCAGACTATACAAAAGCCGAGGTTTTTGCAGTTTTGGCAGAAAAACGGGCGAAAAACGCAAAAAGCGACGAAAAAAAACTGAAATCATGCGAAAAATCGTCTATCTCTCGTTTGGCGAGTGGCGGAAAACAAGAGAACAAAGTACCCCGCCGGGGGCTAGCTGACCCGATAAATTGACAGTGATAAGGGGTCGCCACCAAGGTCAGTTTCAAACTGGTTGAATCAGAAACTTCTTTGGAAAATGTGTTTTATGCCACGTTTTTAGATTTCGGGCTGGCCCGGAGCCATTTTAAACGAATATTGTCATCAGAAAAGAAGGAAAATGTCCAAAATCAGAGATGAAGATAAAAATCCGAGGGCAACACGCAACGGAGTGACGTGGCCTTGGGAACGTAGCGGATCAAAGGGCCAAGAGTCCAGGAAGTTCAGAAGCAAATTATTTAAAATATTTAAAGAATACTTTAAGTCGATTTTCAAACAAAATAATGTAAACTACAAAAAGAAGAACGGTAAAAACCCACGGATTTCTTCTGTACGTGATGTGAAAATGACGGCCCGCATGCCCGCTGTTTACGTGTTTATAACCGCGGGAAGTTTATGAAATTTAAAAAATATGAATATCAATATTTATATAATTATTTTATTAAAATCTTCATATTAAACTATCAGGAATAAACCATTAGTTAGAATTGGGATTAAACACAGTCTGGAAAACTAGTTCTGGACTTTAATGTTGTATTTCACCGCCTCACACTTATATAATGAAAAATGTGTTAATATTTACTTTTCGCGCTGTAAAATGTCGAAATTGGTCCTTTAAACCCTGCCATTTGCAAAGGAACACAGGATCTTCACTGAGTAAACATAGAAAATGCAGAGGCCGCGCGGTTCCCGAACGTTCTCTGCTCTTCGGAGGCGGTGGCGTATCGAATATCCGTCAAGCTCTTTAATTCGCACTGGTATGCCATTTAAATTAATCGATAGCGAAAAGCAAAAAAGGTCTCATAGCGAACACGGAAATCAAATTTGGTGGAAGTGGTCCCGGAGCGAAAAGGGTTCATTCTCCGTTTTATGGCAGTCCACATAATTAAATCACTGCATTTAGAGGGTAAACAATCTATTTATTTTCCAGCTAAAGTATTCAAAGTAAAGAATTTCTACGTGGTTTTTTCCACAAAATAGTTCAAATATTGGAGGAAAGGGTTGGAAAACGTTGCGAAATGATGTTTTGTACACATGGATGCTCACTGAACTCGGCTCGATGCGAAATATGTGCAAATTGGCGTAAACAAAATGGATATTTACGGATGAAATGATTTTAATGGAGTTATTTATGGATTTAGCGCACTAGATATTGCTATTTTCCGTAAATACTGCAAATGTGAATAGAAAATTCATATATTTGCTATTAAAATGTATAAAAAAGTGTGAATTCGTGTCGGGACCCCTTGGAATCGCATTTCGTTGCGGGACCTCACAGTTTTCCAATTTTCTGAATTTACGCTAATTTAAACTATTTGCTTCACAATAGATTAATTTTGGCTATTCTCTCCGTTTCTTAAGCTCGAAGACTGAAATAATCAAAAACCGCGGCTAATCCAAGGCCGCATGCCAGACGGGTGGCGAACACATAAACCGGCGCCCACCACATGGCTTCCCCCGACGTCAGTTGACCCACGTGAGGGGGCGGGGCTTTTTCTATGGGAAAACAATCACTTCAGGTAATTCTTTGACTGTTTACACCTTCAATTTGCAATTTTTAGTCTTTTTTTGCCATAAAAATTAGAAAAAAATGTTGTTTGCAGAAGAAAAGAGGCATTCGGCGAGGCAATCGGTTCTTTGTTGTTTTTCTGTGAGAAAAGATGTCAGCGGGTGAAAATAGGGTGAATTGTGTGTTTTCGAGTGTTGTTATCAGCGAGAGTCCACGAACAGGCTGGGATTCCCACGAGGGGGAGGGAAAGAGCCCGCCCCCGCTCATTGGGAGATAAATAGAGGTAGTGGACGACAGCTAAGGGAGAGAAATAACAACAGCAGGACAATTACTACAGGAAAAAGTAGTCAATGAAACAGAACAAAAGGAAAAGAGAGAGAGAAAGTGTGTGTGTGTGTGTTTGTGTGTGTGTTCGTGTGTGTGCGTGACAGAAGCGGAGATAGACAAGAGATTTACAAAAACACCTATCCTTCAACTTTAAACTCTTCTGACTGACACTTCAATGGCATTTCCTGCAAAAAAATGACACCCCATCGATTTTTCAAAAGCGTAATGTCTAGCTGCAGTATAAATCCGCCAGAGACATAAAATTGATGTAGTTACACTTTTATTTGATTTCCGAAAGGTTTAAATCCGTTTTTCGTAATAAAAAAAAGTTCACGTGTTCCTGATCCTATTTTCGAAGGATGAGAGGTACTATTTACCAGAGAGTTTATAGTCAAACAGAAGGAAAACGCGCGGAGTTCAGGGATAGGCTTTAAATAAACTGTAGGTTTTGTAGTTTGTGGCAAATTTAAATGGCAAATATAAGCGTTATATTCGGAAGATGGTACTTTTTAACCGTTGATTCGTTTTCTAGAAACAGGAGACTAATCGCTGATAAAGTGTTCCGGTTGTAACTAATTCGATCGTCATTTTTTAGACCACCCAGGCAGTTGGAAGGAAGGGGATCAAAATGAGAGGAGAGAGAGAGAGAGACGCAGAGGCAGACGATAGAGACGCAGAGGAACACGTAGGGCAATGTTCGTTCATAATTCATAGGCACCCCTTTTAGAACGCGAGTCCATTCGCATGCAAATCGGATTTCTGCTTGCGTCTACGTGCATAATTCAAGATTACCAGGCTATTCTATAAATATAACCGTCTATAAAAGTTTCCCCACTTATTTCCGTTTAAATCAGCGACAATGCCTATATTTTAGAACAAAGGATTGAAAGAGCGAAAACAACCAATTTTCTCTTCTGGGACGATTAAGTTGAAAATTAGACTTCAGAAATCAAATCTACGTCCAAAAATACTAAAACTTGAATGAATTGGGAAGCAGCGTCTTTCCACTGCAATCTATTGTGATAGGCGGACTGGTTTGCTTTAGAGGCGCCCGCCAGCCACGGCCAATGCGGGGGTATAGCTCAGGGGTAGAGCGCTCGCTTCGCATGCGAGAAGTCTGGGGTTCAATTCCCCATACCTCCAAATCTCTTTTGCTTTCCTGAAAACTAATAACAACGCCATTCAACTGTTTGGAAATCACAAAATATCGTTTTCGGTTTTTCATAGTCCATACGGACACTTGGTTACATTGTCAGGAAGCCAAGTCAGCTGTCTTCGAATAAAATAGGCTGTCTTTGTTTACGGAAGCGGTCAGCGACTGCCTCAAGGATGCAGTGACATCGTTAGGCTCGCAGAATTCTCGTTAGCCACACGAAAACACCGCAGTTTAGGACTTCAGACATCAGAATTCGTACCAAACCGGCAAGGGGATCAAAAATTAGTCAAAGGGTCACTTACAACCCTTTATAGAACGAAAAAGCACAAAAATTCGCCTAAAAACGAAGCAGAAAGCGGGATGGGAGTGGTGGTCGGAGAGAGTTGATGCAAATCTCCTACTAGTCAATCGATATCCGCCCTTTGCTTTGCAGCCGTTTGCGTATTTGCTGCGCCAAAAAGACAGACGGGCGTGGGAGTGGCGATTAAAGAGCGGACGGGGATTCCCGAGAGAGAGAGAGAGAGAGAGAGAGAGAGAGAGAGAGAGAGAGAGAGAGAGAGGGGAGAGGACAATGCCAAAAAGGAAGAGAGACTTGGCCCCTTTTCTAATCTGAACGTATTTTCTTTCTCTTTTCTCTTTTAAATTACAAATACTATAAGAAATACAAATATTTAAAGAACAAGAAGGCCCTAAGTTCAAGAAGGAAGTGTTAACGTTCGTGGATGAATGGCAGAAGAAGGAAAACGTCAATAGGAGGAGGCCGTGTGGTCCGAAAAGACGGCCCCACCTCGGCGGCGCTACAATTCGATAAGCCAACTAATTGACACCCGGAGTGCGGAACAATGCAAACAAGCAATTTAGGGGGGGTCTTTGATTTCAAATTCAGTTTTTAGGCTTTTCGTACAAATAATTCTTTAAAATACGATTTAGAAGGGGATATTTGAGCGAACAATAAGAAGAGAGAGACAACTTCGTTTAGATGAATTCTCTCTCGCTTTGTAAATTTGTGAAGTGTGAAAATCAAACACATTCGAATTTGAAAACGGATTCATTAATCAGTCACCATATATTCACAACAAAGTTTTCGTCTTCCGAATTCCTCCCTCTTTTGTTCCCATTACTTCTTTCCTTTCCTTCTTTCTCCAATCGCTCTTCTTCCTCCTCTTCCCATGCTTCATAAATTCTCTTATAGGTTGAGAAAAGCTTTCTGAAGGCTCTCGCGTCGCTCGGGACAGCCATGAACTTGTCGTAGATGACGGAAGTGTCGAAAGGCACTCTTGCAAACATGAATGGGAAGATGAGGTCAAAGAGAATCTGGCGATTGACTTCCGGCAGAAAGAAGATATTGTAATCTAACTGAAAACTAGGTCTGAACCTGAAATCAATAGAAACTTGCGTATAACTGAACAATGATGGCGACTTCTCCATCGAGGTCAAGCCGGAAAATTCGGAGGTACTCGTCCTGAAAAGGTGAGTGAGTGAGTGAGACCGTGACCGCGACAACACGTGTCATTTGAAACTTACAAAGCCTTTATGTGTTCTCCTGGAGTAATCAAAAACCGCCCCTTCAAAAATCCTCTGCAACCCAGGAGCATGTTCTCTGAGCCATTCGTAAGACGAGTCATCTTGTTTGCCACCTCCAATCGAGAGACTTTCGATAATTCCTCTAGCCGATCTGTCTTCACGAATGTCCTGAAAGTTTAGATTAGAGAAAAACTACAAATCGGGTACCTTTAAAAAGTCTAAAACGACAAAAATGGTATAGTAGCTATCGTATTCAAGTGTGATCTTTGCTTTCTTCATATTCCGAGTGTAGGGACTGATTCTTTGTGGTCTTGCTTCTCGAGGGTAAATGGAAACACCCGCTATGTCGTGCTGGATACAGTTCTGAAGATGTTTTTGATTAGACGGGAGAAGGAAATAATAAGATAGCAAAAAGAGAGAAAGAAAGAGAGTGAGAGAGAGAGAGAGTGTGTGTGTGTGTGTGTGTGTGTGTGTACGCGTGGGCACAAAGAAAATGAGGCCTTACATGAATCGGCCATCCTTCGTATTGTGGAAACTCATAGAAAACCTGTCGAACTACGAGAGACCGAAATTCAATCAATAAGAAGATTTGCAAATACTTCCACGAGTCACAGATAGCAAGACACAATCTCTCGCATTTCAGATTCATCTGCCTTAGCAAAGATAGGACTTCTCCAGACCAGAAGTGGTGTGGAAAATCTTCCTCGGGTTCGCAAACGCTGCTTTTCTGAAATTCAAAAATCAAAGGAAGATACGGAAAGTTAGCAAACCAATATGACCGTGTTGAAATTGATTCCAGACAACTGCCTGATTGGGTCTTGGATCGGACCCATTGGGTGGTAGAAGCCCCCGTGGGTCAAGGAAGGCAGGGTTTGGAGAGAATCCCATTCCAGGGTTCCCCGGAGGACGTAGGTTCGTAATTGCTTCTGAAATATGGTTTAAAGGAAGTGTCAGGGCCCTCTTTGCGGTTCGTATTTCCTATGATGCTGATTACTGTATGCGAAGGGACCACACTTGTCGCGGCCGCCGATCTCGTACGCGTGTGAAACTCGCGGCGCTACCATGCCGGAAAACAAGAATTTTCTGCGTCTTTTCAAGCGGGAACATTGAAAATTCAAAACAGACGACCAAAAAAGTCGATAAACCGGTGGATTGGACGGACTCGTAAACACCGTGCAGGTAGTTCATTAAACTGGCGGATGCCTGTCGCCTGGAAAGGCCAAAAATAGAATTTAAACTGCAGATTTCTCCGAAACGACGAAAAAATGAAGTCAAAATGGTAACTGACGGTCCCTTTAAAGTGGATTCGTGAAAGAGAAAAATGAGAAACGTGTCGCAAACTCGTAGGAAATCGAAAGAAAACACAATCATCGTTTTAAAAAAATCTAAAACACTTACATATCCAGAATAGTGAAAATACAAAATCCACTGCTCATCGATTGGTTCAAACGTAAATCTCGATTTGTATTTTTGAGCGAGAGATTCGAAAATTTTGCAGGTTTGGCGAAGACGGCAGAGACCACGAGGGTTAGCCTGAAACATTTTTCTTTTTTATTAAATAAATTTAAATGGCAATTGATTTTAATTTCACTTACCTTCAGAAGAATGGAAAGGAGGATGTCTGAAGGAAAATGGAGGAGGGATGTCATTTTGGGTCTTTGATAAGGAAGCTAAAAACTGTTTGACACAAAACACGACAAAAAAGCTGATTTTCAATGGAAGAAAAAGCGAAGGCACAAAAAGCTTTTTTATTGATTTAGGAAACAATTTATTAGCCAAAAATTAAGTCACACCACAATTACCCAATGTTTTATCTTGTTATATGCCAATGCAAAAAAGCCAAAAACAATCATAAAAGCGACGGTTATTTTCAAACGTCGCTTGTTTTGTATTTTGCTTGAGACGCAAAAATATTTGAAGAAAAATTTGGTATTTTTGTTATTCTTGTGACAGGAAAGTAAAAAGCGTTTTTATATTGATTTTAGGCCACTGGCAAATAGCCATTCTTTTGAGAAGAATGTAAAAAGCGGTTTTTATTGATTTTTGGCAATTTAGCAACCATACCTAATTAGCCCTCTGCTGAATACATGTGAATCAATTTCCCTTTGGAATATCGTATTCAAATGACTAAACTTTGAATATGGAATTCTTATGACTCCATTTCACGTGTCTCATTCCCTTTATTTATTGTCGTGTTCTCCTTCTGTTCGGTCGTTCTGCCCTCTCTTCTGATCGAATGGCCATCCCTTCCTACTTTTACCTGCTTATCTATGCGTCCTTGTATTTTCCTACGGTGACATCATTCTCCTTTGAACAACCTGTGGAATACGACTGTAAGATGCCTCTTTTAATGGGGTATATATGATTTCAGGTATGACAATGCACGAAGATTACACACTCGAGCGGATCTTCCTCTCGTGTGCTGGAAAGAAGAACATAACGGGAGCAGGGAACCTCATCCTCAGCAATGCCACCCAGCACATGATCCACCAGTTCTTTCGGGAGATGGAGGTGGTGGAGATGAATGTTCGCATCTTTGACGCCATCAACGGGCCAGATGAGGTGGATTTCGGACCAGTTCGACATATTGGAAATGGTAAAATTACAAAGCTTTTGTTTTTCACTATTAGTTTTTTTTAGGAATAGCCGGAACAGTTGGCTTATGGGTCGAAAACTCGAAAGTTCAAAGGATCGTAGCGCCTAACTTGAAAACTTTAACCGGCATCAGAGTGCATGGAAATAGGAAACTGGAAAAGAAAACGTTGCAAATGCTCAATAATACGATTCTGGGTACAATCGAGCCATTCACGCCTGATTTCACAGAGTACAGGAGTATTCAGGAACCTGGAGGTATGGCATTCCTTTCATTCTTATCGATTCATATCATATATCGGCTTACTGTATCGATTGATTGCATATTTTGACACATCGGTACCCTAAAAAAGTAGATCATAAGTCAAATTTCATGTTTGGGTCCCGCCACGACCGCGCGCCAGATACAATTTCAAAATCTACTTTTTCGTATCTCGGTTGCAGCTGAACCTATTCATCTTTTATTTATATGTTGTTGCTAAGAAAATCGTATTGCATCTCATTTTTGGGTCCCGCCACGACCGCGGGGGCCAGGCTCAATCGCAAGTTTTAAATTATCTTCTTTTAAAACATAGATAGTCTAGGCTAAAGTAAATCATACACATACTTTTGGGTCCTGTCGCGATGAAAAATAAAATTGAAGAAAAATTAAACTTCACCAATTAACTCAAATTTACTATCGACAGATATGTAAAGGGTACCTGAAATAAAACAATTATGAATTAAATGTTTAGCCACGGCTGCGTGCCAGACAAAATTTTAAACAGACATTCTCATTCAATTGGTACATTTTTAGAATTAATCGATAGACAAGTTATAGAGTAGGTAAAATCAATTACTTCTTTTTGATGTTATTGGGTCTCGAAACGATCGCGCGCAAAAAACTGCAACGTTTGCATTTTCAAATATTGCAAAGGCTGAACTTGCTGAAATTATTTCAGATTTGACTATAATTGTGAGAAATTCAAAATTTGGGGCCCAGGATCAGGATCGTACAAAAAACCGAGTTTTCAGAATGCACAATTGACTTTTCGGAAGTTCCCCCCAAATTCGCAGGTTGCGACACGGTCAACAACCTGATTCTGATGAAGGGCATAACAATCCCCAGTTTCTTTGCCCCAAAAAGAATCGCCGGTTGCGTTTTCCTCGATCAAATTCAATCCGAACACAACTTTTTCCGCAACCTCGATATCGACGACGACAAGAACTTTGACTGCTCCAGATGGTCAATGACGGTTCTGGGGTCAATGGACACCGCCAATGGTAGCATTTCACTTTAGGTAATCTATTTGTTTCAGGCATTATGGGAACTCCGTCCCTTTGTCTGAAGAACTTTGAATGGGTCTTGACGAGAAAACAAGTGTCTCACTATGGAAATGGCAATGAAAACTGTGGTGGGAACAAATCAATAAATCGATAATCTATTTTCTAGGATTCGAATGCCACAGCAATGACATCTCAGTGAGTGGGCAGCACTGGTGCAAGAGTGTCAGGGGGATCTGCTGATAAACGACCGACTGAAGACTGTGCCCATGGTCCGTCTGAAGGACATCACGTCCAAAATAGAAAGGGTCTACGGGAAAATCAGAATAACAGATCTGGTGGAAGACGGAATAGATTTTCCCCTACTGGAGAGTGTGACTGGAGAAATAGCCAATGCGAGTCACAACTACGGTGTTTATAACGGTAAGAACTAATTAAACGTTTTTGCAGGCCAGTGACCTGGCTTTTTTCATAGTCTTCGATTTGGCCCGAAGTTTCAACAGTCATTTTATAGGAAAATGTGACCTTTTCAGTCGATATCGACTTTTTGGTACCGGGTTACTGTAGGTGAACCCGGGTTACTGTAACTTTCTTCAAACTCAACCACATTCAAAAATGGTATGTGGGTTCGATAGCTAAATTTAGCTTACAAACATTGTAATTGACACAAAATTGAGATTTTTCTGAAAATTTTTCCCTAGAGCCCAAACACAATTTTTTTTAGGGTTTTGGGCTCTAGTGGAAAAGTTTCTAAAATTTTATAATTTTGTGTCAATTACAATGTTTTTTTAGCTTAAAAACGCTATCGAACCCATATACCATTTTTGAATTTGGTTGAGTTTTAAAAACTACCGTAACCCAGGGTCACCTACCGTAACCTGGGCCAAAAATCGATCTACCGAAAAGTATCAGATACTTTCCCCATAAAATGGCTGTTGATAACTTTTGGGTCAAATTGAAGACTATGACCAAATTCTAAATGACGGGCCTGCTCTATTTTTACTTTCATGCTCTCTTAAACAATTTTTTCCAGACGCAGCATTTCTAATTAAGAACACAACTCTGCACAACGTAAACCTACCGAAACTGAAGATTCTGGATGGATTGGTTCCTTTTGTGGCTACGCAGGATAACCCAAACCTGAATATCAGCCACAGGACACTGGTGGCAATTCAGATGGCATCCAACGATCAGGAAATGATTCTGCCGAGTTTGACAAGGAAAAGTGCCAGATATTACGGAATTAAGGTTAAAGGAACAGGTAAATAGTTTAAAATACTAATTTCTTTTTAAATAAATAATATTTTCAGTGCCAGTGGCAGAACTCGCAGATGTGAAGGTCATCATCGGGTCGGTGATCGGGGCGATTCTGGCAGCCTTGATTCTTGTAATTTGCACTGGCTGTGTTGTATTGAAGATGAGATTGGATTCGAAAATCAGAAGTCTAACGAAGGCCACGACCAACAGAAGGATTACAATGTTTGCTTCGAAAGAAGAACAGCCTCTGCTTGGATGAAATGTAATGAAAAGAACTGGCTTTGCTTGAATAAACTATAATGAAACCGCCTCTTCCAAGGGTCGTTTTATTTGTTTGGAACGCGGAGAGACAAATTGTGGTGTGTGTGTGTGTGTGTGTGTGTGTGTGTGTGTATGTGTGTGGTGTGTGTGTGTGTGCGTGTGTGCGTGTGTGTGTGTGTGTGTGTGTGTGTGTGTGCGTGTGTGTGTGTGTGTGTGTGTGTTCAACTCACAGTCCACGTGTATCCTTTGCTGCTTATGTAAATGCTGATTTTTCCATTGCTGTCAAATTTGAGATCAGGGCAGGGAGTAGATGACCAATCAGTTGATTTTATGTAGTGATCCCTCACATAGCTCTTTTTCTATATCATTCAGTTTTCTCTCTCTCTCTCTCTCTCTCTCTCTCTCTCTCTCTCTCTCTCTCTTTCTCTCTCTCTCTCTCTCTCTCCCTACATTTGGCTTGTTGTCCGGTGCCCACGTATAGGATAACGCATGACTTCCATCTGCTGTGAGCAGACCGATGTAGGTTCTAAACAACAAAAATATCCTCTATAAGCAAATAAGCCACTTTCTGGTATGGTTAAGACGAATAGCCAAAGTATCTCCATCCGAAAACTTCAATGGTAGCTCAATTGTGCAATGTAAATGACTTTTTTGGGGTTTTTACAATGCTTAGAGAAAATTAAAATAGTTTAACTTACATCCGAAATACACCAGAAAAGAAGCTAGGGTCAGATGGATGAGCATGGCGGAAGCTCGTGAACAAGTCGTCATCTGTGACTGAGCAGCCAAAACTGCCGTTTCATTCGATGCCCAGCAACGGGTTGCAGATTGCAAGGTGTTGAGTAGCCCACATGACAGCTGATGGAATTCAACTGGTGCACCCATATATAGACAAGCACACATTCACTCACACAGAGACACGTACACACATAAGTTTTGAAAGTGTAACATCCCACACGCCCCATATATGATGAGAGAGAGGTTGGAGAGAGAGAGAGAGAGAGAGAGAGAGAGAGAGAGAGAGAGAAAGCTATGTTCTAAAAGTACTCCAGAGAAGAGAGAGGAAGACTTAGAGGGGCTCAGATAGCGAGAGAAAGAGGGAAAAGAGAGAAGAGGGAGTGGAGCGTGGGTGTCAAGTGTAGAATGGGAAACCCCAGGTCTAACATAAATATACTACAAGCCTTTATTGCCTTCTGCGCCCGAGGGCCAGAGGGGAAAGTTCTCCTCTATCTACTGACTTCTCCCTCTTCTAGGGGCGTGGGGTGAAACAACGGGGCGACACACGGTGACACAGCGCTGGCAACACAGGGCGACATCTATTTCCCTTAAAAGCGTCGTGCCGACGTTTGTTGTTTTCTGCCCAAGCCTTCTGCCGCTTTTTGGAGGATGTGCAGGAGCACTTCTCCCAGTTGATCTTCAGATGTAGAGCTGTCCGTCTGGGGGTGAGCTTCGTTTGTGCTAGGAGGGCATCTCCAGGGGTTTGGTGGATTTTTCATCGACAAAAGATGGGTGATGTGGTGTTAGAATCCTCTGGGATCTCGCTGGTAGTTGGTGTTCTCAAAATTCCGGTCGAGATCTATGTAGTCGTCGTCCACTGAAATAAGCGATTTGTAGTTTGAAATGTGAGCAATTTTCCTATTTTTCTGGGCTAATGGCTAATTTATACGCTTTGGTGCCATCTGGGTGGTTACAGTTAAAGTCCGCGCAATGTGAATGCCACCTGGGATCATTCGTATTGCGTGTATACACGAATGGAACCATTGAACATTTTAAACGCCAAGATTGTTTTAGGAAAGTATAGTGACTTCAAAAGTTAAAACCGCTTACTTTAAAGACAATGCTAGTGCTTCTATTTCAATGCGAGAATAGGAAGGTTTAGCTACGTTGAGTTCCAAAGAAGCCCATGCCAATGCATTTGATAACTTTCAACGATTTCTTAATGGAAAGTTGAAAAACTGTTCTTTCAAAAAGTGTTAAAAAATGGGAAACACCCAAATAAATTAACTAACCTGATATATATATTAAGTTGTGATCCGTTCAATTGATAAAATTGGTATTGTGTACTGCCATTGGGGAATTTATGTCCTAAATGAAATTTTTTTTTAAATTTAAAAAAAATTAAAAAGATAATATAGTCAGTGGCATTCGAAAGAGAGGGATGTGTGTGAAAGAGTTCTTGAAGGGAGGGCTCTGGCGGCGATCTTACACAAAATATCAGGTGGTCTGCGCGGAAGGCCCGGCTAGTGGGATCTGCCAGACAAGCATCGCGGGTTCGGATCCGCCCCAAGTGAAACATTAAAGTGGATTTTGTATATGAATGTAAATGGCATATAAATGAAAGTTTAGATAATGTAATTTTGTGAAAAGTGAATCTGTAAACTAGTTAAAATAAAGAAAAGATTTTCAAAAGCTCAGCATTAAATGTCTAATCATTTTGGTTAAGACGTAACTTATCACTACCTTCATCGCTTGTGTGCGATGTCTTTGCGGCGCTCTTTTATAAAGACATCTCGGTGTGCTGCCGATGGTTTACGGGTGTGGGGCGCAACCTGGTTAGTGGCCAAAGGCCAATAGCCTTCATCCATTTCATCTTCGCACCTCATTCTCTCTCTCTCTCTCTCTCTCTCTCTCTCTCTCTCTCTCTCTCTCTCTCTCAACTCAACTGAACCAGTGATAAGATGGTTTACTACAAAGCAATTAAAGGAATGGAAGCATGCAACGGAAGCAAAGGAGATGCCTTCTTCATAGTGGCACAGTATTTGGTTGTGGCTTAGAGTGCAAATGATGTGCGATCCTTGTTCGTGTCTTAGAGTTATGATCCTAATCTTTTCCTAAAATAAAATATTACGAAAAATGTCAATAAAGGAATTTATGAGATCAATAAGAGGCCATGAAAACCTTTTTCGGTTGTTTTCTTTGGTGTCTCTTTTCTCTTGGATCACGTTCATGGCGGCCGATTGCTTGTTCAAAAAGTCTATTTGGAGTGAACATTGATTCAGAATTGAGACCTCTGAAATTTAAATTTTACTCTCCGAAATTTTCACAGCGATGATGAAAATATAACTAACCTGGAAGCAGATCCATTTCTGTACACCATCATTTTGAAAGAAACGAAGATTTATTTGAGGAAATTATGTCCTGAAAATCGATAAATGAAGTTTTTAATTGAAAGTATAGCATAAATATTAAAAGTTTGAGGAGGATTGCGCGAAAGGCGCAAGTGAGAGGAGTGGGAGGTGGCATTACACAAAGTGGGTATCTGGTGGTCAGCGGCTGTATGGGGGGGGGGGTCGAATTTTATGACGTCATGTGTGTTTTCTGATTCCTCTTTCTTATTCTCTTTCTCTTTCTCTCTCTCTCTCTCTCTCGTATCTTTCTCCTGTTCCATTCCAACTGCAAATGAAAGATTTTATTGTTCCTCTTTTTGTGAAATCAACGGGATTGGAACAAAGTGGACCAGAGCGATACCCAGAATAAGGCGAAGCGAGCACTCTAACAGACCGGACACTGCGTATGGCGGGACGGTCCCGAGGGAAGGCCGGGAGAGATCATTTTGTAATAGCAACGGTGAAAGGAGGGGATGGGTGGAGGGAAGGAGCCTTCTGAAGACTTATGAAGCCGCCAGATGACTGCGCGGAGGACGGGGAGAGTTGTTGGCGGAAGAGCCACGACGGGGAGAGGCTCCGAGGTCTTTGAAGAAACGGAAACTGAAAATGGATGGGTAGAGAGAGAGAGAGAGAGAGAGAGAGAGAGAAACTCACAATTTGCGGACTCCACTGTCCTTCCTCTCGTACTTCCAGGGGTAGAGTTTCTCCTCCGGTTCCTTAGGCAATGGGCCATAAACGGGAAGATCATAATCATCTTCCTTGCACGGAGGTGGTTCAGGACTGAAAATGTCAATTGAAAACGGTTTTCCAAAGCTCTACTCTATAATAGGTCAATTAGAATTTTGGCACGTCGGACCGCGACGCGACCGCTCCGCGCTGAGAGAGGACTATTTGAGGAGTGAAAGCTAAAAATTTTGAAAACCAAATGACTTACGTATCATCCAATCGTTCGAGTTCCTTCTTCTCTCCTGGCCTCAGACTGTCTAACTCCTCCTCAAGTTCCAAGACTCTTCCTTTGAGAACGTTCTTCTCTTGAAGCACCTCTCGTAGCTCAGACAAGGTGAAACGAGGTTCGTCGTCCAGCATTGTGGCTTGTTGAAGGTCTTTGCAAGCTCTATCCGTGTCATTGAGCATTTTGCGAAGTTGGATGTTGGCTTCTTCTGTCTTTTCGAGTCTGAAAGAGAAGAGGGTTTGAAAGAAAGAAAGACAGAGAGAGAGAGAGAGAGAGAGAGAGAGAGAGAGAGAGAAACAAAAGACCCACCTCCTCACAAGCTCCGATTTCTCCTCAACAATCATCCTCCCCTGCTTCTGGAGAGAGTGATTCTTCCTCAGAAGCTCTTCATTCTGTCTTATTAGTTTGCTAATGGCATTTTCCATCTAAAAGTAGTCTTTGAAACGATTTTCAATTGAAAACTCACATTTTCAACCTCACAGGAATAGGAGGCTACGTCTTTTTGAAGTTGTTTGATTTCTTCCTTTTGGTGAATTGACATTTCTTTGAGTTCGAGAATAACGCGGAGGTCCTCCTCGCGCACTGAAATTTGAAATGTATGTTTCTCTCTGGCTTTCTCTCTCTCTCTCTCTCTCTCTCTCTCTCTCTATCTCTATCTCTCTATCTCTATCTCTCTATCTCTATCTCTCTCTCTCAAAAACTCACTAGCTGCACTTGTAGGACTATCAATATGATTCGGCAGTGAAGAAACGGTAGAAGAAAGAGTGGCATTCTCCGAAGTGAGGGCCTTCACAACAGATGTCAACTCCTCAATATCCTTCCTGTAGGCCTCCTCAATCTGCTCCATTTCGGCTTCGAATTTCTGATTCTGGGCCTGTTTCTGGAACTTCTCGGCCTCAAGACGGTCGATTGTCTTCTGAAGCTGGAGGATGTCCTCATTCTCCCTCTCGTTGTTGTTAGCCAGAGCTTCGAGGGTTTCAAGGGCCGAAATGACCTGGAAAGAAACTTTTTGATTTCAAATTGAAGGGGATTTGAAATCTGAAAAGAGCTTTCTTAGAGGAGTCGAATGACATACAGAATGCCTAGATTACCTTCTTATTGGTAATATTCGCACGGCGCGCACTGTAACGTTCCCGCCGCGCCGCGACAGCCCCGCGTCAAAGCGCTCCAAATTGCGCTTTCGAGCCCAAATTAACTATCAGTATATATTTTAGAATCACAAAACAGAGACTAATCGAATCAAGTTGTCTGATTTTCAAAATTCCCGCTCTTTCAAAAGTTAATCCCCGCTCTACACAGCTTATAGGATCTTTCTCTCAGCAAGTTCGTAGTCTTGTTTTTCATAGCTGAGAACAAGCCCAGAACACACAAATTAGCCGAGGGGAAAAGGGCTGCGGCGGCCGATTTCCGTCATCTGTCAATGCTGACAACTTATTCAATCACTGGCTGAGTCTCAGACGTTCCGGCAAGGAATGAGTGGGTGGTCAGATGGGAATATAGTCATTTTGCACTTTTTTCTTTGTGAAATCAATTTTTATAACGATTTTTCAGCAAAATCCGTTTAAAATTTATCAAATTTTATTGGAAAATGACTTAAAACGGCAGAGAGTATAGCATTTTCTGTAAATTTAAAGTGCAAAAAATCAAAAATTTCCAAATCCTATTATCTTTTTCGCTTTTAACATCTTTCTGGCGCGCGCTGCGGACTCGCGGGGCGGACGCGTCGCGGTCTAGCGCGCCAAAAATGTTTACGTATCTTCCCCCTATCAATCGATAAGTTCGATTTGATATATACTTTTGAAAACAGAAAAACGTCTCCTTCTCAAAAATATTATTGTAAATTCTTCATTTCTAACCTAAAACCACTAAATTCCCCAAAAACTGCCTCATTTCCTGTTCTTACTAATGGAATGACTGTTCCGTGTGTTCGTGGAATAACCTAGTATTTCCACCTACCCAATTCATCACTTTTTTGCAAATAACATTAATAATTCAATGAGTAAATCAATAATTCAATAAAAATAAAACCAACCTTGGGCATAATGGACTGAACGCAGTGGTTTCCATGTTGGTCGATTAGTCTCTCGAAATCTTTTCCTATCGAAGCTGCCAAGTCATAGACGTCTACTACCTGAAAAAAATATGTATTTTAAAAAGTTTTTCTAGTTTTTTTTTTATTTTGATGTAAAACAACCCCCTCTTTGCATTTTTAGGATAGCGGCCGATGAAAAATGTGTTTGACGGAACAGTCAGAGGGCAACAATGAGACGGCCACTGCTGGGCAAATAGAAATTGGCTGAGTCAGCAGAGTTTATTTGTGGTTTGGAAAGAAAAAAACAACTACAATTTAGCCAAGGTTAATTTAATTGATTTATGATGTTTGGCTGAGTAGAATTTATTCGTTCAAACCATTTTTAATTGAAAAAATTAAACAAAAAAATTGAATAACTTTTTATTAAGGACTCTTCTGGACAGTTATATTGAAAATAAAAACTAAAAATATAAAATGAGCAATATTTTATTAAGTAGAATTTTTTGAAAGACATCTTTTGAAAACAAGTGCTTATCGATTGATTTTCGCCGCTCCGCAGTCTTTTTGAACAATTTCATGATAAACGATTGATTTTTTGCACGTAATTTGATATCGTTTAAACTTGATTTTACAAAACAAAATTGTTTTAAAAATTTGAATAGTAAAAGTTTGAGATGTCGAAGTTTCAAGGAAACCATATCGTTAGAAAAAAAAACGTATTCTGGCTAAATCCGAGATTATCGATTGAATTTTGGCGCGCTGCGCACAGCGAAACGGTTTACCGTATGCGAAGCGCGCTCAAATTGCAAATATTTGAAATCGATTGCAAAGAGTATTGTAAAAATGGTGTAAACAATAAAATTTAATTTAATTTATTATGAAAATCAGTATTAAAGAGAAAAAATCATTAAAAAATACAATTCAAGCTAGTTTTGTATTGCATATCAAGTTTTCGAAAGCTCGGAGCTAGGTTTGTACTGCATATTTGAGCAATATGACCCATATGCACTGAAGTTATGAACTCAGTAAGTGACTGAAAACAAAACACAGCTGATGAATTGAATTTTTGACAATTTTTCACTAACAAACTAATCTTGAAGGTCGGAAACTCACCCTACACGCGAGCCCTAACCCCATGTAAAGGTCGGGAAAATGGAATAACAGCCAGTTAGGTATAGCAGCGGGAAGTGGCGCAGAATTCGAATAAACCCGATTGACCCGCGGTTTTCAGGGAGTCGGAGTGGGCGCGCAGGCGACTGCCACGTGACTGTGCGCCGCCCAGCCGCTGTAATGGCACTGTCGCTTCTTTTATGTTTGTTTTCCAGATTAACTCTTGTTTTTGTTGTTTTATGCGAGAAAAGGAGGATTTAAATAGCATTTAAAGAGAGCATCAGCCTCCTTTTCAAAATCACGGCTAATCCTATGCTAATCAGCCCCTTTGTGAAAAAACGTTGCTTGGAGGGGTGTTGGAAAAAATTATCCTAACTGAAATGAGTGAATTAGCATATGGGTTATTCTCATTTGAAAAAGGAGGCTGATGGTCCCTTTAAAGCTAGTTTTAGCCACACAACAAGTTTTAGATGCGGAAATTGCAATTTTCCCAACGAGATATCCAATTTACGTTTTTCGTTCTCTTATTTTATCTGTAGGATTAACCCAGTGGTGTATTTTTGTTTCACGGCCGCCTCATTAATCTATTCCGTTATGCATACAAATTTATAGGCGAAGGCCACCAAACGGCCAGCCGGAATTGGGTTTTTGGGAGAAGAGAGAAGGAATTTGGTGGTTTTGAGGAGGAAGTTTTCTCTTTGCCTCTTTCTCTCTCTCTCTCACACACACACTCACTCTCCTATCTCTGCGTTTCTCCTGTTCTCTCTCTCTCACCAAAGTTTTCTCTTTCTGCAGGAGGAATTTCACAACTGCAGCGGCCCCCAAATCAAATTCTCTTCAACTTTCTGCAAAAACAACCCCCAATTTTCAAAGAAACTCCAAAAAATTTGAACTTTCAGTCCTCCTAGACTAATTCCTCCTCCGGAAACTCTTTCTTCTCCCAAAAAACCCGTCCCAATTAGTGGAAGATCGATAGACCGAACGGGGACGCACCGTGATGTGTTTCGACGGGCTCTGCGGCGACTGCCCCCTGGCCGACGGTGACGTCATCCTCCTTGTCCTGGATTCTGCAACGAATTCCTCGTAGTTTGCGACCAGCGGAAGAGACAATGCCATTTCCCAATCGATATCGATCGATTGAGAGGGAGAGAAGGCGGGAGATTCGAATATCAGCGAAGAGGGAGAGGAGGGGGCGTGGCTACATGGAATGTGAACGGTGTGGGAGAGCCGGGGGCTGGGGGCGGCACGCCCCTTTTATGGGAAGGGGTGACCCGGATTGTGAGAAATTGGAAAGTAATTGGGGGATAAGTGAGAAGTTAATTCTAATTTACAAGAAAGTAGGAATTTAGCGAAAGAAATTGGGTAAAAACGGGGAAATCTACAGGTTTTGGCTTTTTTCTCTTATCGCTTTGGGTTTTTTTTGCTTTTCCTTTGTTTTAAGGGACTATACACAATTAGGTAAACAATATCTTTTGTTTCTTGGCTAATCGATATCACATTTTAATAAAACATTAAGTTTTTTTTAAATCAGCTGTAAAAAAAAAGTTTAAAACAGTTGATTGTTTAGCTCTGTTGCATTCTCTTGTAGCAATATATGTTGTTTAATGAATTTTGTTTTTTTTATACATTACAAATGTAAAAATTTGAGTTACTGTACAATTTCACTCACATGCAGAATGGGCGTGGCTTCTGTGCAGGCCGCGCAAGGTTTTCGCTAAACATCGGACACTGTGCATCTGAGCTTAAATTAAAATTTTGTAATCAATTTTCTTAAGTTTAAAAATTGTTTCGTAATTTTTATTCTATTTCCAAGCGTGAAAATCGCAAAATTTTAGTTTTTGGTTCAAAATTACAGAAAAAACGTGCAAAATAGGAATTTTCCCAGCGAGTGCTCCTGGAAACATGAGAATGTGGAAAAACTGTGTAATCAGTGGAAATGCATTGTTGAAGTTGCTGATAACAGACGCCGCCGCAACGGTTTAATCGGATCGCCGATAAAGTGGAAAAGTTTGCTCTTTGTACCGATAAAATTATGACAAGTTGAAAATTTTGAAAATTTCTGCGTATGTATTCTTCAATTTCACAACATTTAATCGAAAAATAATAAAAACTTTCGGTTTTATGAGTTTTTTGTGCAATTTTACTACTTCACAAATCCAGAGGCCCCGTCATTTGGGGCATCTCGTTGGTCTAAATGGCGGTTTGCATCTCTCGCCTTTTTCGCGGGAGATTCCGCACATTATTTTCCGCCCTCTTCGAAATTGGCGCCGGCTGCCCGGCGAGAAGAGGGCGGCTAATCAAATTCGAGAACAATTGCCCATCCAAAGGGGAGGAAAGGGCCTCTTCGCTTTTCTTTGCACAATATTCGAGAGAGAAAAACTAATTGAGGGGGTTATTTGGAGAGAAAATGACGTTTTGGGGTGGGAAAGGAAGAGAACAAGTGGGAAAATGAGGGGGTCTAAATCTCTTAATTCTTAATTGCCCAATCACCTCCCAAAATCTGTCCGATCTATGTTTTTGGATTCCTGCCAGCCGGTTTCCACCATCTGACTCATCGGCTGTCACCAGCTGATGAAACACCACCGGTCGCAAAGGGAACAACAATTTCTACAATCAAAGGCGGTTTTAATAGCCTCAATTTTCCATGAAGAATTGAAAAATACTGTCTAGCTACTTCCAAATTTTCATAGAAAACAGCTACATTCCATAGATGGCGTTGTGAAAATGGAGAAAGTTGGCAGCACAAAGGGTGGAGGTCTCGAATTTCTGCCCCGCAAAAACTAATTCCGGGTGCAAATAGCATGACGTGGGGAAAGGAATTATGGCCTTTCGAGGCTGCAAAAAGTTTGGAGAGAGAGAGAGAGAGAGAGAAAAGATGAAAACAAAAAAATGTAAGCCGATTTTTTCACTCTACGGTTTTCTCCGCCTACATCCGCCACAATGGACGATTGCAGGGGAGATCGGCAAGTTTCTATTGCTCTATTACGGATCGCCACAGTCAAAGAACCATCGACAACTAACCTCTAGAGCCTAAACACTGCCTGACTGGAACTTTATATAACCTGCCTCAGGCGGCCGCCCGATTTGCTACGAGTGTAGGTCGCAAATGTCGCGGCGGTTAGATAACGCTGAATTTCGATTAACTTTGTGTTTTATGGAAATCATGCCGTTGAAAAAAGGAAAGTAAGGATTAAAAAAAAGTTTATGACTTGGTTTTTTGAAAGATTACAGCAACCATTGTGTTCGCAAGACATCAAAAAGAGAGGAGAATAAGAAGGTATCAAAATATATTCCGATTATTTCATGGGTGGTTTTCTCCACCTACATCCGCCACAATGGGCGCTTGCAGGAGAGATCGGAAAGTTTATATAGCTCTATTTAGGATCGCCACGGTCATAGAACCATCGACAACATATGCTTAGAGCACCGACACGGCCAGGTAGGCAATATATATAACCTGCCTCGGGAGTCCTCCCGGTGTGCTACGGGTGCAGGTCGCAAATGTCACGGCAGTTGAAATACGTTGAATTTAGATGTGATGACTTTAGAAAGCCGCAAAACTTATCGTTAGAAAAAATAAGAAAAAACCGAAAATGTAGGCCGATTTTTTCATGGGAAGAGATTTCTCCGCCTACATTCGCCACAAAGGACGCTTGCAGGAGATATCGGAAAGTTTATATAGCTCCAACACACTATCGCCACAGCCACGAGACCATCGACGACAGATCAATGAATCAACGAACGCGGGGTTACAGGAACCTTTTATACCTAGCCTCAGCGGACCTTCCGATTTTGTACGGGGTGTGGGTCACGTGGGCTATGGCGGACGTTTCGAATTCACGAATACCTCTCAAAGTGTATTTGTACTCAATATATCAAAAATATGAAGTATGTTTGTATTCCAGGAAGACATTGGATGCGGTTAGACAAAAGACGCGAAGAAAGCCATGAAATGTTGTAAAACTGGGCGCGGGAGGGGCGAATTTATGACTTCTTTATGGCTTAAGCGCAGCCGACAGGCCAGAGAGCGACGAGAGAGTGGAGAAAAGAAGATTCTGTTGCAAAATGCTATTTTGAAACAGAAGACAAAGTATTTGTTGCTGTGTTTAGACGGAAAACGTCAAAACACGGGTAAAACTGGAATGGGGGTGTGGCTGTCTTGGGATAACAGCGATTTCTATGAAAGATGGCGGAAAGAAGAGGGACCAACAGAAACATCTCCTTCTGTTTGTCGAAGACTCAGGAGACCTGAAAACAGTCAATTGCGATTACAAATAAACAAGAGATAGAGAAAAAAAAATCACGATCAGAAGCTCCCAGGAGGCACTACAGCCAAGGGATATTCGGAGGCGGGGGTGAGAATTCGAGCGGCGAGCAAACATTGATGAAACGAAGACGAGACGATAGGGATTACGGCGAGACAAAGGACGGAAGAAGGGTCCCTGAGGGGGAGAGAATGAGAGTGAGACTGCGAGACAGTGAGTGAGGGAGTGAGTGAGGGAGTGAGTGAACTCAGACATTGCATCGTTAAACCAACTGCATTATTCACTGATTACCATACGTGAACGCTAAAAATAGTTCCAGACAGCGAAGCTGACTATCAGTGGGAACTTCCCACAGTATGTACACGCGGAGAAATGAGTGGTATGATAACGAAGGGCAATGACCGAGTGGGAACGGAAGGATCGCATTTCCATAACTGTGGTCAATGAACCGAACATCGGCAATTGGTGGGGCAAGAATCAGGGACCAATTATAACATAGGGAGATAAAGGAGAGAGAGAGAGAGAGAGAGAGAGAGGGGAGATCCCAATTCCCGAATGGCGATTGCTCATCACAAATGTCAATCAACGTCCAGTCACTCATTAAGAACCCATACGCATATTTAGGAGACGCCTACGTCAAGTGTTACGCACATTTTAAAATTGTTGGTTTAAATGCTAATATTGCTTAAAACACAGAAAAAAAGGGGACAGAGAGGGCAGGAGTATAGATAAAGTGGGGGGGGGGCAGTGGAATGAAGAAGGCTCCCTTAGGCAACTCTCTCCAGAGGCAGAGTGGCTTTTGGTGTGGGAAAGTGCGCCTCCGGGTGGAAAGAATTGGAGCGTCGGAGCCAATTCTGAGGGAGTGCATTTAATTAAGAGCTAACTCATCTCTACGATCACAAGGGCATCTGTCCCTGCGAGTAAAAGTAGAAACCGGAAATTACCGGAAATGGAACGTTGGTATCAATCTCAAACGGAGGGAAGAGGAAAAAAGGGGCAATGGAGGAAGTAGTAGGTGAAAACTTAGCCAAAAGCTGGCAGATGAATGGGCAAGGGGTTTGTTTATGGCGACGGCAGGACGAGGCATGCATTACATCTGACCAGCCGTAAATATATTCCCACGCGAGAGAGAGACGCTTTCAAGGAAAGCCAGATTTTCAGGGTTTCTGGCAGATGCTAAAGTAAGAGGTTTGCAGAGGGAGAGAGAGAGAAAAATAGACAGATCCAGTAGACTAACGAAAGAACATTGGAGGATAAAGGAAGCCTTGTTAGCGCCATTAGCGACCCATTACGCAGGGTGACACATTCCCTAATTAGCTGTCCTATGGCTCCATTGGTCTAGGGTTCAATCCCTGGTGCGGCCTACTTAACTTCTATATCTTAACTGAAAAGAGAAAGTGAAAAAGAACCTCGACCGCGACTAGGAAAATGTGTTGCAGTGATTTATCACCGCTCGGCGGGGCGAAGGACAGCTGCCCCCACAAGACTTTGTAAAAATTGGGGAAGACCTTGTTTTTATTGAGGAAAGAAGTTGTAATGTGATAAATGACTATCCAGGGGGTGATAGATTGTTAGCCAACAAAAAAGCAGGTTCTCTCTTTCTCTCTCTCTCTCACTAAAGAGAGACAGAAAGCAACTGAGAAAAAGAGAGAGAGAGAAAGAGAGAGAGAGAGGGAGAGAGAGAGAGAGAAGAGAAAAAGAGAGAACCAATTCGCTTTCCCAAAGGATGAGTATAAGTTACTTTGTGACGTTTGATTTGAGGGTGTTTTGTCGGCTACAACAACAAAAAGGGCTTGTTACAATGGGATTTGTCCGATGTTTGTATCTTTAAATTTGAATTTGGATGCTACGCAGTGGAGAATGAGGCTGGGCGAGCGTTATCTGCAATGAGAGGGTAGTTAAGATTGTGGAGATTAGTATGGGAAGAGGGATACAAGAAACTGGGGGAAATAAAGAGAGAGAGAGAGAGAGAACGAAAGTTCGAAGTTGGCATTCTCAGTCTCTGCCTAAGTGCTGAATCCGTGGTCTCCAGAATGAGTGGCCATGAATAGGCATCAGTAATGGATCCCTCTCGTTAAGGAAATATGAAGGAAGAGTGTAACGGAGATGGACATCCATCATTTCCGTGTGCGAACAGCCGGCTGGCAAATCCCTGGCTCAAAGGGGATCATGGGGAACATAAACGGAAGAGACTGCGGCAAGGACTACACGCAAGGGGATTAGACACTCAGGGGAGGCAATCGGGTTATAATGGACAAAAGAGAGAGAGAGAGAGAGAGACAGAGAGACAGAGAGACAGAGAGAGGGAGGGAGTGAGAGAGAGACAGGGGAAGAAGACAAAGAGAGGTTTTTGATCCTGTTTCCTCTTTTAACAGAGATGAATGATCAACAGAAACCTGAGACAAATGGCAGACCACATCATTCTGAGGTGGGAAAACATTGGCTTTGAATATTTGATTTGTGATGGAGGAAAGATAATCTTTCACGCACACACGCACTCACTATCTCTGTCTCACTCACTCACTCACTCACCCACTCACTCACTCACTCACTCACTCACTCTCTCTCCCTCTCTCTCTCTCTCTCTCTCTCTCTCTCCCTCTCTCCCTCTCTCCCTCTCTCTCTCTCCCCGTGACTAAATTGTGAAATTCCGTTTAAAACCTGTTGTTCCCGTGTCCAAGTCTCGTGATTCATAAAATGTGTCGAAATGCGGAAACCCTGGGACAAAGGTGTGGCTTCGATGTTTTCCTATGCGGGCAGCCGTGAATAACTGAATTTTTGAATAGAAATGACAGTGCAACATGGTTTGACGGCAGTGTAGTCCTATAAGCATTGCTGTCAACAAGAGCAAATTAATGAAGGACATCCATGAAACGGAAACAAGAGGAAAGGGAGAGAGAGAGAGAGAAAGAGAATGAAGCAGAAAGAGGGAATAAAACGTTGAAATAGTCCAAACGATGTGTGCTCGACGAAGGATCCAATTCCCCGAAGGCCTCATTTTGGCAGCTGTGATGGATGGTGAAAGTCGGAAATAGAGAGAAGACGAAAATTGGCCCTTGCAGGAAAAAGTGGAAAAGCTACTTTCTTGTTTTCGAGCTAAAAGGGGTTGCCAATCTTTTTGCTGTGCAGTCTTTTTGCATAAATAGTTAGCAATTCTAAGGTTACTCGGTTTCTTGATTTTTTATTTCTTCTAGAATCATCAACAATTAAAGGGTAAATTTCTTCTTGAAGTGCTCGTTTTGTTCCGGAAACGGTAAAATTTAATGGCGAAAATTTGATTGTTTTACAGAGAAGATCAACTTCTATCCGAAAACCAAATGGCATTGAACTACGCACGAGAGAGCCAAAGAATAATAGGAGGAGCGCAAAGAAAATGAGGAGGAGTAGGAATCAGACGAGCGTGGAAAAGGAGAAGAAATTGAAGACCTATTGAGCATCTGAAGGAAAAAAAACCTTGTCAAAAAAACATTAGATTATAAAAGAGAAAATATAAATATTTTGATTTTTGAAAGTGATATTTATGAAACAGAGTAAGAGAGAGGGAGATAGAGAGAGAGAGAGAGAGAGAGAGAGAGAGAGAGAGAGAGAGAGAGCGCGCGCGAGAAGGCCCTCACCCCTTTGTTGTAATGCAGGAGGCGGAGAAATTGATAGCCAACCCGACTCGATGGAGGAGAACCCTCAGCTTTAAAAAAAACTTATTTTCTACTTTTTTATTTGCCAAATAAGTACATGTTTTCAATTAAGGTTGCATATATCGACATCATATACTGCTTTACATACGTATATTATCTACTTACTTGAAAAAAACGGAACCTTAAAATTCAAGAAGGCAGACTTTAGTCTTCACTCAAGAAGAGAAGAGTAAGTGTTTTTTCTTCTTTTTTTACACTTAAAAACATCGAAACTTTTTGATGAAAATTATCTTTTCAGACTGCAAAATGGTAAAGTCAACGGCCAAATAGGAGAAAACAAGAGATTCAACTAAGCATGTAAAAAGTAAATAGTTTATCTATGATTTAAAATGATTGGGAATTGTTTAGTTACTTAGAATTGGTTTACAGGAACAATCCTAATAAATGCACATACAAGTATGACGAGTCAGGTCACTGTTTAGAAGAAAAGGTACGTAGCAAATATTTTTTAAATGAATTGGGTTCTACGGTTTTTTAATCAAATTCCACATTTCAGGGTTTCATTTGCCTTAAAATGGAGTTAAAGGAGTTACTGCAATTGCTAGAGGAGAAGAATTAACCAGAAGAAACGGGAGAAGAACTTCCTGTCAGTGAAAATGGAGAATTGAGAAAAATGAGATCTACTGATTTCAATAAAATAGAGTTTGATTTTTGAAAAATATGTTTACTATGTTACCTGTCTACGAGAGAGAGAGAGAGAGAGAGAGAGAGAGAGAGAATTTGAATTGGAGCTTCAAATTGCTATTAAAAAGTTAATAAAAACAAAAAGAAAAAAGAAAAAAACACAAAAAACCTTGCGCATCACATGAAAAACATCTGCTCGAGTGAGGTGAAAGGCCGAGAGGACAAGTTTAAACAAACGCTGGCGCCAGCCGGCTGGCTGCGGCTGTCCGAATCAATCGATACCGCTCTATATCAGCTGATCATCGGCTGGCTCCAACGCTTAAACGACTGGCTACAAGCGGTTGGAGGGAGGAAAAGACAACAACCACCTGCTGAGTCAGGTGGTTGCTTTGATAAGGACAGGCCTGCAGAAGGAGTGATAAGAGCGCAGGGACGGAGTGGACAACAGATGAGCATTTTGCACAACAATTTGTTTTTTCTATGTATTCTTTAAAATAAATGCTTGTAAACTCGATTTAAACGCATACAATGTTTATAAAAAGGCATGAAGTGGTGAGTCTTTGATTGCGGCGGCTGGCAGGAATCGAATCAGCGTCTCCGAGGCGGAGGAAGCACTTGAAAGGGCGCCAAATCGGTCGCTATTTCGGTTAGCGAGCCGGTTGCTGACAGCCGGCGGAGGAGAAAAAACGAATGGTTGTGCATACGGAAAATTCTGGATTAGATCTTGTTTTTCTTGTTTCCGGAAGTGGAGAGAGAGAAAAAGAGGGAAAGAGAAAAAACTAGAAAGAAAGAAAGAGATAGGATGAAAACTCAGGAGAGGAAATTCAGGCAAAAATGAGGAAAAGTGACGTTATGTCGCGTTGGGTAGCGCCATTTCCACTTTATTTTGCTTTCATTTTTACTTTTAGCCGCTTGAAGTAGGTTGTTTTCTTCCAGTAATCATTCGTAGGTCAAACAATTAATTTTTCAGCTTTCAAATGATGTTTTCACAAAAATTTTCGGAAAAAAAACAGAAACTTTTCTATTTTCCATAATTAGGGCAAATTAGCAAAACATTGGGCCGAGCCGGGGATCGATCCCGGGACCTCTCGCACCCTAAGCGAGAATCATACCACTAGACCACTCGGCCACGTGAGCGTAGCGGCGGGTTTGCACTGACATCAGCGCCGGTGGCAAACACCGCCGCTGCCTCTGTTTTACGACACAACTTATCTTGTTTGTGTGCAAAAATAGGCCGTTTTTTCCTGTTTAAAGTCGATTTTTAAACGAAAGGCCAATTTTCACGAGAGTTTACAAACTGCATCCTCACACTAACATTAACCTATCAAAAAAAATGAATTTTTTTAAACTTCAAAAGTGTTTTTTTTTAAACAAAAGAACACCTTCGAAAGTATTTTTGGGAAAGAAAACACGAAAGGCTAATAGGCAGCGCCGGGTGCAATTAGCTGGCTGGCAGTAGTGTGCGCGCCAGCCGGCGTGCCATAACAATTACCGGGACGTAATAAATTCTCCTCGGAATGCGTAATCCCCAGAATACGGCTTTGTTGTACTCTTCTTAATGGCGTAATTAGGATAATCTTGTTGGAAATTATAAAAATTGCTTAATTAATCGTCAAAAAGAGAATAAAAACAAAAAATGAACATTTTGGTGAGTGGTTTCTGCCTATTTCGGAGCCGGCTGAGAGGTCAAAAATCGTAGAAAATGGGAGAATCGGAGGAAGAACGCACACAATATGACTGGGTCGATATGCCGGGGTGCATATTCTGCTGAGAGAGCGGCCATTTGACCGCCGAAGCCAAGGAAACAGGCGTTTAGAGGGTGAAAAAAGGAGAGAAAGAGAAAAGGAGTGTATAGTTTTTGAATTTCGAAATTCGAAAATTATCTACTTATTCGTTTTCTATTATTCATTAATAATTAAAGTGCATAATTATTGATTTTATTCTGAAAGTTCGAAGAAAAACTTTATTGCGCAACATTGGGGTATTTCACATTACGACAACTCCTGCCCGTTGTTTAACAGCGTTGTTTGAAATTCTCGTGGGGTTTTAAACTTTTGAAAATTTAAATTTTAATATTTGCAAACATGTGTTTGTTGTTTTCGTGCTTGTTTTTGCTACCAATTTAAAGTAATAAGTTTAAACAATGTTTTTGAAATTTAAAATTGAAAAGTCGATTGTGAAATAGCTACTTCTGGGTTAAAATCCATCTTTGAGCGAAATTTGTATATTTTCTTTGTTTTTTCCCCTCACTATTCTAGGCTTTATGTGCAGTGGATGCATAAAAATGGCCTTTTTTCTATAATTGCCCATTTTAAGTGAAAATTAAGGTTTTAGGATCTTTTAGTACCTTTTTCGTCTAATTATCAAGGGGCTTTCAATTAAAATAGTAACTAAATTAAATATTGTGTTTAAAAAACACCGTAATAGCATTTTCCGCGTGTCTCTGATGACTTCTCGTGTAATTACGTACCCGTTCCGGCTTTGAAATCGAGATCAATATCCGGGTTATTCCGCTTCATTTCCTTTAATTTTATTTCCGTTTAAAGTGTTATTTTAATTTAAAATACTCTCTTTAGCGTTTTTAAAGTGTATTTTAATAATATTAATGAGTATTATTTCCAGGATGGTGGTAGAATATCCCCTGAACTGCCAGCCCATCTTTAACACAAACAACACCAGCGATTTAGTTAAACGGCTCAAGGTGAGTGGGATTTTATTTATTTTTCATTAATTTTACTTTATTTAAACTTGTTTTAGTTATTTTGTACTTCAAAACTATCAAAAAACTGGAAAATCGGCCGTTTAAGGAGTTTTTCATGAGATAATAGGGAAAATGAAGTTGAAACTGGATTTTGTATGAATTCAAATTTAAAATTCAATTTTTTTACTTTAACTATGCCGTATTTTAATGTTTAAATATGTTTAGGCTCTGTCGGAGGCTCTCCAGAATTCGGACACAAATGACGAGAGCAGGACGCCCGACCGCTACAGGGACCTCGCCGCTCATTTAGCCAGTAGACTGTAAGTTTTCTATTTTTAATTATATATTTAAATATTTTTTTATTACAAAAACGGGTGTGGATAAGTTTTTCTTCGTTGCCAGTCGCCTGGTTTACTCGACGCTTGAAAGTCAGCCCCACCCATTTTAGCTCCGTCCATCAAATTTATCGATTTTCAAATGATTTTTTTTGAATCGATTTTTCAGATTCCTGGATAATAATAGCAGTGATGTGCAGATTTGGCTGGCGTGCTGCCTGGCCGACATTTTCCGCATTTTCTCACCTCAGGTGCCCTTCGGCGACCCCGCTCAACTCAGGGTTCGTAATTTTCTTTACTTTTTAAAAATATATCAACAATTTCCAGGATGTATTGATATTCATGACGCGGTCGCTTAAAGGATTGGATTCGCCGTCCGGGCCACTCTTCCGCCGCTATTTCTACCTTCTGGAGGTCGGTTTTTAGAAATTTTCTCATTTTTAAATCTTTAAAACTCGATTTTGACTTTAAAATAAAAATTTTAAAATAGAAAACATAGTTTTCTCACTGAAAATTACGAATTCCAGAACATATCCGTCTGCAACACCCTGCATTTGGCCCTTGAACTGCCCGGAGAGGAGGCCTGCGTTGTAATCAAATTCCTCATCAAGTGCACCATGGACATTGTCAACGGAAAGGTAGTATTTCCCTTGGCTTAGGCGTTTCTGGGCAGTATTCTAATCATTTTCCGCATTTTATATGCTAATTTTGCAGGAATGGGCTAAGGAGAGGGAATCTTCGGAGGAACTCGACGACGACGAGAGTGTGGACAGTGAAAAGGAGGACAAGAGCGACAGGAAAGAGAGGGTTAGTTGATGCAATATGATAATTTTTATTATTAAATTTAAAAAAAATTAAATTGTAATTAATATAATTTAATTACAGTTATAAATCGAGCTTTTGCAGATGCAACAGCTCCTCCTCGGCGCCATCACGAAGCTCATCGGAGAAGTCGACCAAATCACCATTCCCGTCCTCGACGCCATATTCTACTACCTTATAAACCCACAAAAGGTTGGTTTTTGAGCCAATTTCTTCCCGTTTTGGAACTTTCAATTCCGGGCTGGCCTGTTTATCGTAGTTTCGGGCTGGTCTCAAAATGGCCAATTTGGGCCTTATTTAGTCTCTAAATAGGCTATTTTTCCTAGTTTTATTCGCATTATTCTAATTGCAGTCAAACTACCGGGAGTCCTACAACATGGCCAAGAGCATCGTCCAGACCGCCAACGCTTCCCTGGACGTTCCTGTGGAGAATGTGAGTTTTCTGAAGGCTTCGGGCTGGAAAAAAGCGGCCTGAGGTTGCCGCAATCCACAAAAAGCGGCCAGAGCCTCTGGGATCTCAATTTTGACAAAAAAGGAAGGAAACTGACCTGAAATGCATACTTCCAGTTGCTGACGCGTTCCCTGTTGGCCGGTTCCTTCCTCCCGGAATGTGAGATGATCGGCTCGAACCGCCAGAAGCTCTACGACGTCATCATTGAGCTCCACGATGCCATGCCCTCCCTCGTCGTCCCTGTAATCCCGCAAGTCGGCAATTTCCTCAAGGTTTGTGGTGCTAAAGTCAATTAAACGAGAAAAGTAGACTAAAAACAGTGGTTTTTGCAATCTTACTTCGAAAGGACTGACTTTTCAATCTTCGATTGCAGGACGCCGATGGAGAGGCCCGTCTGGCTGCAGTGAAGGCCGTCGGCGTGATGGTGCAGAACCCGAAATCCCGCCTCTACGAAGACTACCCGGACGTCTGGGCTGCCTATTTGGAGAGGAGGAGGGACAAAGACGCCAAGATCAGGAGCTACTTTGCCAAGAACGCCGTCCACATTCTTCTGAACAACAGCCAACTCAGGGGACCCATTTGTGGTGAGTACCGTAATCCAGAGGATATTTGGACCTACAATAAGCCTCCGTGTTGGCCTGGATAAACCAGAGGTGTTACCATAATCTTCATCTGTTGGTTGGATAGAAATACCGTAATCCTCAGGCTCATCCAGGAGATCATCATCGGAGGAGATCGTAATCATGTGGTTTACTAAGCTAACTTTTCCTCTTCAGAAGCGGTCTGTCGCCTTCTGCAGGACCCAGATGACGAGGTTCGTCTGGATGCCTTCCACACGGGATTCGAGGCTGCCAGAAGGAAGCTGGATTCAGTGAATGAGGACCTCATAAAAGTCTGCTGCTCGAAGATGTTCGACGCCAAGGTTGGTCCTTCAAAACAGACCTTTAAATGTTGAAGTGGCGGTCTTTTAAAACAGGACAGTCCTTTAAATACTCGTAATCTCCATTCCAATAAGATTGGTGCCATCCGACTGACTCAATATTAACGCTTGATTAGCGAAGTAGGTGAAATGGAGGCAGCCGGCTTGTTAAATCATCCTTTTTGCACCACCCAACCTACCCTACTCTTTCCAGGCTAACATCCGCCAGGAGGCCATCTCAAAACTGCTCCAATTGCACAACAAAGTGATAATGGGAGAAGAGTATACGGTATCCGACAGACAGGTCGTCTCCGTGATTCCCGTCTACGCCTTCCGTCTCTACGCCTCTGCCACCGACGCCAGCAAGGAGGACAAGTGAGTCTCTCTCTCTCTCTCTCTCTCTCTCTCTCTCTCTCTCTCACACACACACACACACTCTCTCTCTCTCTCTCTAATTCCATCTCTAACTCTCTTTTTAGAGTGAAATTGGAGCGTCTTCTCAGTGCCTTCATCATTCCCTACAAGATGGAGACGGAGAGGAGGATCAAGTGGATGATCGAACTGCACGAGAAGTTGGGACGAGTGGAGTCGGAGTGAGTTTTTTGTCTGATTTGAAACGGGAAGGGCCGGAAACACGTTGTTTTTTTTTTCGTTTTTGTATGCAAAAAAAAGTTGAAATAATCGAAAACTTGAGAAATTCGAGCCATCCAATCAACGGCAGAAGTCCTCCCACTTAGCCCCGCCCACTTTTGCGTGCAGGGGTTGTTACAGTAATCTTCTTCGCAAACTACCGTAAGCTAATAAATTTTCGTGCTAGCCTTCTCTCTGAATTAATGTATTTTTGTTTTCAGTGTCCTGGTGAACATCGTCCTCCGCAACGCCGCCTACCGCCGCCTGACGCGAGAGATCCTATTCGCCATCAAAGGAGACGCAGAGACGGAGAGGAAGGGCCGAGAGATAGAGAACCGAATCGAGCGGATAGCCAAGGAGCAGCCGGAACCCACCCACTTCGCCCACGTCCTCCGGAAACTCACCAATTTCCTCACGGAAGACGCCAAGGCCTTCGAGAGCCTCTACCACGTCGTCGGATCGGACTACACCTGCGCCAAGGTCACCGAGGCTGTTGTGAGTTTTTTCCTGCTTTATGGTTTTGAAAACTCAAAAACTGTTTTTATGACTTTTTTGTATAAAAATGAGTTAAATATGGATATTTTAGGCGGCTTTCATTGGTAGTTTGAGCGAAGCGAAAGCCAAGTTCAACAAGGATGAGCATACGACTGTGAGGCACTTTGTGGAGAGACTCGCGCCGCTGATTTTGGACAAGGACGGGGCTGAGGCGAGTTTTCTTCAGATCTTCTTTGTAGGCCTTGGAAGTGGAAGCAAGCAGCCTGAGGTTACCTATAAAAGCGGAAAGCGGCCTGTGGTTACCAGAAAAAGCGAAAGCGGCCTGAGGTCGCCATAAAAAAAGCAAAAGAATAAGCTTTTTTTTAATTTTAAAGTTTTTTTGTACAAATTAAAATGTTCTTTTCCAGGTCCTGGCTCAATGCGTCATCCGCGCGGACGGCGACTTCACTTGCCAGAAGGCGGACAGCGAGAACCGTCTGGTCAAGTGCCTCCTTCTCTTCAGAAACTTTGCCGATGCCTATCCCCACGTCTTCTCCACAAAACAGGTCGTCGAGAGGCTTCTGAAGCTCCTCCGCAGTGGCAACGCCAAGACTGGTTAGTTTTATTTCTCTTAAATGCAAACATATCGTATTTTCCAGTGGAGACCACCCTGAGTGTGTTCCTCTTCGTCGGCTCTCAGCAGAAGGCGAGGGAAATGGCAGCCGACTGGCTGAGTGACGTCACCACCGCCGTGTGGGGTCTGGTGGCCACGGAACAGCCGGAATTCGGGAGAGTGGCCAAATTGGCTGTCAGGGTCCTCTGCAAACTGGAACCCAAGGCGGAGCTCGTCGGAAGCGAGGGGAAGTTCATCAGAGTGGCTGAGGTGAGGAGGGAGAAAGAGATAAACTCTACCTTATGTTCGTTTCCGGGGGAAGTTTGAAGGAAGAACCGCTTTTTGGAAAGCATAGGCCGCTTTTTTTTAGCAATTATAAAATGATTGTTGGCAACCAAAGGCCGCTTGCCCTGCCTTTTGGCAATTGGGTCGATTCCACTATGCTGATGGTCTAGGGCTTCAACAGGTGTTTAGAACCGGGTGTAACTCAACAGAAGGTAGCTAATCCGTACTTAATAGCATTTATGAGACAAAAAGGAAAGGAGACAAATAACGGAAGGAAGGTCGACGGCTATGCGACTGACGGTAGAAGGCTGATTTGACTATGTGCTGCTTGTGGCACTGGATCAGGTTGAGCTTAGGACATGGTGCTCAGGTGTCGACTGGGCTTCTCCTTATTGTTCTCAGCGACAATTTCACATCGTTATCCATTGCACCAAATCTGAAAGCGTGCAAGCGATTATCCTTGATTTTCCTAAGATTTTGGCTGATCCGCAATGTGATCTTACCGTTTTTCGAAGTTTAACATTAGCGTGTTGTCATATCGCGTCGTATGGTGAATTTTTCGCGTTTTTCCCAGAGAATAATATTTTCTGATCAAGTAATCTAAATTGATAAATGGAACTGGCAGGAAAGGAACTCACCAGATCTCTTGAAAATTTTAGTTTCTATTTTTCATATATCGGTTTTTTTTCTAAAACTGAGGTGTCGATTTATGCGGTCCTGAAAATGGGGAACGTAAACATACTTGAAGAACAATGGTGGAGTGATCAGGCAAAGAAATGTAGATTGGGAGATAAAGGAAATAAAGGTATATCATTCGGAAAGCGTCGGCTTATGGCGTCTCAGTGCTATGAATATGATTGACGGAGTGTGGGAATGAGCTGCGATCGCATTAAATTCCCCGATATTGCCAATATCATTTGAATCGCGAGAGAAAAGACATGGGAATGAAATGCCTTCTTGGAAAAAGATTCGAGATTTTGTGTAACTGGGTAGTTTCTTCGGCGGGTCACTTTAATACATACAATAAATTGGCCTCCACCTGGTGGGGGGCCCCGCAGAGCCGAAATTTGGGGTAAGGTAGGTACCTATGGGTTTTGGGAGGGTCCGCAGAGGTTTTGGACAAAAAGTCCATTTTTGGGAGGGTCCGCGATAAATTTTCGGGGTTGTGGGGGGTCCGCAGACCCCACCCGGACCCCCTAATTTAGTGTATGCTTTAATATAGAGAAAGAGAGAGAGAAATATCTTATTAATTATTTCCAGGAGTTGGAACAACGCCTGGACATCGAACACCCCGCCTGTGTGAATGCCCTCCGAGCCCTCTCCGCCATGCAAAGGGCCTCTCCCGACGACTTTGCCCATATGTTCAACGAAATAGCCAGAACCACCATCGTTCCCGTAAGAATTCGTCCTTTTTCTTCCCTAAAACTACCATTTTCAGCTTATTCTGAGTGCGGACGTGGCGGCGGACGACCCGAAGACGATGGACCTGGGCGTGGAGGAATTCAGCCGTCTGAAAGTGCCGAAATACACCTACGTTAAGGTAAAAGGGGCTAGCTTTTTTGATGCTTCTGGCGGCCTCAGTCCGCTTTCCGCTTTTTTCTGGCTACCTCAGGCCGCCCAAACCCAGCTATCTGGTATTACGGTATCCAACCCTTCCCATTTTCAGGTCCACGCGATGAAGCTCCTCAGTCGGTCTCTGACCGGCCATGCGGATGTCGATGGATTGGCGAAGAAGACGATCAAAATGTTCTCCTCCTTCATCCAGAGCAACGGAAACGTCCACGACGAAGTGGTCGAGATTAGGTGAGATTTGAGTCTTTTTGACGCTCCCGCCCAATTGAAGAAATTCAGCTGAGGGCTATTTCACCACCTCTTTTGATAGTAGTCGTTACAGCCCAGTGGAATGTGCGTTGATGAGGGCGGTGGCAGGAAGCTGCATCCTCCGATTGAGCTATCTGCCCAAGTACCTCAAGATGATCACCACCGATCAGTTTGTGGTTCTGTCGAGGCTCATGACGGTAGGTTAGAGAGAGAAGCGGCCTGAGGTCGCCAGAAAAAGCGTAAAGCGGCCTGAGGTTACCATAATCTGCAAAAAGCGGACTGATCTAAACACCTCGATTTCAGGACAGTGCCGAATGCGTCCGTCGTTATTTCTCCGACCGTCTCTACAAAGGAATACAGAGGAACAAGTGAGAATTCATCGAAAGTCCTTTATTTTAATGTAATTTTCAGGCTAGTCGTCGAATTCATCGCTCTTTTCGCGCTCCCTTCGTTGCTGAGGAACGGAGCTGAGGGAGACGAGGTCATACACAAGTGAGTCTAGCTGTCTGCGTCTCTCTCTCTCTCTCTCTCTCTCTCTCTCTCTCACTCTCTCTCTCTCTCTCAAAACACACTTTATCATCAAGGGCCTGGTCGATGACTTTGGGGCCGAAAAGTACTTTAAAATTTATTTGACTCGCGTTTTCCGTCGTTCGAATCTTCCTCCTTACTTCTTCTCTTCACTGTGGACATGTGGCTATCTGAGAAATTAATCATTAGCATGTGGAATACTTGAAATTTTTACAATCGCAGATTTTCCCGCCTTGTTGTTCTCGAATGTTTCCTCTTGTCTAGAATGTTGATTTTGTTCATCATGATGCCGTCGCTTCCTGAAAAGTTGTTTATCAATCTGTCGTATGAAACAATTGTAAATCCGGCCCGGTTGGCCCATCTACTTAGACTTCCCAGATACCTGGAACTGAAGATGGAAACGATGCGGCCGCTCTTGAGATCCCAGCGTCGTTCTCTCCCTGGTGATTCATCTACTCGGAACATTAGTTAAAGTACTAAAAAGTAGAAGGGGGAGATTTCACCCTGCCCGTCTACAAAAAAAATAACGGACATAACCTTCTCTCGGGTCCTGCACGAGAACTCTTTTCTCTTTTGTCCTCACTTCTTCACGGATTTGTTCAAAATTGATCTAGTGTGCTTAAATGGACTTTACACGATTTCGAAAAAGGACTTTACCGTGTTGCGAGATCTTCATGGGCCAGTTTGACATGTAAAATGATGATTGGTTGGGATTTCGATGTATGCGAACCCTGCAATGAAAATTGACAAAAAAGACCCCTTGTCGTGCTTGGAGTATTGACGGATCAAACTATTTGCTTGGGCCCCTGTTTAGAAAAAGAGAAAGAAAAACTGCTAGAAGAAATTGAACTGAGCGGAAAGGATTGGGACAACGGCTGCAATAAAGTGAAGGCTTTTAATCGTACAGTCGTCTGGCGATCATCCATTTGCGCCCTTTCTGTAAATATTACACCGTGATATCTTCAGTTCTCTCTCTCTCTTTCTCTCTCTTCCTCTCCAATCCTCCTTTTTTCAGATACCTGGAGGAATGTCGTACCCGTCTGAAGATGGGAATCCTCCGTCGTGCCCAGATGATCCGTTGTTGCACCATTCCGCCTGGCAATCTGCCCTTCTTCCAGCCAGAGTACTCCATCGCCTACGCCATTTTCCTGCTGGCCACGCAGCCCATCCTCACCAGCCACAAGGACGTCGATAATCTGGCTTTCCTTCAAGAGTTAGTTTGTTAATGCCATTTTTTAGGTGAAAAAGCGGCCTGAGGCTTGTGAATTGGGCCAAAAGCGGCTTACGGTTGCCAAAAGCGGGTCAAGCGGCCTTAGACTAGTAACAGAGACCTCAAAGTGGCCCCTTTCACCCAAAACCCCGTCATTTCCAGGTGCATCTGGTTCCTGATGGAGGCCTACGTCCAGAACAAGACCCAATTCGACTTTGAACTGATGTACCGTAGTCTGCAAGAAGTCCGCCAATCCAGGTCCATCTGGGCCATCGAAAGAGGCAACGAGGGAGAAATGACGAGGAAGGAGGTGGAGGAGCTGAATAAGAAGATGTGGGCTCTGACCGACCTGGCCCTCTGCATGCTGGTCTACCGGGCAAAGATTGTCATCAAGAATGAGCCAGGAGAGACGGTCCTCATGGCCAAGTTCTTCAAGAAGATCAAGGAGACCAACGATCCCGTCAGTTTTCTCTTTTTAGCCTGTTTTATTACGTTTGATTTTTATGATTCAAATCGATCGAATTAGTTGGAAAAGAAGGATTTTCGGTGGAAATCGAATGAAAATAAGGAGTTTCCAGGTGTACGCCCCGCAGGAGCTGATTGAGGCAGAGGAGAAGAGACATGGAAAGGCGCCGAATGAGAGGAAGAGGGGGATGAATGGAACGACGGCCGTGAGCAGCAAGGCAGGAAAGACCAAGACGACCAGGTTGGTTTGGGCAGGGACGCAGAGGAAAGGGTTAGAGACGCAGTGTTACAGTGTTAGAGACTGCCTCGCAATTAAAAAAACCTTTCCTATTTCCAGAGCTGCTCCGAGCAAGAAGAAGAAAAAGGTGGAAGTGATCGAGGAAGACGACGAAGAGGAGGACGACATTATGGAATCCGACGAGGAGGAGGTGATTCCGGCTCCTTCGAAACGCCGTGGTCTCTCCGTCCGCAACTCCGACCCCTCCACTTCCAATGGCTCTCCCTCTGAGGCCAAGAGACGCTCCGACAGGAACTCAGAGGCCAATGTCTCTGGGGGATCTCCTAAGGTTAGTCTCTCTCTCTCTCTCTCTCTCTCTCTCTCTCTCTCTCTCTCTCTAACCAAGAAATCTTCAGAAGACGCCCAAGAAGGCCGCTCCTCCCGTCGACAGCCCCAAGTCCCTGAAGAAGCGCACCCACGCCCTCATGGCGGCCACCACCTCTCACGACACTAACGGATTGGTCAGTTTGGGTTACTATAGCTATTTTATTATTAAGGGATTACTGTTGATTTTCCATTGTTTTCTGTTTTAATGACTAAAATTAGATCAAAATCAATTTTCAGCCGGAGCCATTGGGCAAGAAGACGAGGCTCTCGCTCGAGGACCTGCCCTTCTCTCCCATTGTAAAGGATGGATCCATGGCAAAGGTTATCTCTCTCTCTCTCTCTCCTCTCCATCTGTCTGTCTTTCTGTCTGTCTCTATATGTCTAAACTCCATATTTTTAGAAAACGATGCACTTCCCGAAGGGTCTCGTGGCCTCCACTCCGCTCGTCAAGCCCACCGGCACTAGGTCTAGGAAGTTGGAGCTCAACGACGCTTTGACTGAAGAAGACGAGGAGGAGGTTGAGGAGAAGAAGATGAAGAGGTGTGTGTGTGTGTGTGTGTGTGTGTGTGTGTGTGTGTGTGATGAACCTCCCTAAATTTTTCAATTTCAGCCCTGCTCCGCCCACTAGAACTCGCCGTGGAGCCGTCTCCGAGGCTCCCAAGTCCTCTCCGAAGAAGAAATCCTCTGCCAAGGAGACGAAGCCGCAGGAGAAGAGGCCTTCTCGCGGAACGAGGGGCCGTGCCTCCTCTCCGCCGAAGGAGGAAGAAAAGGAGGAAATTGAGGAGAAGGAGGAGCCGGTGACGAGGGCTTCTAGGAGGAGCAAGAAGGGCCCCGAGGAGGTGGAGGAGGAGCCAGCAGTGGAGAAGAAGGCTACGAGGAGGAGTGGAAAGAAGGAGGAAGTGGTGGAGAAGAAGGCCCCCGTGGCCAGGAAGAGTGCTGGAAAAGGTGAGAATTTTGGAGTCATGTGGCTCATCTTTATAATTTTAAATCAGTTTTTCGCCCGTAACTTCAGTAAAATTGTGGAATTTCAGACGCTAAGAACGAGAAAGAGGAGAGTGGAGAGGAAGAGGAGGAAGAAAAGGAGGAGGAGGAGGAGAAGAGACCGGCCAGGAGGGCCTCTGCCAGGAAATCTAACGCCTCTCCCACGAAGAAGAAGGCTCCGGCCAGGAAGAGTGCCCCCGCTGAAGGTTGGGATTTCAATAGAATCGGTCTAAAATTTAAATTTGAAACGCTATTTTAGACAAAATATGACCAAACTCTTGTTATTTTAGAGAGAAAAAAATAACGCTTTAAATCTAAAATTCAATTTTCAGAGTCTGAAAAAGGTGACGACGAGGAGAAGGGAGAAGAGGAAGTGGAGGAGAAGAAGGAGACTGGAAAGAGGACCTCGAGGGCCAGCGCCGCTTCGAAGAAGGCTTCTGTCAAGAAGACAGGTTAGTTTGTTGTATCGATTTTATTTTTGTTTGTTGTAACATTACATTTTAAATTTAATTTTGCAAGTTTCAGAGGAGAAGGAAGAGGAGGCTGAGGAGGGAGAAGAGGCTGAAAAGGAGGAGAAAAAGGAGACCGTGAAGAAGGGAAAGGCGGCCGCTGCGGCCAAGAAGGCTCCTGCGAAGAAGAACGGTGAGGACTGATTTTCAGAATGTTGGAAGAAAGTCAGAAGAAATCGTTTTAATAACTTTATTTATTTAAGTAAAAATTAAAACTTTTAAAACTTATTTTCAGAGCCCAAGGCGCCAGCCTCCCGTGCTTCCCGTCGCCAGGGAGCCCAGCCCTCCACCTCGGCTGCCTCTCCTGCCAACTCGGCCGCCGCTTCGACCAGAAGCTCCAGGAGGAAGAAGTAATTCCGAAAGTCCTCTCTTCCTTCACCCCGGTTGTGGCTCTCCCTCTCTTACGGTTCTCCCTCGATCTTTTCCTTTCCTACAGGTTTTCCTACTTTCTCATATTTATGTTACTCGGAATTCGTTATTTAATCTCCGTCTCGCAGCATGCATTTGCATTGATAATAAGATTTGTTACTTTAGTTTTCTTTGTTACTTTCTTTCACTTTAGTTGAACCAAAAGAAGCGAGCAATCGATCGAAAAAGGCCACGAATACCCGTTCATTACGAATAAATCTTCTAGAAAAGGGGAAATGGTCTCCTATGAACTTCAGTCGTCCTCCATCAGATGCTTCTTCAGCTCGCGTTCCTGAGTCACGATGGGGTCCTCGATTATGTGCAGGTAGTTGTGGTTCACGAAACGGGCCAGCTGAAATTGGAATATTGGGGAAGGAATTAATCCTGGCAAATTAAGCTCCGCCCATTTATCTGAGCATCTCAGATTAAAAGAAATTCGTAAACAACTGGCACTTGACCATCAACTGAATCGAAAAGAGACGGAAAAAACTGACCTGTCCCCCCTGGGCGGTGAAATTTGTGCAGTGACAGGCGAAGAGCAACAGGTTACGCGGTTTCACGTGCCAGGCGAATCTGAAAAAAAACAATAATTTTCGGTTGCTTTCTGCTTTCTGTCTAATCTATTAACCTCAGTCCGCTTTCCGCTTTTTTTGCTGAATGTTAAACCAATTTCACAAGTAGACCTTTAATCTTCCCGTTTTTTTTCAGTTCGGTCGACAAACTTCAAGCCCGCCTTGTTTAAACATCACTTTTCGCTCTCGTTGTCTCAGAGAATGAACTCTCCCCCGCGACCACAATTACACCTTTTGTGCCAAGTCTCATGACACGACGGCTGTTCGGATGGGAAAATACTGGTCAGCGCTTTATGACAACCGGGTTTCCAATTTGAAACGAATATTTTCATTTGAAGCAAACCATGACGCTGCCAGCCAGCCGTCTGTCACTTTCCATCGCAGTTCCGGGAGGATTTACGAGTTTACCAAGTCAATAACGTTACGGGGGCACCTCCCCCGACCAATGGAAACAAGGAGAGGCAGGCAGTAAACAAGGCCCTCCAGATGGATTTTTGACTCTCTCTCTCTCTCTCTCTCTCTCTCTCTCTCCTTACCTCATAAAAACGGAAGAGTAGATCAAAAGGGCAGTGGACATGTTCCCACTGATCATGTCCGGGTTCTTCTGAAAATTAGCTTTTTAGAAGGCAAAAACTGCGCGTAAAATCAATAAATCGCAAAAACTGGCCTTGAGATCGGCGAGGGCTGCGAGAGGGAGTCCCCAGTTGGCGACGGGTCCCCAGAAATGGGTGGACATGAAGTAGTTGCGCCATTCGGCGGCCGAGTACTGGCGGAAGTAGGTGGAGACTGCCTGCACTGCCCTGGACATGGTTCCCTGAAAGAAAAGGAATTAGAATATGGAGAGAGAGAGAGAGAGAGAGAGAGAGAGAGAGCAAGGAACACGAGGCATGGGAATGGGGGCCGAAAAGAGACGATATGGGCGAAAAGTTGCGATCGAAAGGTCATTCAGTCGCCGTTTCGGGGGAAATCGATAAAAATCTAGGGTTCCAACTGGAAATTGGTTTTTAAAATTGGTCCCGGAGCGAAAAATAAGCAAATGGGAAAGAAGGGTAGATCAAAAAAGGAACGTCTCTCCAAATAAAAGAGATAAGGGGTGGAAACGGAGAAAAAAGAATGGCCCGAACGGGGTTATCACGCCATGATCGGCTTATCAGTCTTGCCATCGAACTGATTTGTGAAGTTAGTAAACAGGTTATTTGGGTTGTTTAAAGGGAGAAAAAGGTACAAAGTACCAAAAAGAAAACGAAGAATTGCGTATTTTCAGCAATATCTGAAGAAAAATTAATAACAGTAGAGGCGTAGTTAGTTCTTTAAAAATATCACTGTTTAAAGGACTGTCTAAGGATGCAAAGCAGTCCTTTAACTCTTCCTGTTTCCGGTCGTTTCAACAGCTGAAAATTTCATAAAAATGGTTAAACAACACAACAAATGGATTATAAATGTATATGTAACAAAAATAAAACATAACTCATAAATAAGAAAAAAATCAATAAAAACCTGGAAAACAGGAAACATGTGGCCTTGGTGGACCGCGGAAGCTGCCGGCTGTCACAATAGAGGCCTCCTGGCTGGCACAAAGACCGCCAAGCATAAGGTGGGTCCCACAACGATTAGCTTTCCCAGTGCCAGAAACAGATGTGAAAGTGTGCGGCAAACGGCAAAATTTTTCGAGTGGAGGATTTTCCTTGTATTTCGCTTTTTAAATTGTTATTTTTTGCTTTTTAAAAATTAATCATAAAAATAAACAAACTAAGTGTTTATTTTCAGATGAACAACGACCCGGACATGATGCCTGGGCCGCAGCGCGGAGGATTCAGAGGAGGTAAATTTTCCTTACTATTTATTATTTTTAGCGAGTTTTCTGGGTTTCTAACGTTTAAAATTATTATAATTCGAGTGTAAAATGCGTATTTAAATAAGAAACTGCCTCGAAACCCAGAAAATTGTATTTTTCTCGAAATAATACTTCGAAAAGTAATTTCTTTGTTTTTCAAAAGTTTTCTCAAAAGTAGTCATTCACAATTACAGTAAATTCGACTAATTTAAAAAAAATACCTTAGAAGATAGTTCAAGGACTAAAAAATCGCGCAAACGTGGCTTAAATCACGTTGTTCATTTGAAGTTGAAACACGTTCCATATTTTCTCTTTCTTCCACTCTTTGCACTCACAAAACGATGGATGACTTACTTGTTTCATGTAAAATGAGGCTCAGAAATCAATAAATAAAACGGCAAAAATAAACAAAATCGTTGAATTTCCATCTTCGCTTCCAGGTTATCGGGGGCGAGGCGGTCCGTCCTTCGACAGTCCCTTCGGAGGCCCCGTCCCCCAGCAACAGCAGCCACCGCAGATGTGGGGGAGGGGCAGAGGCCACGGAGGAGGCGGCGGAGGGCAGCACTTCCAGCAGAAGTGAGTTAGATTCTTAATGACTTCGGGCCGGCCCAGACTTCTTTTCAAAAACTAGACTCTGCTAATGGAACGGAGCCTCCACGCGTCGTTGTCGCTGAAACCAGTCGAGTTGCTTTTAAGCATTATTTTCCAAGTTTTGTAAAGAAACATCGCTATTAAATTTGTTAGGTAATTTAGTGAGACTCGTTTAGTAGAGCTAACTGACTGGTTTGAGCAACCACAATTTGCGGAAGCCTCGGCCATTTGATAAGTATGCGTGCTCTCCAATCGTCAAGAAGACAATCAAAATCATAATTTGAGACATTTTTGGTGTTCCGGGCCGGCCCGTGAGAGTTAAAGAGTCTACAGTACTCCTTATAAAGTGCCTTCTTTCAGCCGAGGTGGCTGGCGCGGAGGTCAGCGAGGTGGCGGCGGAGGAGGAGGTTATCGTGGAGGCGGTGGAGGAGGCAGAGGCTACCAAGGCCACAGGGGCCACCACCAGGGCCACAGGGGAGGCCACGGCAACAACCGCGGCGGAGGCGGTGGCTGGAGAGGACGAGGAGGCCGTGGCGGTCATCATCAGGTCCCTAAATTCCACCGGAAACTCTCCATAACCCACTTTGTTTGCAGCGGCCGTCGGATCCGAAGGCGTTCGTGCTTCCGGCGATGACGCAGAACCCGTGGGCGGAGCTGGAACGACAGTACAACGCCAAAATGGCCACAGCCGCCACGGCGGAGTGAAGACACAACGGGGAGATATTTCTTTGTTTTTTGTGTGCACATGGAATAAACACACGGATCTCTGGCAATTGGGGGGGGGGGAGGTGAATTGGTTTAACAACAAAAAGTATAAACGATATAAATGAAATAACCGTAAGTAAGACACGAATGGGGAGGGAATCCAAGGGGAGAAGGGCGGAGGCGGAGGGGATCACAGAAAGCCTGAAATGGAGAAATTAATCATCGTCACATGGGAACGGTGTGAGGTTTTAGATTTTATAGGACGCTTGAAGGAGGAGATAACCCTGCATGATCCAATGTTTGACACGTATAGTTCGAAACCGCCCACAAGAAGTGTTTCGACAGTTTGATCTACACGAAGGAGCGATTACGGTACGGTAGCCGGATAAATTTTCTCTATTTGACTACATGCAAGGAAAATCAATTGACTGGTACTTTTGAGAAGCGAAAATCACGAGGTTTCAGAGAGCTTTGATTAAGTTATAAACCACAGGCACTACGACGAATACTAACTACAACAGCTATTGGACAACAAGTGATACTAAAAAGTATCTTGTGGGTGCTATATGCAGCTATTTTTATGTGAGACCGAATCTTGCCAAACAATGATTACAATGGTTCTCAAAAAGCGATTATACGGAGGCTCCATCCATAAATGTGAACTTTTGGTTTTTGGGCAAAATAGGGGAGCTAACCAACGGTCAAATTCCAAAAGATCAAATTTCCCCTTCAGTCTCAATCAGATTTCAAAAACTCCCCCAGGTGCAAATAGGTCAAGCGGCCTATGGTTGCCAAAAAAGGGCTTTAAAATGCCAAAAAGCAGGTGAAGCTTTGGCTGTGAAAAATCGATATCCGTGTTCTAAAATGGGCAAGTACCTGGTATGATTAGTAGTAAAACAACTGGGGTTCGATCCTCGGCTATGCATTTAATTTCGAAATCTGCATATTGCGGAAGACGGTCGGATGGCTACAAGCGACTTTTAAGTAGTTTTGAGAATTTCTGCATAACACCCGAAGATGGCCGTCTCTCTTTGCAAACGAGCACTCAGAGCTAAGAAAAAAACAACTGAGATCTGTGGGCTGCTTAAATTCAGTGAAACCTCAATTTTCCAGGGTTTTAAGAGGGAGCTCTGGGCAAATTTCCGTTGTTGCTCAGGTTGACACTAGCTAACTTCACTATATTATGGTTTTCGCGAGAAAATCGATACGACTGCTATTGACAGCCGGGTTCAAGTCAAGAAAATTAGGTCAATCGGTCCTACTACTGCCAGCCGAGTGGCAATAACAACAAGATTCCGCGTCAGACCATCAACCATCACAAATGTTGACTTCTGGGACTCCAACCAGTCGCTTTTTTCCAATTTAGAGATTTAACCGCTTTTCAAAACCATTTTTCGGGACAGGGATTTCAAGACGAGGGGAACCCGTCCTTCAAGCGTCCATGACAATCAGAAAGAAGAAGATTCCTGTACTCACCTAGACACGCGAGAAGCAGAAGGGGGCGGAGGATCCTCCAAACCGTCAGTTCTTCCATCTCCAATCACACAGTTTTTATAAAAAATTACAACAGCGTGTGATCATCAACATATTATAACACCGAAACGAGAGATAAACAACTACTATCAAAGTCTTCAAAAGACGAGAACCGACTATGGGCATCACAAAAAGAGAGAGGAGAGTTCTCCTGACACACGTCTTCTTCGACCACTTTACCTCACACTAAAATCAACGTCTTTCGGCTCATCTGTTGTAGGAGGCCCGGTAGGGCGCGTGGTGAGGCGGCGGTGGCCCCCGGTGGTGGCCGTGGCCTCCGTGGTGGTGAGGGGGAGGACCGGGAGGCGGCCTATGGTAGCCAGGAGGCGGCCCGTGGTGCATCTGAGGCGGTGGCCCGCCGTGAGGAGGATTCCCGTGGGGCCGCACCGGCGGTCGTGAACCTTAAAGACCTTAATAAGGCCTTAATTTAAGGTAGAATACCTATGACGGATTCAGCGAACATGATGAGCTTCTCCTTCCACGTACTGGCCTGCGGAATAGCCACGTTCTTCCGGAAATTCTGAAACTGAACATTTTGGCTGTTAATAAAGCCGCGTTTTTTTCTAATAAGAAAATCTTTTTTTCTAAATTGAAATATAATGAAAATGGAAAACGCACACAGAGACGGTTGAAGACCTCCCTTGCCATTTCGTCCGAGAGAATGTCGAGCGTCCGTTGGAGGTTGTTCTTGGTGTGCGCTCCGGGGTCTTGGATGAAGCGGTCCCAAGCCGCGTTGAAGGCTGCCACTGCGGCCACTGAAATAATTGATTTGTGGTTGGAAATTTGAATTTTAGTATTTAATCCTAGGCATTCTAGGATAAAGGACCCGCCATTTAAGTCGAGGATACATGGGTGCTATTGGGCTTAAAATGGCACTAAATGGAGTGCAATATGCAAATTTGGGGGTGCTATCCCCCCTTAAATTTGATGATTCTTTCCGAAACAATCCAATTTTTTCTGAACTCACCATCTCCATTGGAGGCATTGGACGCCGGTTGTGGTGGCTGCGAGGAATGTCTGCTGTGAGGCGCCGAGTGCGGTCCAGACGAAGACTCCCTCACGAGGTGCCCAGGAATCCCCGGAAGAGCCGAAGACGTCGGCAGCGGAACCGCCGGAATCCCACTTTTCCGCTTGTTCCTCTGCTGTTTGCTCCACAACTCGTGACAATCCTGTTGAAAATGCAAAAATAAACAAAAAAAAGGGGGTAAACCAACCTGATTGACGGGGAGTTGGAGTGGTTGGACTCGCTTCGGGTCGATGTCCTTCACCCAGCGATGACGGAGGGCCGACTCACAGGAGATGCGGTTCTTCGGGTCCAGAATCAGCATCTTGTCCATTAGGTCGAGGGCTCCTTCGGGCATGATTCTGGAAAGAGGGAGGGTTAGAGAGAGAGAGAGAGAGAGAGAGAGAGAGAGAGAGAGAGAGAGAGAGAGAGAGAGAGAGAGACTCACGTGTTGTAGGTCTCCTTCAGTCGCCGGAAGTAGATGCTCTTCGGCTGGAGGGTCTTGTACTGAGGCAGATCGACGACATCCGGCCACACCTCGGGCGTAGGAGTACCGCACTCCTGGAAAACGGTAATTAAATTTGATTTAAAATTACATTGTAAAAATGAATAAGTAAAATAAATTAACAAAATTACCTTGGATATGATGTCCAGTTGGTGAGCCTCGTGCTGACCACAGAAAATGGCCTTCTTCGTGAAGAATTCGGCCAATATACACCCAGCACTCCAAACATCGATGGCCGGTCCGTAGTGTTCCTGTCCCAGGAGGAGCTCCGGCGGACGGTACCACAGCGTGATGACTCTGTTCGTGTAAGGCCGCTGCTGGTCCTGAACGTAGAGACGGGCCAGACCCCAATCAGCTATTTTCAACTCTCCCCTGAATTTAGCTGTTATTTAAAGTTTAAAGTAAATAAATACCTGTTGTTGACCAATATGTTACTGCACTTGATGTCTCGGTGGAGGAAGTTCTTTCCGTGGCAGTATTCCAGACCCTGAAATAAACAAGTTATGAGTGTTCTGCGGGACAGGGCTAGCCAGAAAAGTCCAAAAACCCATGTTAAAAAGCATCTTCTTAAAAGATCTCACCTGAATCAACTGCTTGAAGAGGGAGGCGACCTGATCCGGTTTGAACTCTGGGATGGTCCTGTCGTTCATGGCCGAGAGGAGACCGGTCAAATCGTGGTCCACGTACTCGAACACCAGGAAGAAGTTGGCTAAATTAGAAAATTAATAAATTTTTATTAAAAAGGGAACTCACTGACTGTGGACCTCAGATCGTTGGCATGGCGTTGGTCTGCCACGACGTCCCACAACTTGACGACGTTGCCGTGGTTCAGCTGCCGGAGGATCTTTATCTCACGAACGGCTGTGATCGGGAAGCCTTCCTTTTCGTTGTCCAGACGGACCTTCTTCAGAGCTACTTGGTGACCTGGAAAAAGAGGTTTAGAATATTGCGCTCCTTTTTCTGCAGATTCTGGCGTGCTCAGACCGCATTCCGCTTTTCTGGCGACCTCAGGCCGCTTTTTCTGGTAACCTCATGCCGCATTCCGCTTTTTTTTAACCTCAGGCCGCTTTCCGCTTTTTCTGGTAAGAAAATTTCCATATTGCAGGCAAACCCTCACCTCTGATGCGGTCCTTTCCCTTGTAGACCTGTCCGTAGGTTCCCTCTCCCACTTGGTTCATCATCTCATACTTGTCGTCCACGAAGCCACTTCCCCAGTCGCCGGAATAGTCAATGTCCCTCACTTCCTTGTTTAGAACTCTGGAAATGATGTTTTAAGAAATAATTAATTTACAAAGTGGTAAAGAAGAAAACAAACTTACAGTGGTTGATCGAAGCGCCTGGTGCGAGGCAGAGGTATCCTCTGCTTCGAAGTGGACGGAGGAGGTCCCTGAGGAGGGACGGGCGGTGGAGGAACCGGCGGAAGAGGAGGCATCGAAGAGGGATTGAGGCCAATGACTGGCTGAGGTGGAGGCAGGGGAGGAGGCACGGCCGAGTTGAACATCGGAGGAGGAGGGAGGACGGGTGGAGGAGGCGGAGGAGGGAAGGGCATGGCGCCCAACTGGGTGGGAGGAGGCTGCGGCTGCACGGCGAAGCCCAGCTGAAATGGAGGGAGTTAGAGAGAGAGAGAGAGAGAGAGAGAGAGAGAGAGAGAGAGAGCGAGGGAGCGAGAAATAAACAGTTACAGAAGACGCCAACCTGAGGATTCTGCTGGAAGAGGGTGGCGTAGGCGGCCACCACAGCCGGGTCCACGGCGGTGGAAGTGGTCGGCATCGCAGATATCTTGCTGTCCTGGAAATTAATTTTAAAAATTAAATAAGAAAAAAAAAGTTTTTCAAACAAAAAAAAATGAAAATTACAAAAAGTACCCTGGTGTCCTCGCTGCTTGAAGAGCTGGAGGAGCTCTGCTTCCTCCGCTTTGACTTTGGTCCCTTCACATCTTCCTTCTTGTTTCCGAAGAGACCGAAGAGGGTGGAGGAGTGCTTCAGACTGAAAAGGGGGAGTTGAAAGACAGAAATAACATTTGTAACACGACGCACTTTTAAAACTTCTTTAAAACGCGCTTTTGGGGTGCAATATGCAAATCAGAGTGCAATTTTCAGTTAGGACCGGATCTTGTCAAGCAGGGCTCACCTTTGCAAGTCACTTCCACTGGACTCCGTAGAGGTGGACCGTCTCCTTCTGCTCGTCTTTCCCCGCTTCCGCGAAGACGACTGCTGCGGCGATCGATCATTACGGTCCCTCCGATTGCTGAAATTGAAGTTTAAGATTAAATGTGTTAAATGAATAGTCAATAAACAATTAAAACATTTTTTAAAAAACTAAGTAAAATCAGCAAAACCCACCTTGAGTTCTTTTTGTCCCTCTTGCGGTCTCCGTCCCTCCGCCGCTCGGAATCCCACTTGTCATCCCGGCGGTCCCTTTCGCGACGAGACCTGTCTCTCGATCTGGATCGCCTGAAATTTCTCTTTTAAGAAATCTATAAATCGGAGGCTTCGAGAAAAAGGAGTAAAGTCCAAAGACCAAATACAAACCTCTTGGGCGAGGGGGACCTGTCCTTCTCCCTTTTCTTCTTCTTGGCGCTCCTGCTGTCACTTTTCCCTCGGTGTCGTGAGGGACTCGTCTTCTCCCGGCTCTTGTTCCTTGAATGGCGCCCAGATGAACCCGGTGATGCTTCAGGCTCTGCAATACGATAGGTTAGAATTTAAAAATTATGGTGTTTATTTTTTTACGTTTAGATTGTCCTTTGATTCACAGGTTCTCCGACCACGGTAGGTCAACTTTTTGAGTTTTCAAGAATATTTCCAAAAAACCAAATAGCCAGTTCAAAAAAAGTAGGCTATATTTAAGGCCGCAGGTGGCATTTTGCTTCCAACCAGTCCTTCAATAGTGAATTCGATCGATAACCGCGGTGAGACCCCATTGAATTCAGCCGTGACCCTTGCACTAATTGGTGCAATTAGCATTCGATACAACAATTTGAGGAGAATGCCTTTATATGATTATAACTGCCGTATCCCGAAAATTCAAGTATACTTTTATAGGACACGGAAAAAATCAGCCGGAAAGTCATGGCCTTTAAACGCCTGATCGAAAGTCCTTAAAAATATAACCAGTCCTTTAAACAATGCACAAACATTTTGAAAATTTTAAAGAAATTACACTTTTAGATTGTATTAATCAAACTGTCTAGACATGAGAAATAAATTGCGGCTGATGCAAAAATTGGAATTGAACCAGTGCATCTATTTCCGGCTGGTTGCAATGACGTAGCTTTCGACAGCCGACAAAAACGGATTTTTCAAAAAGTTGATTTTATATTGAAATTTTAAATTTTAAAAAATTAAATTTAAAATTAAATAGTTAATAAAAATCAATAAAATGACTCACCGTTGGGTTTTCTGTGCCCATTCGCTACCCCATTATCAGCGGCGGCGTTGGATTCCTCGCTGATCGAGTCAAAGCTCATTGACTGAAACTGACAGGTTAAAATTCAAATGAAAAACGAGAAAATGAAAATAAACCGAGAGAAAAAGCGAAATAAACGCTTTGGGGGCCGGGGGAAAGCAAAGCACCTCGAAAATCGATAATTCAACGATTAAACAGCGGGAACTTCAAAAATTATCATAATCGAGGGATATCGATTGATTTTAACTAAAAACGATTGAAAAATCGCTGACCTCATGTGAAAAATGGGAAATTTCTCATCTGACGAAACTTTTCGAAAATCCTCATTTCCTCTGCGTCTCAAACGCCCTCTCACTCTCTGCTTCTCTAACTTCTCTCATTTTTGCCTACTCCCTCGTTTTTTTCTCTACTTTTTTTTTCGGCTTCTAGAAGAGCGTGCGGCGACCACCATGAAGGGGAAAATGGGCCGGAGTGACGCCAAAGGCGCCCGATCGGTGACGCACCGGGAATGCGTCAGGCTCCGCGCTGCATCGGCAGCTGTGCGCATTTGCGGAGTCGGTCGTTTTTTCGGAGGACGCCGCGCGCTTGAATTTTCGGCGCCTTTGATGACAAATAGGAGAGGTATTTTTTTGGCTCCGGGCCCAAAAATGCCGAAATTTCAAGGAAAAACAGCATTTTTACCCCAGGGAACTCTGGAACCCTTCTGAAACCTCTGAAAGACCTACAATTCCATAGGTTCTCTTGACAGTTTTCACCTGGAAAAGGTGGTCTTCACAAGAAACTCTGCTAAATACCTTGAAGGAAAATTGATTTCTGATGTTTTAAAATGCATTTCTCTCCGAAATCCAATTGACATCGCCAAATTGAGCCAATTTCAGCCGAAAAAAATTCACGATTTTTGTTTCCGTCTATCGCAGATTTGGTTCTCTTATCACAATTTCTCTCTATTTATTCTCTTTCTCGCACTATCTCTCTCTTTCTTTCTATGCCACCCTTTTCCAATAGTCTTATTATTACCGTTCCGAAAGTCGTGACCACACACACACACACACACACACACACACACACACACTTTCTCACCCTCATCTCTCTCATCCATATCTGTTTTTCCCTGCCTGTGTCTATCTTCTGCCGCTTTTCTCTCCCTATACCTTCCTTCATCTATCACTGTCTCTTTTCTCATACTTTGTCCCTTTTTGCTCCTGTCCCTCTTGCTCAATCTTCTTCACAAAAGTATCTCATCTCTCATTTCTTCAACTTACGGTTTTCTCTTTTTTTTTCTCTTTCGCTCTCCCTTCTCCATGTTTCCTTTTCTCGATGTCTCAGTCTTTTTACTTCAATTAATCAATCTCTCCTTTCAAAGTGCCATACCGTTTTCTTTTTCTCTTCTTCCATTCCCTCAATTAGACAAACCCCTTTTTTCCTTGCGTTGCGCTATTCTCAATTAAAGGGCAATCATGTCTCCCTACTTTTTGTGTCCAGCCGGTTGCAGCTGGTTTCTTCGCAGGTTCGAATTTAGAGTCGGTTCTATTTGGTAGAATGCAAATTTCGAGTCTTCAGAGCTTAGGCGTTGTTACAAGATTACACCTTCTTCCAGTCTCTCTCTCTCTCTCTCTCTTTCTCTCTCCCCCTTTGTCACCATTCCAAAATTGGAAATACAGTTGTCATTTCGCCGGCCGAACTGCCAATGTTATTGCTTCGAATCAATGCCGTCGGCCCGGAAGGTGTTCTCCACATTCCTTTTTAGGCCCCGAATTTCCCCGGGAACGCCCCAGGCGCAACCGATTCCTGTTGCGACTGACAGGTGCTGTCAAAGCTTGTTTTCCTATTTTTGGACTGTTTTTCGTGCTCTCTAGGAAAGTTAGACGATCACATTCAGACACACATATATACACACATCAACAATCAAACATACAAATACACATACACGGACGCACCTACACACACACACTCACTCACTCACTCACTCACTCACTCACTCACTCACTCACTCACTCACTCACTCTCTCACAAGAGACTCCCCAGCACTCAATCTCTCTCATTAACTTACTCACGGGTCAGGTAAACAGACGCCTTTGCTGTTTTCGCGAAGGTGCAATCTTTCACCGCCTGTTCCCAAGATAGTTTTGCCGCCGTTCCGTTCACCGATGACTTATGATCTCCAGTTTTTTCCTCAAGATGTTGCATTTCTCGATTGGGACCCGCCCTCTTGTTGGAAAAAGGAAAGACGAAGGGAAGACCTTCTTTTTTCTAGCCTCCGTCGTTCCACCGCCGGATGTGCTGCCCATTTCGGGCCACTTATCACCCGTCTAGCCCGATTCTCAAACAAACCACTCGCTTTGTTTACGCTACCCTACCTTTCCTGTTGGTTTTCTTTATGCGTCTCATTCCTCTCTCTCTCTCTCTCTCTCTCTCTCTCTCTCTCTCTCTCTCCTCTCTCTCCTCTCTTTTCTACCTAACAACCCATTGTCCTGTGTTTACGTCCTCCGCCCCTCTCTCCGGCTACCGTTTAATGGTCAGCTGTTGCGCAGTATCACAGCGTGTTCCTTCCCTCCGGCGCCACGCCCCCTCACTTCGCGCACGATTACGTTCCTTTCGATTTCTGGCGCTGAGATGCATCTCCCGGTTATTACTTCACACGCCGTTTGCCTTTTACGACCACCCGCATCGAGAAGGGATATCACCTGCAAATTCCGAATTTTCTAGGCTAAACCTCACTTTTTTCAACCAGAATAACTTGTAACTCCACATTATGTTAATTCCGCATTATGGAGCATCAGTTGGTTACGTAATATGAACTTTTCAATCTGAAATCCGAATTTCAAAACACCCCCACACGAAATGATCTCTAATGTCTTCAAATCTCATCACAACAGCTGCTTCTGTTTAATCGAGCGGGGAATATCTCGTGGGAGGGAGTTCCAGGTACTTTGAATTTCAACCACACATTGATATATTGATCGAGTTCTTTTGGCAAATGTTTGTTTGATTCGCAAATTTCTCTCTCTCTCTCTCTCTCTCTCTCTCTCTCTCTCACTTTATCTTTCCCTTTTAAATAGTTATTTTTTCGAAATCCTTTTTATCAAAACATCTATTGTCGCAAATAATCGATGTTACAAGTGGCTGCTAGATTTCGGTCTTTCGCTAAACTCTCAACTCGACTTTGCCCCCAGTGACTATTATTTTATCCCAAGTTCTAGAAGCAATTTTTATATAAATATTTTTATTCTCCATAAGTCAACTTTTTTAAACTTTCTTTCTCAAGTTTCGATCGACTCTTTGGGTTTGTAAGCGTTCCTTGCGAAAACATTTAAACAAAAATTGATCTCTTGTTGCAAAAACAATGTAGAGTTAGGTCCCGCAACGAAATCTTGTTGCACCTGTGTCAAACCGTGCGTACAACTTGCATTATTCTTAAAAATATTTTTTTAACGATTCGGACTCCATTCGGCGGCGACCCGTGGTCCTTCATTACAATTTTTGGGGTTCCAAAAGTACACATATACTTTTTGCTAGTTTCTGTTATAATTGACACCTTCGTGTTTTACAATGGGTACTTTCCATTACTTCGAATTTTGTGACCCGCTCAAAATTCCTATTTTTCATGATTTTCCATACAATTTATACGAATTTTGCGCAGTTTTTGATCTATAATTGACCTACCCAGCATCTGAAATACCAATTTCGACCCCCAGACGCCGTTTAAGCCGCTGGGAAGCGGTTTCCTAATTTCCTGCGTGTCACTTGCACTTTGCCGGGACTTGGCGTTCCATTTAGTCAGCCGAAGAGGGAGGAAATTGGAACGGGAACTAGTTTCCGTAAGAGAGGCTATTCGCTTAATTCTGATGAGGGATCGCTTTGAAAAGTTTGAACCTAAGTGGTTTTATTGGAAAATTTGAATTATTCATTCGAATTTTACAAAAAAAATCACTTTTTGTCTCTTTCTTCCGCTGTCACCCTCTATTTGCCTTTGAGACTTCCCTCATTCTGTGTCAATAGCCCCAATTTATTGATTTAAACTCTCATTTCTCACGTTTTTCTGGCTTTTCGGGTCGAAAATCTTTGTTTTCCCTCCTTTTTGAGGAGGAAAAGGCCGCTCAGACACTGCGTGTTTGTCTTTTTGGTATTGGTAAACGAGCGGTTTGCGGTGTCACGTAATCCGCCCTTTAATCTCCCCACTCGCCGCCATTTGCTCTCGTTTTTCGGCCCAAATCAGGCTTTTTTTCGACCAATTAGGCGGGTTTTAGGAGGAAATGGAGTGACCAAAGGCATTTAAACATTGGAAATGCTAAAATGAAGCCAGAACCAAACCTGCACATCTAAGGGAATTGCTCTCTCAGCTCCAGCCAGTTGGCTGGTAGCCAAATTTTCAAGAATGCCCAATTTTACCTATTTTGATGCGATTTTTCCTCTATTTTTCATTTTCTTTATAATTTGATTGCGTCGTATATTTTCAAATCCAAAATCCCTTTTCCAGGCGCTGCGATGAGCGCGAAAAAGTGCGCCCGCGAGGAGTGCGGCAAGTCCGTCTACCCGGTGGAGGAGCTCAAATGTCTCGATAAGGTTGGTTTTTTTTTTAGATAATTTTGAAGAAAAATTGTATTAATTAAATATATTTATCAAAATAATTGAAAATATTATAAAAAATTGACTTAGGTGTGGCACAAGCAGTGCTTCAAGTGCACCGTCTGCGGAATGACGCTCAACATGAAGAACTACAAGGGATACAACAAGATGCCCTACTGTGAACCGTTAGTTTTACCCATGGTTTATTGGAAAATTAACTTTTAAGGTCAAAATTCATTAAATCACAAAAAAACTAAAATTTATATTTTCAGGCACTACCCCAAAACAGTGGCCTCGATTGTCACCGACACGCCGGAGATGAGGAGAATCGCCGAGAACACGAAACTCCAGAGTCAGGTTTGTTAGTTTTCTATTTTAAGTCCTGGAAAAATACCAAAATTTCGTTTTGTAAGTTTCGCAAAATGAGCAAACCAGCTGGCAGAAACAGCTCGATTTCCCATGAAACTGGTGATAAACCTATATAATTATGAAATGAGCCAACCGCCTGGCAGGAAAGAGTTATTTTTGAGCCAGTCGGCTGACTCACCCTACTTTCCTCTATTTTCTAGTGTTTCTGACTCATTCTCTCGCATGATTTGATGGTTTACGTGGAGGAATGAGTCAAAATACCTCAAGAGGGTCATTGAGTGATTCGCCTCCCTCAACTTTACACCGTTCCTCCCCGCGAAACGGAGAGATCGATCGAATGGCCGCTGGTAGTAGTGGGAATTAGAAACACCCCGGGTATTTATAGCCGCGGGGTGTTCCGCGGACATTCCGGAAGTCTGGCGCTTGATTGGGGGAGTTAAAGGACTAATTGGGGGGTTTTACGCAAATTTGGGGCTGTTTTCACCAAACCTGGACATGATAGGCAAGATGTGTTCAAAATAAAGGCCCCATAAGGGTTCAACCACAAAGAAACGAGTAGTTCAAGCGGTCATTGGTTGCCAAAAGCGGCTTTTAACGCCAGCTGGGTGATACCAAAATTTTGAATTTGTTAAAAAAACAATTTGGTTAACATTGATTATTTTTTGTCTAAAATCTGTCCAAAACCGCATATTTTCAGGTGCAGTACCACGCCGAGTTCGAGAAAATGAAGGGGACGAAGATTGAGATAGCCGACGACCCGGAAGTCACCAGGCATATGAAAAATACATCGGTAGGTCAAGAATTATATGGATTTTTAGCCAAAATGGGATTTCCCCCTGAAATTCTAGCGACTCGGCTGTGACGCGCCTAAAAAGCGGACCAATGAAACTTAAGGTTCAGGGAAAGTGCAATTCAAGCAATTTCGAAGATGGCGCTTTGTTTTAAACCGCTGCCTCCAGAATGGTTACTTTTGTTCCGCTTTCCGTGGCCATTAGCTAATGGCCCTCCCTCTGCCTGTGTTCGCCGGGCGGCTGGAAATAAACAGCTGTCAGATTTCTGCGAATCGGGTGTTAAAATGAGCGGTGGGAGAGGGCCATTTAAAAGCGGGGAGGCGTTCCATTCAAACGACGGGCGAATTGGCTTTTCTATTTTGCTTCGAAATGGGGAAATGTGATTTGCGGAAAGGAGTCTATGTCAGTAAAAATAAATTTAACACTTTTCAAAACATATTTTTATTAAAGTTGACAGTCAAATACAATCAGGAATAACGGAGAGACACATTTTCTACATTCATATATCCCTTTCCGCCCGCCCAATATTTATAGCCGCAGATTGCCATACTTTGTACCTCCTCCACTGGATAATACTGAGGAAACGTAAGGCTTAGTTCACCATTTAGGTATATCTAAAGTAGCGATTTGTTGAATCTTTTGAAGCATACCTCATACTCCGTTTCCTTAATTCTTATCTCAATAATGACAAGAGATTTATCTTTTATCTTTATACGCTCCATTTTGTAACTACCCTCGACATAGGTTTTGTTTATCGTCGTCTCTACAGTGACCTGCTTCTAAAATCCTAGGTTCTGACGAAAAAAGAAGAAACTTACAGTAGTACTCCAGAGTGCCAAGTGCACAACTTTATTGACATGCCTGTCCAGTAAATAAACAGAAACGACTTCATCATCTTTCGTTGGCTTTGTGGAGACAAAGAGGCTTTTTCCAACCACAAACCTCATTTGAGTACCGTTAACCTAAACAATAGTTAACAGATAAACATAAGGTGCATCATCAACCGGTGCTCGACAATTAACAGACCACTCATTATGGTAAAACTACTCGATTGGCACGAGAGAGCTCTAAAAACGCATTTTTTCGGGATTATGTAAAAGTGACTTTTCACCAACCCCTGGAACAATTACATCCTTGTCGCGGTGCTGGTGATTTGGGTCGCCGTGGTCATGGGTATGTTGATGGTGCTCCAGGTGCTGGTGTTCATGGCTGTGCCCCGCCTTGTACTCCTTGAGCTCCTCCCGAAGCCTCTTGTTTTCCTAGAAGGTCATGAATCAACTAACTTTTTGAATAAAATTTACCTCCCGGAGCTTCCTCAGTTCGTCACAGTTACAATTGTTCTTCCGGTTCCGATGGGCATTGGCTACTCCAATCCACAGAAGAAAGACGAAAACTAGGTAGATCCGCATAGCGAGACCTCCTACAGCACAGACTGGCTTTATTCCGTTTGGCTATATTTACACCGAAACAACTTTCTCGTAACAATGTTGTAACAGTGTTTCACAAGTACGGTTCGAAACCGCCGTGGGAGGTGATATTAGGTCTAAAATTGCACTAAAAAGCACTTTTTGGGGTGCTATATACAAATTTGGGGTGCTGTTTTCAAATGAAACCGGATCGTGTCAAACAGTGGTTAGTAAGTGTTAAATGGTTTAGACAATGTACAGTAAACCAATCTAATGCAAACATTTATTAAGGACAACGAGTTAGCACACGTCTTCATTTGTAAAGAACTACTTTGTCAATTTCGGCGACATCATAATGACAGAGAGCCACACTTTTCACGTCTTCTAGGGGATAGTGGTATGGATAAAGCATAATATATTTGCCATTCACGTAAACCTGGAACAGTCATTACAATGTCGGAAGCTGTTTTCCCCTGATTCATAAATGCTGGGAATTATCTTACCTCATACCCGGATGGTTGAAACATAATATCCATGTCGAACGGTACTCCAATTTCAGTTTTGGGATTTGCACCAGCCATAAAATTTTGATCCAGCAGTAGTTTTGTCGACGTATATCCAGTAACACCTCCCTTAAAAAAAATATTTTTGTCTTAAAATATAAAATCATACCCCATAGTATTCATTGAAAAACACATGCAAACACGAATTTTCAGCACCGTCTACCAATTTCACAGCGAACCCAACGCTTTTTTTCGTTTTCCTGACTGTGATCAGGAGGCATTTTCCAATTTCAAACTTCATATTGATACTCTTTGCCTAAATTGTGTATAAAATTCGTTATACCGCCTACTAACCGTTGCTTTGCAACCAGCATGTGCCCAATATCCTTTGATAAAGTCAGGAATGGAAACGATTGAGCTCTAGAAATCAATGAGTTTGTGTTTCTAGACACCAAATTGACAAACCTTTGGTACAGACACCTCCATTTCTCGTGGCATGTGGTTGTCATGGTTGGCATGGACGTGGTGATGGTGGTTGCTCGCGTGGTGGTGGTGGCCGTGACCATGCTCGTGTTGATCATTTCCCTGGCCATGCTCGGCCTTGCATTCATTGAGCTTCTCCTTCAGTTCGTTGCAGTTGCAGTTGTTCTTCTTCCTGTTTCGATGGGCGTTGATGCCGCCTATCCCCAGAAGAGAGACGAAGACTAAGAAGATCCGCATGATCGAATCTCCTACAGTAAGACGAACTGTGGCTTTAACACATCTATCTCGTTGTTATACCAAAACAATTTTCCCCCGATTCATAAACGTCGGGAATTTCAATAAGGAGTTTATAGCCCCGAAAACGCCACCGCTGAATCTTTGCAGAAACAAAAATATCGACTATGAAAACATGCTGAAAAAGTTATACTGGTAAACTGAGATACATGAACAGGCTCCCACAGGGGGTCCAACGCCCAAAGAAACAAGGCCTCGCAGATGTTCAAGCGGCCTTTGGTTGCCAAAAAGCGGCACCCGTAAGTAAGTGGTGTGCTAGTATGGACCCGTCCGAAATTGTCGGCCGGCGGTCTAAAACGAACCCTATTTACCCCGAAACATGGTGTATCTAATGAATTCCATAGCTAGCATTCCTTTTGTCAACGTTAGGTCCTTCTGATTGGGCCTGCTTGTCATTCTTTGGCCATTTCTATGCACACGCGAACGCTTTGTTCTCTCCCTCGCCGTTGTCACTAATCATAGGCTGTTCCCAAGAGGAACGAGGAGCAATCGAAGCCTCCGTTTTCACACAATCCCCTCTACCCGAGGATGTTTTCCTAAGTTTTTATTTTTTCAGAGAAAATATTGATCTTCAGCCGCGTCACGTCACAGCCGAGTGACAGAAACAGTTGTAACCGTCTAGTGACTAGACGCTAAATTTATACTTACCTATACCTAAAGAGCTTTAAATGGTCCTCTAATTATCTCATTTCAGGTGCAGTCTCAGTTGGCCTATTCGGGAGAGTTGGACAAGCGACGGAAGATGGAGGAAGTGAGGCCGCAGAATGTGGAGACAGACGGCACAGGTGAGACCCAGGAGGAAATCAGAATCCCAGTGAAAGTTACCGTATACCCGAAGAGAGGGTGACTCTCTCTCTCTCTCTCTCTCTCTCTCTCTCTTTCTCTCTCTCTTTCTCTGGGTCCCTCCATTTGCTCAATTGTCCCCTCTCCCTCTGGTGGTTGTTATGTAGTTTAGTCGTTAGAGTAGAATAAATGAAGCAAAATCTATTGTTTTGGCATGAAATCGGCTCGAAAAGGGGGATTTCGGTTCTTCTAACGGTCCTTTTCGTCTTAAAAACTAACTTTCTTAACTTTTTTGAGAGTTTACCCAATTTCTTATCTTTCACCAACCTAGTTCAACCTAGAAGTTGCCGTGTTTCAGACGTCAGTCGTGTGGTGATTTCGCCGCAGCCGGCTGCCGTTGAGGAGCCCACCCCGTCGAATTTCTCGAATTCCCTGCAGCAGCAGTCGACCCTCATCTACTCCTCCGACAAGAACAAAGGCACGATTTTCAACTTTTTCATCATTTTGTTTTCTTTCTTTTTAGGTGGTTTGACGGTGGTTTCACTCCTCCCAGCGGCTGTCATAACTTGTTGAAAAGATATTCGTGCCAGCCGACTGGTATGAGCTGGTTGTGACAGCCGGGATGAGTGAATGTTTAGTTAGAAGAGGGTAGAGAGAGTTAGTGTTTGTTGTGATTTTATTATTGATTTTCACTCACCGAAATATTGAAACAGTAGGAGTACTGGTGTTATTTGGCTCCGCCCATTTAGTTTAGCTCCGCCCTTCACGGAAAAAGTAGGTCACTGGAATATGCATAAAGTCACCAACATCTACAGAAAGCGGCCTGAGGTCGCCATAAGAAAAGCGGAAGCGGCCTGAGGTCGCCATAAAAAAGTGGAAGCGGCCTGAAGGTCACCATAATTAGTATAAAGCAATGTGCTGCAGTGTGTTAACTAACCACTTGCTCGCTTCAATTCCACCGTATTCCTACCGTAATCCCCCTTTTTTTCCAGGCAGAAAGCCAATTCAGCCCAAATCGACTCTTCCCGCCAGGGCTAAGTGACAACCGTGTGGCACTGCTGATTTGCATATAGCAGTCTATATATAGCCTCGTAGAATTTAGTAGCGTTTGCTGTCTCTGGCCTTCTGTATTCCTGCTTTTCCTGTATTTAAAAGTAAAAATAAGCTTTTTTTGGGTTACTGTATTCCAAGGTTGTGATGTTAGAAGGTAGAGAAGGTAGCAGGGAGAGGAGAGGGAGTACGGTATGCGGAAGTTTGGCTGTTGAAGGAGAAGAGTGTGCTGGTCCGTGAAATACAAATTCTACAGTAACCCTTATGATCTACCGTAATGCTTGTGATCTATATTAATCTTTAAGCTACAGTACCCTTTGCGGCTGCCTCTAATCGTCATTTATCCCATTTCCCTCTCTTTTCTTCCCCTAATTGGCCCTAATTACCCGCTATTTCAGTGGCTGCGCAGGCGCAGCGCCCGGTTGGCAGCATCGCCGACTACGACCCCCTCAACGGCAACTGGGGAACCGTCGGACACGCCAAAAACGCAGAGAAAATTAGTGAGTTTCCGTGGTTTTGAGTGGTTTCAACGCTTTTCTGTGGCTCTCACGGCCACTGCAGTGATTGAACTACAGTCACTGAAGGTCGGTGAGGGCGTGAGGCCGTGTGCATGTGTCTCATTCGTCGTGTGGTGGTGTGTAGTTGGTTAACTTTTAGAAATCCAAACCGACCCCTCCTCCCCCCGTTACTGTGTGGAGTTTGCAGAAGAAATCTCGGGCAAAGTGGCCGCGGCTGGGACGAATGGAGGAGCCAAGGGCAATGCGGGATTCGCGGTGAAGGCCATCTACGACTACACCGCAGCCGACAAGGATGAGGTGGGAAGCGGCCTTTTGTTGCCAAAAAGCGGCTTTAAAAATCTATTGGGATCGAAACCGCAGTAGGAGGTACTATTTTGCTTAAAATGGCACTGAAAAGTAATCTTTCGTTTGCTATATGCTGATTGCCATGAAGGCCATGTCAGCCATTGTTCTGTAGTCAATTTCAATGAAATCTGTGCCGTTTCGAAAGAAAGAGAAAAATGTTTGTTTTCCGCGGAATTCCACTATCACGAGGCGCGTTTATCACCCACGACACCTTTGACAGAGGTCAGAAAAACAAAAGAATCATAGTGGAGGAAGGGGAGATTACTTGACGAAATAACACGTGTGACGAGCGGGTCCTTTTGCCAAAACAAAACATTTTAAAGATTATCAATTGTAAAACTATAATTTTCCAAATCATTAATACGCCTTGAATATGTTTCTATTTACCATTTTAATCAATTAAAGTTCGACAAAAAGGAACTGCACCGATCGGGGCCGAACCTTGGTCGTTTGGTTTATGGGTCGTGCCAACATGCATGACCTTTTTCGCGGGCAATATTTAAATGATAATAGAATCATGTCATAAATACTTTGTAAGTATTTTTTAAAAGTTTGTAAGTATTTTTTAAAAGTTTGCCCAGGAGCGGATCCGAACCCTCGATGTTTGTCTGGTAAAAGGGCTGACCCGCGTTTTGGTCACCCTTTTGTACATATGTTGGACCAAAAGGGCCGAGAAGAGCCTACCTAGTTAGTCTATCTCAATTTTATATAGAAGAAAATGTCTTAATGCTAAAGTTTTCTTACAATTAATAAATTTTCTAATTTGAATTTAATAGCTCGATTCCAGGTCTCTTTCCTGGAGGGCGACATAATCGTGAACTGCGAGAAGGTGGACGACGGCTGGATGACTGGCACCGTCCAACGCACCCTCCAATGGGGAATGCTGCCTGCCAACTACGTCCAGGCACACAAACTGCCCACCGGCCTCCACAGGATCAAGTGACCCACCCCATTCTAACCACTTTTATCCATTTTGCCACCCCAAAGCGCCCAGAAGAATAGTCACAACCACCGCTCAGTTCCCTCTGTTTGTCTGATTCTCTCTCTCTCTCTCTCTCTCTCTCTCTCTCTCTCATGCATAATATTTATTGCGCGTTGCTTCGAAAATGCGGCCGCAGCCCTCCCACACATTTCGAAACCGCCGTGTACATTTTCTTATTTCCGAGCCCTTGATCATAAATTACAGTATACATTGAGAATATTACAGTATATTGAAGAAATCTCATATATCCCACCACGATTGTTCGATTTTCCTTCGTGCCTTTGCCCCATAAATTATTTTAATTTTGATAGTTTTGGTGTTCTTTTGGTTTTCTGCGGAGGTACGATGGCTTTTTTATACCTTTCCGCTTTTTAATTCGGGATTTTAAATTCGTGGTTAAAGCTTGAACTGCTTTATTTTTGTAGTAAAAGGGAAGAAATAAGGTAATTGTTCAATTGAAGGATGTCTGAATTCGATGAAGCCGAGAGGATAGCCAGGATGGTGGTGCCCAAGTCGAGCAACCACGGAAAGGTTAGTACACTATTCGAATTTTTATTATTTTTGTTAAATCCAGGGCTTGTGAAACAATAGAATTAAATTCGTGAATTTTTTAATGTTTTTTTTAAACATTTTAATGTTTTTCAAATGTAAAATGGAGTTTTATTCACATTTTACTGTTAATCCGCAGAAAGCGGCCTGAGGTCGCCAGAAAAAGCAGGAAACGTTCCTAGAAAATTGCGGAGCGGACCAGCTCGAACTACACAATTTACTTATTATTATTGGCAGACTTTCTGTCAAAAATGCGAATAAGACCACGCTCTTTTTTGGAAACTTGGTTTGGTTGAGACTATAATTTTAAGACTGGCTCCTTCCTTATACCCGAAAATAACTACTAGCCAAGTGTTCGCCCCAATTAGCCCCAATTACTAAATTCCAGTAAATTACACATTTTTTTATTAAAATACGGAAACATAACAAGGACAAGGGGGTGAGAATCAACCAATTGAGTGGAACCCGGGTGGCACGAAGGGTGCGCGGGAAAACGACGAGTTCTGACACGGCGGTACAAAGTACAAACTATAAGGGAGACAGCTCGCCCTATACATGCTTACTTTTGAAAATCCGAGTCAAAATAGGCTGGACACATTATGTTGTGGGTGAAAAACCGGAGAAAAAATTGAAAAAATGGCGCCGGTAGGGATTGAACCTTGACGGGGTAGGAATATAAGCTGGGATAATGTTACCCAGACTAAATACTTGATTTTCAGGTGGTGAAACTCGGGCCGAAGAAGCTGAAGACGGAGAAGGAGGTGAGGACGGTGCTGCCCGAGGAGCAATACCTGAAGAATCTGGAGAAGATCATTGTGAAGGACTACTTCCCCGAACTGCCCAAGCTTAAGGTATTTTGGTTCTTAGATGCCTAAAGAGGGGGTGGATTTATACAGGCACAGGCGGATTACATGGATGCGGTGGCCAGGAACGACGTGGCGAAGATGAGGGAACTGCAGATTAGATATAACACCCAGCAGAGGACGGATAGGAGGTGAGGGAGAGAGACACATACACACACACACACACACACACACACACACACACACACACACACACACACACATACACAATGATTGGCTAAACTATTTCATTTGCAGAACGAGTCCCTTTGCCCCGCGAGCGACCTCCCCCGTGGCCCCTCGCGACACCTCTCCGACCCACTTCGACCCTTCCACGCCCGGTCCCAGCCGTCTCCCTGGCTCTCCTCTCCCATATGCTAATGAGGAGGGAGACAATGAGAGAGACAAGAAGAAAAAGAAGGGGGTGGAGAGCCTGTCGATCGACAAATACCTCAACAAATTCACTTCCGAGGACAATGCCTCTTTCGAGGAACTCAGCGAACTGACGAAGCAGAGGGAGAAGGCCAAGAATGCATGGCTGTACGAGGCCACGGAGAAACACAACAGGGAAATGGTAGGTAACCAGGCATGACAGCAGATAAAGCGGCCTTTGGTTGCCAAAAAGCGGCCTTTAATTGCAAAAATACTCCCACTCTTTCCAGGTGGTCCGTCACGCCATCGCCGCCCCTGCGGACATCCAATTGGCCATGCGTTACGTGGAAGACGAGCGTCCGAAGGCCCTGGACAACTGGACGCATCGCGAGAGGAACACCGTCCTCTTCAACCTCGACGGGGCCGAATTGACGGAGGAGGAGAAGGCCCTCCTGGCGAAGAAGAACCAGAGGGAGATCAACAAGGGCGGAACCCGATTCTCAGACGATATGAAGAACAAGCCCAGTCAGGTAGAAGAAACTGGAAAGACCAGGAAAACCAAATAATTCAGGCAGTGATGGCTCGAGTGTCCCTGTACCAGGCGGCGAACAATGCGGGAAAAGTGGACATTCTTGGAAGGGAGGCGGGTCTCGACGCGAAGGCTCTGGGGATTCTGGCCACGCCCAGTCCTGCTCCGGGTACGTTTTAAGGCAATAAAGGTGGAAGGGTAGAAACAGCTACAGTAACCCGAAACGAATACTGTAGTCTACCAAAACTACATGGCTACAGTATAGCTACAGTGTTCCGATGAATACAGTATTCCAGGACTTTTGTAATTTCTAATTTCAGGAGTGGAAGACTCTCCCTTCATGACGTGGGGTTCCATCGACGGAACGCCCTTCCGCCTCGACGCCCCCGACGTGGCCCAGCCCTTCGACGGAGCCCCCACCTTTAAGGTACCGTAGCCATTTTCAGTTACAGTAGTCCTACCGTATCCTATATATAGTTACAGTAATCTTTAAAATTCCAGATCCCCGAGGTCCCCTACCGTGAGCAGATCGCCAAAGGCATCCAGGACACCATCGCCCAGCGCTACCGCGACAAGAGGAAGACGGCCATGGAGACGGCGGAAAGGGCCCAGTCAGTTTGACCTCAATTACAGAGAAACATTAGGTTACAGTAAGACGCCTCGCTTCGGGTCGGCCCGTTCCACGGGACAGATGTCGTTGTTGTCGCCGGCTGCCAGACGCCTCGCTACGAACAAGCTGGGAATCCGTTTGGGATCCGGGAAGACGGGATCCTCGTCGAAGACTCCCGCTTCTCCATTGTGGGTTACTGTAGAACTTAGGATTTCTTTTGGGTTATTGAAGTTCAACAGTTACCGTATGAATAACAGTTAAATTACGGTACTTTTTCAGTTACAACACGCCCGGATCGACATCCGCCCGCTCGACGAAGACACCGGCGATTTCTTCGATGATCCGCAAAGCTACGCCGAAGACCTCTTCCATCACCGATGGCCTTATGCCGGTGAGTAAAGGATACTGTAACGGACGGCCCGCACTGCCTTCGTTTTGTGATTTCATCTAACTTTCCTACTTTCAGATCGCCCCGGTCCCGGTGGTCGCTCCGAAGGCTGTCGAGAAGAATCGTCCGAAAGCCGGAGACTTTTTCTAAGCCGCTTTCCCTCTACCGGTACTCCATCTATGTCAAAGTGTTGTGTTTTCTTTTTTCTTTGGAGAATGTCTAGAAAATATGATATTTCCCTTAATAAATATATTTTATCGGGTTTTTCATTGTTTAAATGGGGAAAATCTTATATGTTGAAATCTACTGAAAAAAATGACCGCTTGCCCTGTTTTTTGGCAACCAAGGGCCGCTTCATCTGCTTTTTGACAATTGAAGGTCGTATTTTGGTAACCATTGGCCGGCATACCCAATTTTCGGCAACTAAAGCTTTTGGCAACCAAAGGCTGCCAGTTTCATATTGTGCAATTGGAAGAGGGGAACATTTATTTATTTCCAGCCGTATTTCTGAAACACCCTGTCAAGTACATATGTAAACATACCATGCAATTACAACAACGAGCAAACGGCTGTGCCGCCAATTAAATATATATTGCAAAATATTTTTTAATGTGGTGAACGAACTTTCACGAAAATAGGAAAAAACATGTTTGAATGTTTGAAATGGGTGTGCTTTCATTCCAGGACCCTAGGTTAAAACATACAAACTACATATTTGAGCAGACTGAAACTACAATTACATTTTTGAAATTTACAGTTTTGAACTTAAAATTTATGAAATGAACTTAAAATCGATAAATATTTCGTAACCTGGAGCAACTGAACAATCAAGAATCCAGCTGACCAGCTCGGTCTTGAGAAATGGTAGATAAGAAAAATAAAACTTTTACACCATAATTAAATAAAGTTCTATTAGTTAAAATTCTCGAAGCGACTTGGGAAAAGGTCCTCACGCGACTACCTCACGTGAGAAACCTTACGTGAGGTAATTTTTGGGCCCAACGACCTCACCCAAGAGGGCACTCTTCTCGTCCAGTCTACCGTCCTTTTTCTGTCTAACTTTTGGTTTCTTTTTATATTACTGATTCTTACGACGAAATCTTGTGAGTTTTATATGGTTACATTTGCCTCTTCTCCAAATCCCCCCATTCTGCCTGTTGCTTAATATCTCATCATACATTTTGCATTCTTCTTCTCGCCCTTATTTTACACGTTTTCTTAAAACTCTTGCTTTAGATATGCCTAACAAGTCGTCGAACGCCGCCGGACCGGCTGCCCACACCCTCGGTTACACCAACGCCAGCGTCGCCAAGGGCACCGTCGCCGCCTCCATGATGTCTGCTGGAAAGGGTTGGTTTCTCTCTCTTTCTCTCTCTCTCTCTCTCTCTCTCTCTCTCTCTCTCTCTCTCTCGATTTCTTTCCCTACCTCTTCAACTTCTATGATGTTTCACTGATTCTGCTTCAGGATCCGTCCCTACCAACGTCTCCAACCTCCAGGCCGCCGGAGCCAACTACCAGGGAGGCGGCCGCATGGGCGCCTCCGCACACGCCGTCGGATTCCAGTCTTCCGGAATCGCCAGGGGAAGCACCGCCGCCCAGGCCATGACCTCCGGACGCGGTTAGTTTTATAATCTACTTTCCCTTTTAAACCCTTACAATCTGTCTCTCTTCCCCTTCAATTTCCATTTTCAGGAGTGACCCCCGCCTCCGTCTCGCAGCTGCAGTCGGCCGGAGCCAGGCCCTCCGGAGCTGGACCCGCCAAGAAGTAGACGCCCGTCGTCTGCCCCTTGTTAATCCTGTTGATCTAAAATACAGTTTTGCTGTAAAATGTTGTTGTTGTTGTTGTTTGAGAGAGAGAGAGAGAATGGAAGAGTAGAAACATGGCGGAGTTCGATACACTGCTTGGGGGTGGTACATACCTCTGAAGTCGTTTTTCTATCAGAAATCGAAAGAATTCAACGTTTAAACAGCTATTTCAAAGCCTCTGACAGATTTCGTTGCGGGACCTTTTACTTTACAGTCTTACGTAAGACCTTTTAATGTGGGAGTCATCGTTGCCCCTAAACTTCTCTTTCTTCTAAAAACGAATTTCATTCTCATAAAAAACAAAGTTATAAATCACCTTCGAATTCTTTTTTTAAATCTGCTCTTTTACCGCGTCGTATTGTTTTGGCAACCGCCTGCACCCTGACACAACCGGAACTCTTATGGAACTCCTTTTTCGTCTATCTTTTACTAACTATTATGATAACTAGAAAAATATTTAAGCCATTTTGAACCGTTTCTTTTTAAAATGTAATTTTAAAGGGCTTTTTTTAAAGTCGTGCAATTAATTTTTCCAAATCAATTACCTTTTTAAAAGTGGCAAGTGTTGGATTGGCACATCATTAGCTTTCGAATGACTGGAAACTTGTGAGGCAAAGTGTAATGTAAGCGACCTCCGGCCGTGAATATGTGTGCGGCAACCGCGGGGCTTCGCCGATCATTTGAGGGAAACGTGACCGGTCGGTCGAGGGAAGGGGAGAATTAGCGTATTCTTTGACGTTAATACTTAGCATATGCGTGCGTTGCGTGCGTGGGAATCACCGCGTGGGATCTCCTCCCTCCCTGGTCATTAGACAGCTTCTCCACTCGTCGAACGGTCGCCATGCCCATCCTCTCCCTGCTCGCCGAGCCCACCCTGTCCCTTGTCCTGCAGGTCGGACCGCCGCTTCTGGCAGCATCTTATGCTGTCATCAACTGCGGAGGCTCTGTGAGTTGCCCATCTCCTCGCTTCATTCAAGAATGCATTCAGAAGAAGAAGGCGGCTAGCGACGATCAGACAAAGTCTGGCGGAGACGAAACTACTAACAAAGAGACCGAGAAGGAGAAGGACACCACCAAAGCATCGGAGGCTTCTGGCAAGGAGGAGCCTGGGGCAGCCAAGCCCGCCGCTGCCTCTACCCCTGCTGCTGGAGCTGCCGGCCCCAAACCCCCTGCTGCCGGTGGCATGGCCGGAACCCACGACCCGAACTACCAGACTCTGGCTGGAGTCGGAGGCGACTGCTTCGGCGCCGACAAGAACGCCGGAGGTGCTGCTGCAGCTGGCGGAGGAGGAGGTCCGAAGGCCCCAGCGGCCGGAGGAATGGCCGGAACCCACGACCCGAACTATCAGACTTTGGCTGGAGTGGGGGCCGACTGCTTCGGAGCTGACAAGGCTGGAGGAGCTGCCGCCGGTGGAGGAGGGCCGAAAGCCCCTGCCGCTGGAGGAGTGGCCGGCACCCATGACCCCAACTACCAGACTCTTGCTGGAATTGGAGGCAACGAGTGCTTCGGAGCCGACAAGAACAAGGGAGGAGCCGCCGCCGCCGGAGGAGGACCCAAGGCCCCTGCTGCTGGAGGAGTGGCCGGTGAGGATGGCTTTTGAACCTCAATGTCTTCTTTTAGGAACGCACGATCCCAACTACCAGACCCTGGCCGGAATCGGCGGAAACGAGTGCTTTGGCGCCGACAAGAAGGGAGGAGCAGCTGGTGGTGGTGGAGGTGCTGGACCGAAGGCTCCTGCGAACCAGGGACAGAAGGCCGGCACCCATGACCCCAACTACCAGACCCTCGCTGGAATCGGAGGCAACGAGTGCTTCGGAGCCGACAAGAAGGGAGGAGCCGCGGTCGGTGGAGGAGGGCCGAAGGCGCCGGCCAACCAGGGACAGAAGGCGGGAACCCACGATCCCAACTACCAGACGTTGGCCGGAATCGGAGGGAACGAGTGCTTCGGAGCCGACAAGAAGGGAGGAGCGGCCAAGGGAGTCAAGGCGCCCGAGAACAAGAACGTCAAGGCCGCCACGCACGACCCCAACTACCAGACGCTGGCTGGAATCGGCGGAAACGAATGCTTCGGTGCTGACAAAAAGAAGTAGAATACTAATAAAGTGCTCTCCTGGCCTTTTTCTTCCTTTCCACTCACATTTGATTTTGTCTTTCACTTTCTCTATTTCCGGCTTTGTTTGAAATGGTTTCATTCGATGTGAGAATACAAACTGAGTTGGTGTAAGAATACAAAATGTAAAAGGTCCAAAGCAAACCACAAAGTACAGAAACAATAAGGGATGCGAGAGAAAGTGAGTAAATGTTCAGATTCCTATTCTATCTCAGTGAGGGAGGGCCATAATGTGGGGGAACAAACTGGAAGCAGACTCTGGTTCTAGAAGCTGTAAACAAAACGCTTTCTATACATACTAATTTGCCATCATTTCTGAGGATGTAGTATTCGGGATGTTCACGGTCCATTTCTTTGCAGAAAGCTAATGGGCGGCGATTTGGAAGGCGGTCGGAATGGTCAAAGTCTAAGATTGGGTTGCCTCCGAAGAAGTCATCCAGGAAGGACCTCAAGAAGTTGTAATCGGGTGCTATGTTTATCTCCCAATATTCGAGATCATCGGTCTCCAGCCATGTCTGAAAAGAAGTGAGGTTGACCCATCACTCACTTACTTTCTCTCTATCTCTCTCTCCCTCTACCTCTCTCTCTCTCTCTCTCTCTCTCTCTCTCTATCTCTATTTCCCTCTCTCTCTCCCTCTCTCTCTCCCTCTCTCTCTCTCTCTCTCTCTCTCTCTCTCTCTCCCTCCCTCTCTCTCTCTCTCTCTCTCTCTCTCCCTCTCTCTCCCTCTCTCCCCCCCTCTCTCTCTCTCTCTTACTTCAAGAATTCCAGGCAGGGCATCTGTGTCCACACTGATGTTTACAATCGCTGGAATCGAAGAATTCAGCTGTTCGTGCCAAGACCCCCAAGCACCGAGGTACCCGAGAAGGTCGATCTAAATACTGCATAAAATTACTACCATCTCCTTCCTACCTCTAATGAAAGCAGCTTCTCGAGAGAATCACGTGCATGTCTTCCGATATAGAGCTTCTTCACGTTGTAGTCCTAAACCTTTCTTTAAAGGGGAAGGACCTCGTAAAATTGATTTTTCAAAATATATTTATTATAGTTTTTATATGATTAGGGCTGCAAAAGGGGCGCGTTTCCACGGCCGTTTTACGCGTTTGCCGCACGTAAACACGGCCAGAGTGCGCGAGAGAGTGTGGGAAATGGGGAGACGCAGAGTTGGCGGCAATTCAAATGGCAATTTCCCTAAATTTCAAGCGCTCATAAATCGATTCATTTTGATCCAAAATAGGTAAAAGAGGTATTTTTCGGAATCCTGGGAATAAGATCGAGACTTTTATCACAAAAACAGAAAAAATATTTTTACGCGGTCCTTCTCCTTTAATGGAAAGGTTGGCCCTTACCTGAACGAATCTCACTATCCGCTTGTGATCCCTTCTCGCGTCAAAACGATCCAAATGCAACTGCTCGACTGTCAGTTGGGTAGTCACGGCAGACATTTGTTCCAGATAGGAACGAGTACTCTTTACCATATCAGACGAGGACTGAAATTGGATCATTAAGAAAGACGTGAGTGAATGAGTGAGTGTGAACGTGAGTCATTGAGTGAATGGACTCACGTCGTATAGGAACAGGGTCTCCAATTGCATGGAAGTGGGTATCTTCGATAGAAGTTGCGTGTGTGTCTTCATATCTCTAACCAAATTCCCACGGCACAGCTCACTCTTCAGCTTGAACTTCTTGTTCGGATATTTACCCAAATAGTGGACCCGGAGACTTTCTTTCTCCAATTTCGTTGTAATTCCTGCGATGAGGCAAATTTCACCAAGGAGAGAGGATCCAGCTGAAATAGCGTTTCCCTCGATGTGGGAATACGCCTACCTGTTCTAGGATTTGAAACAGCGGAGGCCCAACGCAATAGCGGAAAAGTCCGATAGGGTTCTAAAACAATGAGGTGGTAATCAATTAATGAATACGGAAAGAGAAACTGACCTGTGGCTGAGGTGCTACTTCAATCCTGACCGGTGGTTGAGGTGCTTCTTCAACCACGCCTTCAGCTGCGTCTTCTTCGATTCTGGAATGTTTGGCCTTTCCAGTGAGGGATTTACGACTGCCGCGGCGTTTTGGCATGTTTCTGAAAGAAAAGTCAAGCAGAAGTTGTAGAGAATGAGAAAAGGAAGGCAAAGGAAGAGGTGGAACTCGGTTGCTGGGAGCGGCGGCAATACCCAGGCAATGTGACGATCAATAAGAGCACAGGGCAGGAGAATTATACACATCTGGTCGCGCTGTCCTTTTGAGATGTTGTATAAAATGGAGAGAAAAATAGGAAACAACAAACTAGCAGCGACCAAAAACTGAGGAAAGAAGAAGATATGTAGATTATGCAAATGAGGGGACGTGAGGTACTAAAACAATGAGGGAAACAATGAAATGAGAGATATGGAGTACGAAGGAGAGAAAGAAGCAGAGAAGGAAGAGAGAGAGAAAGAGAAAGAGAGAAAGAGACAGACAGACAGACAGACAGACAGACAGACAGACAGACAGACAGACAGAGGGCGATTTCCCTTGTGTTCAAATTTCACAACCACTGTAATAACAAAAATTAAAGAATCTGACTGGCATTATGTGGTTGTAATCTACTAGAGATGCCAAATATGACCCATGATTTGTTTTTTCATCGTCAGAAGTAAGCAGAGAAAAGAGCAAAGATGGAGAGCATCTAAGGAATTGTTGGGTCGGCGACAATATCCGGCGGCCATGATCAGGGGGAATAGAGACGATCAATAAGGGCACAGGGCAGGGGGGAGTTATGCACAGCTGTGTGCGCTGCCTTGTGAGGTGCTGTATAGAAGTGAAGGATACATGTGGCAAGCGAAAGACCAAAACATTGAGAAAACGTAAAGAGGAAGAAAGTGCAAATGAGAGAAACTGAGGAACAATTCGATATGGATGGGAGAGATATGTGGATTATGCAAATGAGGGGACGTGAGGTACTAGGAAACCATGTTATGAATGAGAGAAACAATGATACGGCTGAGAGATTTGGAGAACAAGAGAGAGAGAGAGAGAAAGAGAGAAAGAGAGGGAGCGAGAGAGAGAGAGAGAGATGAATGGAAGGAAACAAAGTCATTGAAGCCAAAGCCATTGACGGTGGCGTTTCCACTTCCTGTGAGATGTTAAAGTTGAAATTGAAACATTCTTTCGTCATTTCTCTATAAGAAAACTCATTGTCAGAAGTAAGCAGAGAAGAGAGCAAAGATGGAGAGCATCTAAAGAGTTGTTGGGTCGGCGGCAATATCCGGCGGCCATGATCAGGGGGAATAGAGACGATCAATAAGGGCACAGGGCTGGGGGAGTTATGCACAGCTGTGTGCGCTGCCTTGTGAGGTGCTGTATAGAAGTGAAGGATACACGTGGCAAGCGATAGACTGAAACATTGAGAAAACGTAAAGAGGGAGATAGTGCAAATGAAAGAAACTGAGGAACAATGTGATACGGATAGGAGAGAGAAAAGAGAAACAGAAAGAGAGGGAATGCGATAATTGATACTTAGACAAATAAAATTCGAGTAAAAAATCAAAAATATCTCAATTTATTCCTTCTCATTCCATCTCAAAAACTCTATGCATCAACCACTGGTTGCATCTTGTAGCCGCTTGTTGGGTCAACTGAGTGGCACAGACGTTTTGCTCTCCGAAAAGTGTCTCCAACTGTTTTGTCAGAGAACCATCCGATGAAATATCGATAGCCAGGATTCGGAAACCCTTCTTCTTCAGAGCATCGATACCTCCGGCGATGGGGCCACTGCCGAGGCTAAAAAGAAGAATGAGGCAGAACCAGAAGAACTCTTACTCCTTGCTGGGGACCAGAATGGCGAAAGGAGGAGCCTCGTGCTCGGCGTAGTCGGAATAGGGGTCCATTGCAAACTGTTCCAGGGACCTGGAAGTAATGACAATGTGTCTCACTAACTCATTCACACACACACTTGTTCACAAACACATTTACTCACGTTCCAAAGTCCAGAGCCCCCTTTCCTTGCCCATGAACTCCAGACTTCTGAATAACATCAAAGGCAGCGTCGATGTCTCCCGATTTGGTAGCATTTCCACCAAAGATGTATCCAGTTGCCATTCCTAAATTCCAAATTCCATGCTTCCAAGATAAGAAATGAAACCTCCGATAGTGAAACGAGTCTTGTGATCCCCGACTCCGAGACCAAAAATGTTGGCGATGTCATTCACCATATACTTTTCCTAAAACATTTCTCTTAGGGATTGCAATAAGGTAAAGTTACTTCTGTATAGGTGTTTGAGTCAGAAGCCGAGGCATCCATAATGAAGTTAAGGACGTAGGTGTTTTGGGCAGCTTGGGTCCTAAATTCCAAGTTGTAAGTGAAAGGTGGTTTAGAACCCACTTGTACTGGAGAGATTCAGCAAATCCGATTTGTTGCCTTCCGTAATCGTAGACGTTACAGAATTGGCCTAAAGTGGTACTTTAAAGTTTATTGATTGACAGTTTGTTAAACACGGTCATGGTAAGTGCGCTCCAATGCGAAAAGTCAGACAACAGGTTTTATAAGCCAGAAGGAAACGTACGAATGAAAGGAACCCCCAGAATCCACTGAGGTCCAAATCCATTGCTCTCAATTGGCATGAAGTTCATCTGACAGTCTCCCTTGCCCTCCTGCATCCAGTCCAGGTACACCTAAACAAGGAATTTGTTAAGTGAAAGATTAATTGATTTGCCTACCTGAGACATGTAATTGATGGGCTGAAGAGAATAGGTGTTGGATCCAATGAAGAAGTCCAAGCTGTCCACAGGAGCCTTCCAGCAAGAGAAGTCCCACTAAATGATACTCAGTCAAAGAAAGGCGGAAGTCTAACCCCTCCGGCCTCTTTCTCAATCGCTTTGAGAATGGCTTTGGGTCCGGCGATGTACATATAGCTGGTGTCGGAGATGGCCTGGTACTTCACCATGTTCTTGTAGTTTCCGAAGGCCACACCGCTGATCTGAAAGGAAAGATTACGTCTAGCATGCATTCTTTTTACGCAAGTGGATTTCGCTCGACCACGGAGGTGGCGTCGAATCAAACCCATATAAAATCGGCTTCTGGGGTCACTTACCGCAAACTGCCACTGAGTTGCAGAAGAAAGGGGCTGGTAGCCAATGACGGGCCCACAGTTGACGGAATCAATGCCTCCGTAGGTGATTTGACCTCCAGGGCCAGTCAACTCCAATGTTTCGTCGTAGAAAGGACTGCGGTTTTCCATATAGACTGTGAGGAGGGGTTTGTCCAAAAGGCCTCAAAATTGAAGCTGGGCTCAGAAGAAAGAAAGGTTACCTTGGTTTATGGCGTTTATCATAGGAGGCATTACATTGTCAGTTGCAATGGATTGGAAGGCAAGGCCCAGGACTCCATCGGCATGACCCTGGAAATTAAATGATTCTTCAGATAGGGCTCTTTAGGTAAGACATCTTTTTGACTATATCTTGAATTAAATAGCCTTACACTTTGTTTTAGAAAATATATAACAGTTTGGGATCTGCCTCCGAAATGTCATTTTTGGCCATTCCAGGCGACAGGCACCTGTGGATAACCGGCATTTTAACGAACTACATGCTCGCTGTTTACGCGTCCGTCCAGTCATATGTTTATCTACTTTTTGGTCGTCACTTTCGAATGTTCAATGTTCCCGCCTGAAAAGACGCAGAAAACCCTTGTTGTTTGACATGGTAACGCCGCAAATTTCACACTCGTACGAAATCGGCGGCCGCGGAAAGGGTACTCCCGCTGTATACCGTAATGAGCACCATTGAAAAATCAAAAAGAGGTCCCTTACGGTTCCTTTAAAACAACTCTGTAATTATATAAAATATAAAAGAAGTTATGTAATGCACAAATCAGAGAATACATACGTCTTCAATTGTCGTGGGAATCTTATCAGCAACTCCGAACTTCTGATTTGGGATTGCCAATTGTTGTTCGCCCTTTCCACCCATCTAAAATACATTTTTATGAATGAACCATAAAAATTTTACCTTTACGGTGTCAATACCGTAGTTTCCCATGGCCTTCTCAGTTTCATACTTTAAAACAAAAGATTGGTCCGTTCCGTTGAAAGTGGTAGACTTTGATGTGAAGAAGAGGTGTTTTCCGGTGCACCTGAAATGGGTTTTTATTTAAAAAATGAGGTAATAAAACTTACATTCCACATTTGGTATCAGGGATGAACATATTCGCCGTTCCGGTATCGAGAATTACCAAAAATTGTTGGTCATTGGATCCGACGGTGATATTTCCGTAATATTCGGTGTCTTGGTAGTCGCCGAGCTAAAAAAGTGTTTCTCTCTCTCTCTCTCTCTCTCTCTGACACACGCACACACACACACACACACACACACACACACACAACTGTCTACTTACTCCTCCAGATCCCACAGCATCAATGGAAATCCTCATATTATGATACTTTTCCTTATTCTGCTTGTATTTTTCAACATTTCCATTTTGCAAAAGTACAGAATTTGGAGAAGGAAGCCTATGGAGTTTGTGCTGAACAACTGCAGCCTCGATGGCAACGAGGCCGAGAAGAAGCCACAGCTTCATCTGCAAGTATTCTTCAGAATAATTAATAGAAAAGGAAGAAAGGACCAAAATCTGTGACATAGCTGCTCGAAATGAACGGCTGGGAGCACAGTCTGAGCGATCTTTAGTTATCTTTCGGTGGCCATTACGTGAGTTCTTATCTGAACAGGAAGAACAATTTGACAACGCAACGAATTCGTAGTCTCTCGCCAAAAATCAAAAACTGAGGCTCTAAGCAGGAAGAAACGCTAAACATCAACACTATCACAGGTTATCTGATCAAACCACGAAAATCAAAAGATTGGAAAAAAGTTGAACTTACTTTGCAGGGTTGTAGTGTAGCTCCGCTTCATGAAAGGAACCAGGTAGTATTCCAAACTGCAAAGAACAGTTTAATAGAACCGTCAGGAACTTCTTTGCGGCTTGTATTTGATTATGGCGCTTGTTACTCTATGCGGCGGGACTACCCTTTCTGCGGCCGCCGATCTCGTACGGGGTGTGAAAGTCGCGGCCCTACCATGTCAGACAACCAGAGTTTCTGCGTCTTTTCAGGCGGGAACATTGAAAATTCGAAACTGACGACCAAAAAGTCGATAAAACTATGGATTTGACGAAGGCGTAAACAACGTGCATGTAGTTCGTTAAAATATGGGTTTAAACCTTTTTAAGACATCTTTTTAACATTCTGTTTAAAGAAAAGAACATTTTAACATTTTGCAATCTGTGTAATGGAATGTAATCGTCATATGTCTCTCACAAAATATCATATTTGCCCTGGTGAAAACCAATCCCCTCCGGAAGCGGCGTGAAATTCAGTGCACCTGGGCGACACATTTTTGCTACCACTCTGCACCAATATGTTTCCATACTTTTAGAAAATGTTGAATTTTTATTTGTTTTATTCAAACATTTGCAGAAATGGCGCCGAAACGCGTGCCAAAGTCCACAAAACCAAACAAAGTGGTTGTTGATCCACCTGTGGATGACAGCCAGCTGGCGGCTGCGGATTTCCGTCTGACGGCGGACATTCGGGCGAGGATGAGAGTGGAGAAAACTGCTGAAATTAAGTGAGTCTGGGTTCAGTTTTCAGAAGAATTGAATTTGTAAGTTAATTGTTGGTGGGCGCCGCCGTCTGAATATCCTAGCGGCGCAGCCCCACAGACGCGCCGCGTTCGTGGTGTAATGGTTAGCATGGACCAGGAGTTACGGCCCGCCTTCGGCGGTCCTACACTCCTGGCATGTGTGGGGTCAGCACATCAGTAGCTTCCGATTGATGTAAACCACGCCATTGGGCGCCAATTGGGGCCGCTAAGCGGACAAAACGGCTGCTCCTCAGCCGAAACGGCCTGCCTTCGGCCGCTTCTCATTCAATCCAATGGTTAGGATTAGTAAGGTCTTTCCTTCTATTCTAAGGACAGGTTAAAGGGACCATCAGCCTCCTTTTTCAAATGAGAATGACCCATATGCTAATTCACTCATTTCAATTAGGATAATTTTTTCCAACACCCTTCCAAGCAACGTTTTGTCACAAAGGGGCTGATTAGCATATGATCAGCCTACTTTGGAAAGTAGGCTGATGGTCCCTTTAAGGAAGGCCTCTGATTCTATGCTAAGGACAGGTTAAGGAAGGCCTCTTATTCTATCCTAAGGATAGGTTAAGGAAGTCCTCTTATTCTATCCTAAGGATAGGTTAAGGAAGGCCTCTGATTCTATCCTAAGGACAGGTTAAGGAAGGCCTCTGATTCTATCCTAAGGACAGGTTAAGGAAGGCCTCTGATTCTATGCTAAGGACAGGTTAAGGAAGTCCTCTTATTCTATCCTAAGGATAGGTTAAGGAAGGCCTCTGATTCTATCCTAAGGACAGGTTAAGGAAGGCCTCTGATTCTATGCTAAGGACAGGTTAAGGAAGGCCTCTTATTCTATCCTAAGGATAGGTTAAGGAAGTCCTCTTATTCTATCCTAAGGATAGGTTAAGGAAGGTCTCTGATTCTATCCTAAGGATAGGTTAAGGAAGTCCTCTGATTCTATCCTAAGAATAGGTTAAGGAAGTCCTCTGATTCTATCCTAAGGATAGGTTAAGGAAGGCCTCTGATTCTATGCTAAGGACAGGTTAAGGAAGTCCTCTTATTCTATCCTAAGGATAGGTTAAGGAAGGCCTCTGATTCTATCCTAAGGACAGGTTAAGGAAGGCCTCTGATTCTATGCTAAGGACAGGTTAAGGAAGGCCTCTTATTCTATCCTAAGGATAGGTTAAGGAAGTCCTCTTATTCTATCCTAAGGATAGGTTAAGGAAGGTCTCTGATTCTATCCTAAGGATAGGTTAAGGAAGTCCTCTGATTCTATCCTAAGAATAGGTTAAGGAAGTCCTCTGATTCTATCCTAAGGATAGGTTAAGGAAGGCCTCTGATTCTATCCTAAGGATAGGTTAAGGAAGTCCTCTGATTCTATCCTAAGGATAGGTTAAGGAAGTCCTCTTATTCTATCCTAAGGATAGGTTAAGGAAGGTCTCTGATTCTATCCTAAGGATAGGTTAAGGAAGTCCTCTGATTCTATCCTAAGGATAGGTTAAGGAAGTCCTCTTATTCTATCCTAAGGATAGGTTAAGGAAGGTCTCTGATTCTATCCTAAGGATAGGTTAAGGAAGTCCTCTGATTCTATCCTAAGGATAGGTTAAGGAAGGCCTCTGATTCTATCCTAAGGACAGGTTAAGGAAGGCCTCTGATTCTATGCTAAGGACAGGTTAAGGAAGGCCTCTTATTCTATCCTAAGGATAGGTTAAGGAAGTCCTCTTATTCTATCCTAAGGATAGGTTAAGGAAGGTCTCTGATTCTATCCTAAGGACAGGTTAAGGAAGGCCTCTGATTCTATCCTAAGGACAGGTTAAGGAAGGCCTCTGATTCTATGCTAAGGACAGGTTAAGGAAGGCCTCTTATTCTATCCTAAGGATAGGTTAAGGAAGTCCTCTGATTCTATCCTAAGGATAGGTTAAGGAAGTCCTCTGATTCTATCCTAAGGATAGGTTAAGGAAGGCCTCTGATTCTATCCTAAGGACAGGTTAAGGAAGGCCTCTGATTCTATCCTAAGGACAGGTTAAGGAAGGCCTCTGATTCTATGCTAAGGACAGGTTAAGGAAGGCCTCTTATTCTATCCTAAGGATAGGTTAAGGAAGGCCTCTGATTCTATCCTAAGGACAGGTTAAGGAAGGCCTCTGATTCTATCCTAAGGACAGGTTAAGGAAGGCCTCTGATTCTATGCTAAGGACAGGTTAAGGAAGGCCTCTTATTCTATCCTAAGGATAGGTTAAGGAAGTCCTCTGATTCTATCCTAAGGATAGGTTAAGGAAGTCCTCTGATTCTATCCTAAGGATAGGTTAAGGAAGGCCTCTGATTCTATCCTAAGGACAGGTTAAGGAAGGCCTCTGATTCTATCCTAAGGACAGGTTAAGGAAGGCCTCTGATTCTATGCTAAGGACAGGTTAAGGAAGGCCTCTTATTCTATCCTAAGGATAGGTTAAGGAAGGCCTCTGATTCTATCCTAAGGACAGGTTAAGGAAGGCCTCTGATTCTATCCTAAGGACAGGTTAAGGAAGGCCTCTGATTCTATCCTAAGGACAGGTTAAGGAAGGCCTCTGATTCTATGCTAAGGATAGGTTAAGGAAGTCCTCTTATTCTATCCTAAGGATAGGTTAAGGAAGGTCTCTGATTCTATCCTAAGGATAGGTTAAGGAAGGCCTCTGATTCTATTCTAATGGGTAGGCTGAGTAAGTTTTTCCTTCTATTCAATCTGTGGGATAATTGAGAATTCTCCTTCTGTCAAATGTGCAGATGATACGAAAAGGTTCAAAAAGTGGTTTGGGTTAAGGTCAAAATACCCAACCTTAAAGCTAGACCGAATCGGATGAAATGAATTACCCCTTTTCCGCCACTTGGCTACGCTAATTTCGGCCCTCTCACCGCCTACCACCTTTGCCCGCCAACCGCGAGGAAATGGCCGGCCACTAAAATAGGCTAATTTCGAGACAACCTGGTTAGAGATGGCGAGAGATAAGGGGAAATGAGAGGTGCAGGCTAGCGCACTTTCACCGTGAGACATCACACAAACACACAAAGGGAGATTTAAGCCAAATATATAAGAGAGGATGCCTTCCAAGCATTCGACGGGGGTTCGATTCCCCCCGAACGCAGAACTTTTTTTCTTACCTTTATTGCCATGAACCAGTCTTGAAACCTCTTTTTCTTTTTTTTTGTTTATCACTAAACTTTTTTTAATTTAAGACGTGATTGTGCCGAACAAGTGGAACTGATAATTGTTCATGAAGCTGAAAAACGAAAACGGATTGAAATTTTGGAAAACGAACTTAATAACGAAATCAGAGACACTATGGACTTTTTAGATAAGGTATTTTTTGGATTTTTAAACTTAAAATTCACTTTTCAGACAATGATCTACTACGACGAAGTTTTAAAACAATACACTCCTCCGGAAGAGAAACCAATCGATAAAATAGTAGACGAAATTGAGGAGGAATTTAGAAAAGTTTGTATTTGTATAATTTAATTAAGTAATAATAACAATTGAGGTTTATGAAATGTTCGCGGCGGGATTTGAATTTCGCGCCGAATTGCCTGAGGATTACGAGCCGAAGGAGGACGAAGGGGCGAAGAGAATGCAGGTCACACGTGCACATTTTCACACATTCACACGTGCACACACACTCACGTTCAATTTTATATGAAAACAAATTTTCAGGCAGAATTTCTTCTAATTGAAGAAAAAATTGCCAAAAATAAAGTTTATGAGGAGGATTTGGGAAGACAAATCAATCAAATTAGAGCCGATATTGAAAAAGTAGGTTCAATTTTATTGAAAAAATTTAAAGGACTTGTGATAATGTAATTTTGGTGTTTTTATTACAATTTTTCTAATTTATAAGGCAAACACGACAGCAAATAACCCCAATTCCAGGAAAAACTCAATTTCTCAGCCCATAGCCTACAAAAAGACGAACAGATTCTTTCCCACCAACGAAGAATCGACGCCTTGGAAAAGAAAATCGATATTTTACAGAGACCATCACTTGAAAAATTACAAGTGCTTTAATTCCAATTTAAATCCAATTCACTACTTCAGGTAGCGGATCTCCTGGCGGACGTGACACGACTCCGTGAGGAAATCGACCGCACCTCCGCCGCCGTTCGGCTTGTAGAGGCTAAAATTAAAGAATCTTTAAAATAGGTTTTTACTATTTGGAATAAAAGGTATGCATTGTTAATTTTATAATTAGAAAAAAATTTCTGCGTTCGGGGGGAATCGAACCCCCGTCGAATGCTTGGAAGGCATCCATGCTAACCATTACATCACGAACGCGCCGGTCTCTGTCCGCTGTCTCTTCTTGACCACCCCTCCGCCAGGACGCCGAAAACTTAAACTTTTGGAGTCGATTCTCCGACAAGTCTCCAGAAACTGTGCGCAGCTTCCACGTGGCCGAGTGGTCTAGTGGTATGATTCTCGCTTAGGGTGCGAGAGGTCCCGGGATCGATCCCCGGCTCGGCCCAACTTTTTTGACCGGTCTCTGATGGTTTTCAAGTTGTCTCAAAGGTGCCACTTTGCAGTTATAGAACCGGTTTGTGGGAATACAATGATATAGATTACCTTGAGACTGTCGCCACAAAAGATTTATGATGAGTGACGAGTACCAGTCGCGAAAGTTAACTTTGGGTCGTTTGTCAAAGGTTGGAGCAATAAGAAAATAAGAACGCGGGAAACCGGTTGAGTGGTCTTTGAAAGAGAGAGAGAGAGAAAGAGAGAGAGAGTAACCCATATACAGAGAAAGAGTCAAAAAGTGACATCTCTCTCTCTCTCTCTCTCTCTCTCTCTCGAAAAGATCTCGCCCATTCTGCCACTGACTCGTAAACTTGCAACCACCACCTTTTTTCTTCAAGTGGTAATCTTTGGCGCTTAGAAATGTGAAGGCGTAGAACACTTGAGGTTTGCAACCGTAGCAATGGCATCTCAAAGTTCAAATCGTCTTTTTCAAACATAAGTTGACTTTTAGGAACGAACAAGCAAAAAATTGGGCGAGCCGATGATCTCCTTATTGTGCGCGCTCTCTTGCAAGTTAGATGTGCAGGTTTGTTTCATCTCATTCCAAGCTCGATGGGCGAGGAGTATAATCAGTGTTCAATATATCTTTGTATGTAATCCATCATTTTCAACAAAACGCACGGAAACCTCAACTTTCAGATCAAACTCCAACTTCGAGTTCGTGAAAGGTCAACTGCCCATGGGTTTCATATCTTTCCAATCTTTACACCTTCTACCAGCTGAAACTGAAGTTTGGATCTTTCCAAAGGGTGCTCGATTTCAAAAGAACACCGTACTTCAAAAAACAGTTAAAGTTTAAAAAAACATTAGTTTCGACCCCGTTTTGACTTGACATTTGAATTATACAGTCGGCGATCACTTAAAACTGATATTAGGTAAATGGAACGCCAACAAAACTAGAGGTTTTCTTCCGGGTTGAGACAGACCTAGCAGAGAGAAAAGTGAGATATAGAGAAGAGAGAGAAAGAGAGAGAGAGAGAGAGAGAGAGAGAGAGAGAGATTGCTTTACACTCTCGTCATGGTCACCTCTGCTTTCGAAATTAAAACCAGACCCAAATGTTGATCGTATGTTCTACCACCACGTACATTCGCTGTAATAATCGTTTTTCGAAGCCAAACAAACTTCCTCTTTCCAAAATAGACAATTCAATTTCAGCGATCCTCCTGACTTTAAAAAACTCCAATTTCCTGAACTCTGACTCACTGCCGTTGGGTCAAACTTGTGACCCTGAGGCCAGCGTATCGTAGAAAAAAGTAATTGTTTCGTAACCACGAGACTTCTGAAAAAGTGACGAATCACCCGCTTGTAAGCACAAAGAAAACTTGTCGGCACAGGAAACCACCCGTGGTCACAACGGGTTTCTCGGAGACATTGAACCTGGAGAGGTGGTTTGTGGCGGAGGCCACCGCCCGACCACTAGTAGCCCTTTAATTGCGAGTGTAGGGGAGTAAAGGGCTTGGAAGGGGAGATTTATGGCTGTACAACAGGTACACGTATTGTGGAAGGAGAATGGAACATTGTGGGAGGGTAAACAAACAGTACGAAAGGGATGGAAGGGTTAGCAGAGCAAAACGAACTACTTCATATAGTCTCTCTCTCTCTCTCTCTCTCTGTCTCTCTGTCTCTGTCTCTCTCTCTTTCTCTCTCTCTCTGTCTGTCTCTCTGTCTCTCACTCTCTCACTCACACATACACACTCTCTCAGTCCTTCTTCTTGTCTCTGTATCTCTGTGTCTATCTCTTTGACTTTCCCACATATATACTCTTTATATTTTTCCATCTCTCTCCCTCTCACTCGCGTTCTGTCGCTCACAATCAGTTTCTCAGTCTCTCTCTCTCTCTCTCTCTCTTGCCGTGCCTATCTCTAAAAAAAGCAAAAGAATTGCCTCCAGACGGGATTGAACCGTCGACCTTCTGTTTACGAGACAGACGCTCTGCCACTGAGCTATAGAGGCGACACTGCCGATGGTTTCATACAAGTAAATGAGCCCGCGGTTTCCCACGACGGGGCCTTTTCAGGGCGACTATTCGCAACAAAAGCACAATTTAGTTTCCTTTTTAGTAAATGATCAGCCTCGCAGTGCTTTAGAGATCCAAAAATAGTCAGGCTAGATCCGAACAAGGGTAGGTTTCTTTAAGCGGAGCGCCTCACCGTGTTGCGCCGTGCTTGCCAAGAACACATTTACAGTAAAAAGATTTTAAACGTGTTTTTGTATTCTTAAAAACTGTTTTAAACTCTCCACAATCTTTGCTGAATGATCAAACTCCAAACATCCATTTCTTCAAAAGGTCAACTGTCCATCGGTTCCACAACTTTCCTTAACTTTACAACTTCTTCCAGCTGAAACTCAGAATTCCGCAGATAGCATCTGACCTCTTCTGTCCCGTTGTGTACGTGATTTTAAGCAGGAGGGGCAGTTTTGGGAGGGGCGTGACGCTATATAAGTACGACCTCTAACTGCGCTACGGTTACTAGTTTCATCGCACGTCTTCCCCATTAGCCAGGTGTTCTTTTGTATTCCAAGTTTCAAGTGCAATTTTACAACCTTACAAGCTTGTAAAGCAAACTTTACAAACTTTTACTTTACAAAGAAATTCACCTTAATGATTCCGCCCTATTACCATCGCTTGTCTCCAATTCATGACAATCATTTCGATGTACACAAGGTCAACCCCGCTTTCCCAAAATTTGCGGCCCGAATGTTTTTTTCCAAACAAAAACAAGGTTTTTAATCGGGCCTGCCCGAACTCTCCAAATTTTAATCGGCTTTGGCTTGTAATTTTTTTTTCAATGTCGTTTGGGGTTTTTGACTATATTCCTTTCGAAATGTTTAGAAACGTATACCAACTATTTAAATGATTTCAAACTCAGAGAAAGGAAAATTTCCCGATTAATGTATTGAATTTAAATTTTCTATGTGAAACGAAGGACCTAGGTTTGATCCCTGTCAGTGCACATCACACCTGCTGAAAAATTCAAATGACCATATTTTCCTTCTTTAGCTGACTATTACATTTTTAACTTCGACTGGCGAAGTTTACTTTTAACCGACGGCTGAGTATCAAAAGATCTTTATGAACTTGATTTGTAAACTTTACATTACCTGCTTTACTGGATATGCTTAACAACATAATTTCTGTACGCAATTTGTCGTTTGGTGTCATTTGACAAGCGCCAAGCCTGAAAATGGAGAAACTTAGGTTTGCGACGACTATAGTACCTTGTTTAATTTGATGACTTATTAAGTTATGCTGTTTTCTGGTCCTAAATTTCGCTAAAAGAGTTCTTGCCAATTCTACGTATTACAATTTGCCATGATTTAAAGGGACCATCAGCCCCCTTTCCAAATGCTAGGCTAATCCTATGCTAATCATCCCCTTTGTGAAAAAACGTTGCCTGGAGGGGTGTTGGAAAAATATCCTAACTGAAATGAGTGAATTAGCATAAGGGTCATTCTCATTTGGAAAAGGAGGCTGATGGTCCCTTTAACGCTAAGACCCATGTAAAGAGACGCGTAAACACAGTACATGCTAGACGTAAAGTCTGGGAGAGACGCCTGTATCTCTCTGTCTCTCTCTATGTCTCTCTCTCTCTCCACCAGTTGTGATTCTCTTTCTGCTTTTCTACTTCCCATTTCGCCCGCCTCTAACCTTCCAAAGTTTGCAAATTTGAACTTTCCCGCTCTTCAAATAGGTTCAACCTTGAAAAACCATTCTTTGCGTCTCAAACTCTCTTGAACTTTACCTTTTCTCCATTTCCCAAGGTGCCAAACCCCTTTGTCCCTTCGAAACCCTTTCACCAGAATCACAGACCAGCCTGACCTTTTCGAAACTTCCGCGCACGGCTCAGTCCTTCTTTTGAAAGCGTGCCCGAACTAAGCCGCCAAGGGCAGTCGCCCACGTTTTACACCTCGGGCATTGTCCTTTCCAACCGTAATCGAAACCATGGCTGTGCCCACTGGTTCGGGACAGCCGGGTGGCACTAATAGTTGCCAGCCGCAAGCATATTATCGACTGGTTACTACTAACAGTTTCAGTTTTGCTACCCGATGAAGTTGCCAGGCATGTGGAATGGCTTCCCGAGTAGCAATTACGGTTTTCATTGCTAAGTAGATGGCACCTGGCACTGACTCTCTCTCTCTCTCTCTCTCTCTCTCTCTCTCTCTCTTTCTCTTTCTCTCTCTTTCTCTCTTGTTGACCCCTCACTCTCTTATGAACTTCCTCCTTCCTCC